>VZRR01000411.1:50000-177912 GCA_013398015.1 Oreocharis arfaki
AAAAAAGAAAAAAGTTGGATTAGGTTTAAGAACAGTACTGACTTATAACGGCAGGCAAAAAATGATCAAAGGTGTCCTCATGGTAACTTACTTAATCGAGCTGCTTTTCTGCAATATTCCCACAATTTAATTTCTATTTTATAAATAAGACTTTAATATTGCAATTGCACTTTACTTTGCTATTTTGGCATTTTATTTTTAAATACAACATTTGAATGCTGGGTTATTCTTTGTAACTCAAGGTAATAAAACAGCAAAATAGCACTGAATCAAGAGCATTACTGTTAATCAGTGACCTGGTTGTTCAGAATACAATCACATTAATATACAAGTTGCTAACTACTTATACATTATATTTACATAATTATAAATAGTATCTCATTTACAGCATATAAATATAACCAAAAATAAAGAACACATTCTAGAGAACATCTAGTATTAAACCACACAGTAATCAATTAAATAAATTATATTATACATATATACCTCTTAGACAAAGCATACAATTATTTGGTCCGCTGTCTTGTATCAGAAACTTATTCCTGATTCAGAACAAACATCTTGTTTGAACTTCCAAATAAAATTCTCTAATTTATTTGAAGAAAATAAGTTGGAGATTTTGAAGTGCAGATTTTGTTAAGAACGAATGCATTTAATAAACATGAGATGTGTATTTTTAAGACTTAAACATAATTAAATATCACAAATACTTGTAAATGGATTTTTAAGTAAAGAACAGAGGTAAAATGACAAAGTACTGTCAAGGCAGCTGTTTTTTGTCTTTCAGGCTAACATTTTTAGAAGTACGTGGAAGCAATTTCTAAAAGGACAGTACAGCTTTCAAAAATCTGATGCAACACATATTTTATGTAACCAATTTGAGAACACCCTCCTATATAGCAATTTTACATGAACAAAAAAATAAAAATAAGTATGTGGGAGTCTTGGTTTCATTTATTCTTCTAGCTTGGCAATAGTTAATATCTACCGATGAGCAGCCACATTCATTTGAAAATTTCCAAGTGCTTTCCCAAGGTGAGTAAGCATCATTATCTTCATTTTTCAAATGGAAAACTAAAAGATTAAGATACTCCCTCCAGATCACACAGCAAGTAGTAAGCCAAAAATAGAACTCATTTTCCATATGTAACACCCAGTTCTGTATCCACTGGACCACACTGCCTTCCCACAAGCATCAGTCACACCTAATCAGCCACATAGCTGAATTTTGGGCGGCACTAAGAGAAAGCTATTTTTTAACTCCTAAATTTAAGACAGTGCTTTTTCACTTGCTCCACAGGTACAAACTTTTCTGGACACCCTACTAACATATATTGTGGAACGTGGTTTCAGTTATGCCTTATGCCAGTTACAAATCTTGTAAGGTGCAGCAGAGACTGTTCCACATGGAAAAAAAAAATCTTCACAATTAAGCTGAAGAGAAAACTGCAGAACTGCAAAAATATCTCTGCCTAATGTGCAGTTGCTGTCAACAACACAAGCAAAGTTATAAGCACACACAGGAATAGGATACGTGTAGACTTTTGTTGCACACTTTCTCCCTTTACCTCCCCACAGCAATCCTTCCCAAATTCAATCTGTATATAAAACGGGCTGCAGAAATATAATGAAAACACTGAATATATAGGAAAAAGTTCTCTTGTGATGAAACAGCAAAGGGATAAGACATTTCTTATAGGAAGTTAAAAAACAAAAGGACAGATGGTAAACTATAAAAATAATAAAATGCTATCGTATGCTTGTGTTATCTTAACACAAAACTACAAAAAACTTATGATAGTAGAGAAGATGTGTCTAACACTGAAAGCTGATTTAAAAGCATCCTCTTTTGCCTGAGTAAAAAATTTTATAAGCATCCTTAAGAGGGTATAGATATACTTACAGAAATGTAAAACTAATTATTTGAAAAACAGTAGTAGTTGATCAAAATCTGCCTGAGAACAATGGGCAGAAGACCACCATTGCCCACAATCTGCTGCTATTGTAAGTGGTTGCACTACATCTCTTTCCTGACAATAACAAGTTAATGTTTCTCCTGATGCAGCCAGTCCTGAGGTAAGCACTCAGACCAGGCTTGTATGAATGACAAACGTATATAGTTAAAGAATAATTGCTGCTAGCAAAGCTCTGAACAGAAACCCCATGAAGTTAAGTGCATGCCAATAACTATTTGGAAGAACTACTATTTATTTCTCTACTGTAAGATTTTGAAAATTCTTAAAACACCTCATGCTAACCTTCCTTGCAAACTGCATACCAGACTAGAGCCATTATACAACCCATTATTGCAGCCTTCATGTCCCCAGTACTTCTAAGCAGAGATGCTTCAAATAGGAAAGGAATATACTTCACAGTCAATCTTAAGATTTGTTAAAGTGAAACTACAACCAGCCTAAATGGACAAAGCCACCTAAATCAGAAGAAAGTCTTTCCCTCTAAAGACTACGTCAACAACTTAGAAATAAAGTACCATTTAAGGTGTTCTCCTAGTCTGAAAATATCTTTAGTTAAATACTGAGGGAGTTCATGTTTACTGTTTCTCAAGGAATTCTCTAAACCTGTACTCAATTTAAAATTAAATGTATTTATCCCCTGATATGACAGGTCTGCAGCTTGACCTTGACTTTTGACAAAAGCTATTATTTCTTCTTCATGCATCACCACTCCAAAGAAGTTCTCAAAGTGTATCTTGGTCAAAAGCTCTTTATAAGACACAAAACAAAACAAGATGATTTACTCCTCCCTTCCTAAACAGTTTCTCTGGAAGCCAAGTAGTAGGGAACAATAAAATATACCATTGGTAATAACTACTATCATGAAAAAACACCGAACGTATTGAATAAGACCTTAGTAAGTAAAGCAGTACCACTTCCACAATCATGCCTTGATTCTATATGCACAGCAATAAATAGCAAGTCTATATTGCTCCATCAAATATTTTTCTAAGTACTTCCCCACTACAACAAGAGTTTTCCCCTCATTTCGTATGTGTATTTTTCATGAGATTTTCGTAGTCACCCTTGACATTTTGCCCAAGCTACCGTATTTGGGGCACGGAAACAATCTTCTCCCCTAAAATACTACTCAACTCAGCCCATACAGCCACACACGTTTTTCCTCATCCAACTTCTCTCACCAGAGCTCATACTGACCTGCCAGTTCTCCCTTGCACTAACTGTCCTGAATCATAACAAATTTCTTGCTACCAGAGAAATATGTCCTTCTCACTAATTTTATTCAAAAAAGCATGTGTCATTTTTACCAGTTAATTATCCTAGGCAGCATACTCAGGGCTCTCCACATTTAGGAGAGTAGTTGCTTGTACATTTTTACCATCTAAAATCTGAATGAGAAAAGAACAGGTGGCTTAGCTTTTTTGTTTTTTCTCATCAGCTGTGTGACAGGTAGGAACAGATGATCACTCCCCTCTTCGACTTCTCTTCATTACCATAGCTTTCCTCTCTCTCCTCTCACCATTTCTGCTCAAAATATTTCTTGTAGCAGACTATAACTCTCCCTTGTCCTTATGTCAGTCATGAGTTTTGCTTTCCATTCCTCCTTTTTCACTTTATAACCCCCCCTTTTGAGGACAACACCCATTTCCAGTATTTTCCAATAACTGCTTCACACTGACAGCCTACAGTTTCCTCCTGCCTCCTGTTTTTCATTCACACTGCATCTTCACATATTTTTCAAGCCTGCAAATTATCCATCTGAAACTCAACCGACGCCAAGAGCAGTTTCCTCAAGCACTTAGTTCTGACGTCACTTGCCTGCACACCATGAGAATCCCCACAGAAGCCTCTGGCAATCTCAGTTACCTGGTTCACTTAAACTTGAAGATGAACCACATGTATCAAGGCAGAAGCATGCACACAGATTTGCTACATTTTGCATTCTGTTGGAAGAAGGTTTTCCATGAATTACAAGAGAATTTTGTTATTCCTGGAACAAAGTATAATATGCATGCATGCATTTATATGAGGGGGAAATGTACTGTATGTAAACACGATGATAAAAACAAATGAGCCACAGGACAAAGCATTAGATTGTGCAGTTTCTATTCAAGAATATTTTGGTTTTGTAGGTTTTGCCATTACTGTAAAACCATCCTTGTATTTATGCTTTCTATAACATTTAGCAGCTATGAATTTGGAAGTTAAAAGTTTTCTAAAAGCTGTATCCAATTACAGTGCTGAATGCTTTGAATAATAGACTGCTTGACATATTCCAAGATAAGTGGCTGCTACATTTCTTTGATATTAGGGTCATATACTGTACTTATCTATTTTTACTCCATGCTCTCCTTTGCCTAGTAATAAATTAATTTCTCACTGTTAGTTTGGCATGTGCCCTACAGTTACATTCATTTTCTCTCCCACTGAAGGAAGAAGTTTTCTAAAGTATTTTTAGAATTAACCATCACAGATTAAATTCAAAATACTATTTTAAGGAGGATAATCCCACATAAAGACTTAAAAGTCAGATTTATATTTTTATTTTTAGAAAATTACCTGGTGGTGCTGAACAACATGGGATAATAGTTATTTAACTACTTGCACACACATAAGAATTTTTTATGATAGATGGATATCATTTGAAAGAATGAGTTTTAACCTTAGTATTTAACTTCTGTTCCTTCCTGATGCAGAAAACTCAGCAAACGACCTCATGTACATCTGCAACTACCAATGGCAACGAGACCTGAGCTAAAATCTGAAAACAGAATACAGACCAAAATACGTAATCACTACCCAGGCAGAAACAACTAGTTCTTACATGATCTGGGTTTTTTCCGGAGCAGGGAGAATGAGGAAATGTTCTAGCTTCTTTGCTGGTAACCAGATCTCAGTAATACTAAGGAGGCATTTTGCACAATCATCATACAGAAAAACTTCTGCTCTTCAGCCTCCACCTTCTAGCTCCATCTATCCAACAGCTCTTTTTCTTTGTAGCTGCCTTCAGAAGAATGGGGAGAAGCAATTTAGCTGATGAACAGTGGCAACCATGAGGAAGGCAATCATGAATATGGGAGCGGAATATACGTTTATGTACTGTAGATGATGAAAGGAATAAAGACATAGGCAAGCAGGGGTGCCTTGAGCCTCTGGCATTACTGATTGCTATCTTTAATTTATCCTCAAAGGTGATAATTCTGAAGTAAAGCAAAGATACCAGAGTCATTCTTAAGCTAACCCAGAGCCAGGGAAACATATGACAGCTTGTGTTTTGAGCTATCAAAGCCATAAAATACGGGAAAGAGGCGACTGTGGTGTGTGCAGCCACAGAATAACACCACACTTGTTGTTAAACACAGACTCACCACCTAACACTGTATGCTGCACTAAAAAATAACATGGAAGAGAATTTCTGGCATCTTCAGACTGTGTGACACATCAACGACTACACATCAGATGTAGTGACTTCATGTCCGTGGATTGTTACTGGCGTGCTTGAAATTTACATTACATGCCAATTTCCTCAGATAAGGCTAATATCCAACGAATTATCTGGAAGTCTCCCATTTCAACAGCAAATCTTGAAGCCTGTAAACATGCAACTGAATCATAAGCAAAGGTCTTCTATTTCTTGAGTCATATCACTCATGTAGCTCATTTACTTAACACATATTTGATGTTGCAAACTACTTCCAAAGGCAGGACAAAGTAGGTTACCAGCGATTATTAAAGTTGTAGTGTAGGTTGCAGACACCAATGTCACAAGAAACAAGGCAAAGCTAAAAAATGCCTGTGACTCTGGTATTTTGTCTGGCCACTTCCATCCATTTTCACAAGGATATGTACCCTATGTTGTATCACTGCAACTTCTATTTAAATTGCAAATATAAATTAGACACACAAAAAATACTAAAAGAAACCCAAGTGAAAGAGAACAAACTACTATCCTTTCCCACAACAAAGAACACCCTCTACCTCCATGAGTTTGCTAACCTTAATTACACCTATAGTTCTGAGATTCTCTAATGGAAAGTGCTACAAAGCACTAACAGAATGAATCATGACACACACTGATACACCACTGATTGTAAATCTATACCCTTTTTATTCGCACCCAGGGGCTATGTCTCACATACCCATGAAAAATCACTTCCAAGTAGCAAAATGTCATGATTGGAGGCATATATGGAGGCATACTGGAGGCTAGACTGAGTACTAGCAAGTATGTGATGTTCTTGTAGAGTATTTTTGATAGTGTAGCAAATCAATTATTTGAAAGACTTCTATAGTTTGCATACTTTATTTCTGAATTAAAGTTTCCCTGAGGCAAAGAAAAAGATAACTTCAAAGAGAAAGTTAAAAATCCTTGAAGGCATCCTTCTCAGACATGCAATATTCATACTTTTCTCCACACTTCAGAATGCAATTACAGATCAAAAAATGCTGCCAGACTTGCATGTAAACAATAATTTCATAGAATACTTTTATAGGTGAAAGAACTTTAAACAAAACCGCTTTAATGATGGCCTCAAAACATGTGAAATGCTTAAACTGACATGCACCCTCCTACTTCTTAAAGGATACTTACATCAATCACTGATGAACTCGACAGACTTAATCCCTCTAGGTCTGCTGCTAAACTCGGGGACAAAACAGCTGCTGTAGGAACTGCCACAGGAGTTGTCACAGGACAAACTAGAAGTAAAAGGGCAAGAGATACTTAAATTGAAAAACAATTTAAAATACTGGGAAAGAAGTGATTTTTTTTTTCATTGCACAAAGAAAGGTTTTACATTCTCATCTAATTATGATATTCTTGTATATATGTTTCTAAATAGAAGATTACTTTTTCAGACATATAGCTCCAACACTCAGAATAAGCAATGAGAATACAAATACAACTCATACGTGTATTGACTATGTGATTTACTTTAAAAGTATTTTCTTCTCCTTTTCCATTTTTTCCTCTATTCTGTCTTTCAGTTTGATACTGCATACTATGCAACACTTTTTCATTTACAGGCTACATGCAAAGTACATGTTAATGCAATTCTGACATGCTGCACCTATAGAAGTAAACTTTAAGAAGGGTACTACAAGCCAAAAACAGTGTGCCAGCTCTATGTTACCCTTCCAAGAGTACCATTTCATACTGTTCTCCATAAATGTGATTTTTAGCATCTTAATATAATACCATAATTGGCTCATAGATTGCACAGGTGTTGTACAAGTAACATCCATTATTACCTGAGAAAATACACCTACTTTAACAGAAAACAAGTCCAGACACATACAAATTCTCAAAGTAAATGTTTTATATGGTGCTACATTCCAAATTTTGAAATAATTCATCAATTATTAAAAAAAAAATCTTGTAATAACTATGCTTAAAAACAACTTGATAGTATAAGCATTTATTTTGTTAGTAAACTGGTACAATAAAAGAAGAGAATCAATGTTTCAGACATTTAAAATTCATTGAATTAACTGAATTGAACATACACCTTGGGAAAAATGAGGCTTTAATCAAGATACTTACAATCATCTAAATCTAAGAGGAACACGTCTTGTTTTTTTGGAGTCTTTCTTTCTTGTGCTGGTTTTTCTTCTTTCTGTCGAAATACATGAATATTTCATCTTTCACCATATCAAGACAAGAAAAGCATTTAATACTCCTATAAAGTAAGGGTGGTTTTTTTACAACTCTCATAAAGCAAAATGTATCCATTTTCAGGGCTTGGCATCTAGAGAATTCACCTACTGAGGAGGATTTCTTTTTTATGATTGAATTGAACCTAAATTCCACAACCGAATTTCTGAAGCCCATGTATTCATTTAATATTAATCTCTGTTGCTACACAGAAGACATGTGGTGACAGATCAGATACTTCTGTTGAGACCATTAAAAGAGATAGCAGCTTTTTTTTTAAGACAAAGGATGTGGATACAAACACTTCAGTCTCCATATGAAAAACAGGTCGAAATCTATTCAGTAAGAAATCCAGTATTATTTGCACTTATCTAGGAGCATGGAATTCTGTCCAATTACCGACTGGGATTTACTTAATCGCTGGAAAACAACAGAAAGTTGATTTTTGTCACCAAAAAAGTTTCAGTTTTAAGCCTGAAGATGAGTTCTAACAATAAGAATTGGCACTACCTTAAGCAAAGACTAGAGAAGTAATAATTCCAGTACCCTGACAAACAGTATTTCCACAAAATTTGTTTCAACACCTAAATCTGTTTCAACACCTGAACAAATCTGGTAAGAGTGAGTGTTGGCTGTACCTACAGAGCATGTCTAGACAGTAGTGATTCAGGAAACAATTTAGTGTGTTACAGCTCAATATAGACTGCCAAGGGGGTGGTTTGGTATAAAGGATTGATCTTTGGATGTAGCCAGAATTCGTATATCGGTTTTGTCATCATGTTGTTCCTACCCACTCTAAAGCATCCTTCGTTTCTGTCAGCTGAAGAATTCCTTCTACCTCCATCCAATCTGGCTCACTTACCAAACAGAAGGCTTTGCCATTCTTTTACGAAATATGTTAGCTACTTTTAGACCTTAAGACATTGCTCGCTACCCAAGCTATTGCAAGTAATTTAAATGCAGTCTTTCCAGGAGTCACACTTCCTAGTTTACCAGTTTCCTCTTCAACAGTACATGACAGCCAAATTCACATACAAATATGTCGCAGTTGAGGCAGACACGACACACACTAATTCTAACATAAAGTGCAGGTAAAAAGCATTTATTCTAAAAGCTAGTGTCATATATATACACTTTTGTATGTTTATCATTCATGTTAATTGTTCATTGGTCGTTTAACTACTACAATAGATTCACTGGCTGTTTTAACTACACTATACCACTGTTAGTTATCTACAACATAGAATCTAAACAAACACCAGCTGCAGCTGGGAGTGCTGTTTACTCCCTTTATTGTTTTGAATTTTTTGCTTCTCTTGATTAAGTTTCTCAGGGGTAGACATGGATTGTACTGAGATCAATGTCAGATTCAAACTTAGACAGGCTTGCTGACTTGCTGTTAATCTCTACACAAATATACACATATGTGGTAATTCTTTTACCACTTCTAATAAATTAACAGGTCTAAGTAAGTCAGTAAATCTCCTTATGCCCATCTAGGCCATCATTTCTTGAGCATTTCACACACTCAGGATACAAATTTCTAGAAGGGCTTGGAGTGAACTCAGCAGCTAGAACCACTTCATTTAACTGGCATCATAGAATAAAATGACACCTCTTTTCTGAAGGTGCATGCCCTTTCTTCTGGTCTCCCAGCATCATAGCCCATTGCAAACAAATAACAATAATGAGTTTATTTTTTTCCGATTTTGAGAGAAATTCTATGGTTCCCTTCAAAGAATGTGAAAGAAACTAGCCAACGTTCTCACTATTTGAAGCCATTGATGTTAACGACTACCAGGCTTGACCTCAGCCATGATGACATCACTTATCATGTTCTTACTATGAATTCCATGGCTCAAACAGATAGTAGTCACTTATATGATCCCTATGGATATGCTTCAGGTATTCTGAGAGAAGAATCGTCTTGTGGACTGAAAAGAATAGGAGCCACTATTTTAGAAGTTATTTTAAAATCATTATATTTTGATGGTCCTTATCCCTATGATATTTGAGTATTCTACTACTGCTGATTTATCTGAAACCTGAAACTCCTTTGGACAAAGGAAATACTACAAAATAGCTTTTAAATGGTGCTGAAGTTAGACCATTTCTTCTAGGTTTTGTCCAGAATTAGTGAGGGACTCTTGCAGAACCAACTTTCTTGAATTCCATTCTGCTCACAACTACCAGAATTTTCCCTTAAAATATGTTTATTAGCAAGTCATTAAGCTTGTTTTGGCTTTTGGATTTTGTTTTGGATTTTGTTTTAAATCTGTGAAATAAGGACAAATAGTGTACTTCATAAGCTATGAGTTCTACTTGAATTACTCATCTCAGACACACAGTTCTGTGACAATCCTTCTCATGAATTCCAAGCCACTTTATAGCATAATTTGATGAATATTTAGCCCTGAATCTTGGGTTTAGCTGTTATCTCCAGCATTTTTAGTACAAATTATGTATCATAACTTTTTTCCTAAATTATGGTTTAGGTTTCTTTGGTTTCCAACCAAAACAGACTAAAAGAGAACTCAGTTAAACAAAAGGCAATCATATTAAGAATACCCCCAATTTCCAAACTCTTTCACTCTCTGTCCCCACTTTATGGATAAGGTACAGTTCTACCTTCAACTATGATTAAGGTTCAAAGCTACAGCTTCATACTTGCTAAATATTTTCATAGAGATGGGATGTCTCCATCTCGTTTTATGATGCAGCCCATTAAGTCTCTAAAAAGTGGCTCAACCCATGAAAGAGCCACACAAGGATGAGAATACTATATGCTTCAGTACAGGTTTCTAAAAAATTAGGAGCCACGGGAAATAATCCTCTCATTGTTTACTGAAGAAAACTAAGATAGGCATTCTAAGCCATAAAGAGTACCAGTATTATTTGGATGCTTCAGCTTGCTTTTTCTGTCACAGGTACAAAATGTACACAAAGCCTTATGTGTACTTTCATAAGGTGAAATCCATTCCTGCACTGATATTACTTTGAATCGACTACATAATACATCTTTTAAAAGGAGGAAAAATTCCTTCAAGAGAATTTATGTCTTATTCTTTAAAACAAAATAAAATGGTCCTAAAATAGGGCACAAGTCAAAAATCCTTGAACCAATGTATGGCAAGGAAAACTTTTCACTGCACACTTTATCAGAAGACTGCATTTAAGTGTATCAGTTTACTATAAAGAACAAGCAAGCAAACAACTCCACCAAACAGAAAACAAAAACCCCACAAACCTGAGCCTACCCTCTATGAAATGTAAAATCAAGAGCTAATTAAATCAAGATAAAGCTAAGGTTAAAGTATGATCATGTCCTATTTCCAACTTCAGTTGAGTGTTCAAGCTTAAGAAAATACCGGGCTACTCATATATGTGGTTTTGTGCTATATATACACAAAAGCACACAAATATTTTCATGCTTATATGCATTTCTACATATGGGTATGTACATTAATTGTGTGCAATTCTGTACAAAACATCAAAGAAATCTATTTATGTGGGTCTTGCCTATTACGAACATGATCATTTTTTGTTTTTTTCAAGAAAAGAAAATTGATTGGCTATCCATGAACAATAAATAGCCAATGACGGCAGGTATTTCTATTGAGTAAAAAAAGCTTTGCATTTGAAATCAAGACAATAAAAAGGTTCTGACGTGTCTGACATTTCTCTGTAACACAATTTTTCATCTTTTTTTTTTCTTAAAACTAAGCCTACAATATAACCCAAACACTTTTCTACCAAGAAAGCCCACTATGGGAAAAGCAGAATACTAAACAAAGAAGTTAAGGTATATTCCATCAAACATTTCTCCATTTGCAATTCATCTTGGTAATAGAGATAGAACCTGGTAAACGCATATAGGACTTGAAGCAGGAGATTTCTCTTGCTCAATGCATAATTCATGTGCTCCGCCTGCAAAGTGTGTAAAATGAGAATTTCACACCGCAGCATGAGCCATGGAGCTGCAGAGAAAAGGCAGATGAAATCATATTCTGCTGTGCGAATTTTATTTCTTATCCTCCCAATATTTATACAAAACCATCACTGACAATCCAAATGCATTGACAGATCACCCACTGTTCCCATTGTGTTAGCACTTGAAAGGAGATCAGGCAGAAAGATAGACAATTTGTTTTTGTATATTTTTTAAATAGTGGATCAGGTTTTTAACAGCTGAGTGACTGTATTATACTTGTATAAGGAGGTCAATAGTAGCTGATTTTAAAATCCCACCGCAGAGACACCTACTTATACATGCATCATCCTCAAATCTGCATTTTAGCTCTACAGTATTTACAGTTACAGTATAATATGTATCTGAACACCTCAAACTACCCATATTTCAAAATGATATAAAAGACTGCCGTACAAGAGACTGACTTTTCACTGCAGCTCAATTACAGTGAATACAACAGCTTTTTCAAAATGATTTGTCAGGAGAAAAAATATTAAACCAATAATTACATATTCAGGAAAATAATCTGAAGTTTTTGTAGTGCATTTTAATGACAGTAAGTGCATGGATGTATGCAGAAACTAAGCTCCAATGTGAATGTAATCAAACCTTTTTTATTAAGAAAATTTTGTGGAACATGGCAATGGCACCCAGCACTAATATATATATATATATATATATATATATACAATGGTAAACACCACCCAACACATTAGTGATATAACATAGTTCATAATATGTGGCAAACTGAGAAACCATAAAAATAGAGCACACTAACCATAACTTGTTTTATTAATATGTATTTCAGAAAATATTTTTCAGTTTTACTGAAAAGGAAATCCTAATGAATAATCTCCCCAACAGACTGCCCAAATTAAGAACACACTCCAGCAGAATAACATAAGCAATGTCTTTTCCAATGACAAACTATCAGAACAAAACATGCATTTCTGAGAGCCCGGCAGAAACCATCTCCTTCCTGGGTGGTCTGAAAATAAGTCAGGAAGGAAGCAAAAAATTACATACGTGTAGTTCTTGTAAAATGTACCTTGACACATAATGGGGTCTCTATATAAGACTTTAACCATAATGTTCTTTAAAGTTTGTTAAAAATTGTTTTTTCTTTCCAGCTTGGAAGGGGTTATCTAGGTTATCATCAGTTAGGTTATCATTACAGGGCTCAAAACAGGCTTCTCTCAAAGAAATCTATTAAGCTAGTTAGCATAGCAATCACCTTTAATAAAAAATACCTGTGATTCTCTTCCCCCACCCCCTTATCTAATCACATGTCTAAAAATAAACAAGTACCAAAAACACCTGAAGTATAAATGCAGGCATCAAACATGGTTTAAATGGAAACTAACTTCAATGTTCCAGGGATTAACATCATACACTGAAACAGTCCTCCTTGTTCAAGGACATTAAATTAACTACCTCCTGCCCCTTCACATATGACTATCGCTGTTTACAGTTCATCAGCCATAGCCTGTTGCCCTTATATTAAATATGCTAATTTCTAAATGAAAGAGAATTTAACGAACACTTAGCTTCTGCACAGTGAGCTCTATGCTATCTATTCTTTTTAATAATCTCCTTGCTACTTTTCTTGCTGCCATGCAGATAAACCCATTGCTATTTGTTTTAATGTCTTTTGTGATGTTTAAAAGCTTTGCAATTTCCCCCCTCCATCCTTTGACTCTACTCTCATCAAGTCTTCTGTCAACTGTTTAAAAATACTTCTAGTTTCTAACACATTTCTTTTTAGGTGCTTCTTAAGCAAGTAAGACTTCAGAACTACTCCAACGTTCTCTCTCTTCTCTTAAAATCCAAGGCCTTGACAACTTTCCATTGACTTCAACAATTCAATCCCAAGCTTCTTGGACATTCCAGTCCTCATATTCAGTGTATTTGACTTCTGCTGTTTTAAAATAAAAAAAGCTTCTTTATGCTAGTAGTCCCCACACATCCTGTGAAAGAACCAAACAGTTTAGAGAACTGTAGTGAAAGAAATTATGAACATCGTGTTGATATCCTGAGAAAAATGGAAAAACACAGCAGAGAGAAGCTAGTATTGTCTGAATATGGTTTTGCAGTGGCTGCTTAGAACTAAGCATATCAGAGTAGGTATTACTTTCTGGTGAAAAAATATTGTGCTATGAAAAGCTGCAGTCTGTCACAATTAATTCATGTCCCCATCTAGTATCAAAGGAGTTTATTCCAAAAGGATTTTGGTTATATTTTTTGTGCTACCATTTTTTGGCAAGATCTAGTCTGGCTGCTCTGGAAGAAAAAAACTTCGACACAGATGTGTTACTCAACGTGTTATTTGGGCAGGAAACAATGATCAAACCATGGAAACACATCTACATTTCTCAAATAATACAGCCTCACTTCATGTTTCGTTCTACTTGGTTGAAGAAGGGAATGGATTAAAAGTTAAGGTTACAAATCAAGAGTTCTTAAGCAGACCTAAAAAGCTACAAAACAGAGATCATGTACAATGTAAGTTAATGTACAATATAAGTTCAAGATTTAGAGATATAGAGAGCCTTACCTCCTGAATTAAAGGAAATGCACACTTTAAAAGCTTAGTAAAGTAATGGCCTTCCCTCTCAATTGGTCAAAGAACACCTATCCACCAGCTTCAAAAATTTCGAGAAATGCAGCAAAGGATGTCTATTTTAAGTATTCTGCCATCTACACAGGAGTCCTGACTGTAATGTCTTGGCTTAACTTACAATGCATTAGAGTTGCACTTAATTTTCAATACTGCATATCAGTATTAAAATGGAAACTTCTGAGCTACAATTCTACCCTTCAAAATTTTTAAATAAATACATAGAAAGAAATGCATAGAAATTATTTAATAACAGAAAAGTAATAGTCAGAAATTCTTTTACTCTTCCTCCTGAACAGATTTAGCAAAAAGTTCCTCATTTATTTATTTTTAAATGCAAGATAGGTAGGTAAACTGTAACCAATTCATGCTAATAGCATTAATAGTTAGTTCCGTAATGTTAGTTTAAGTATAATGAACTTTTAAGTATTTTTTCTTCACTAAGGTAAGCAATTAAATCATAACTGGCACATGAATGGCTCTGTTGCACATTCTTGGATCCTCACATATTTTTGAAACCAATTAAAAAAATGTATTTGAAATCTTGCTATTTCATATACGTTTTAAGAAAGCTCATACAATTTGAAGTAACAGAACTCTATTCCTATCAAACAGGGACAGCAAGTAAAAGTTGATTGCTCATTAGGAATATTAATCCTACTAATCTATATATACACACCTCAATTATAGATTCATTAACTGCACTATTCTCAATTTTAAAAGTAAATTTTAAAACTAAGCTAGTAGTTCTATCAGAACATCTTCAGACACTTAAGAAATAATGTACCAACATTTGTTTCCTGGTTTTCTTCCCTCTCAGACCCCCATACTACAGCCCGGTAGTATACTTAAATAATAATATACTACCAGGTATATTTTAAGATTCCATTTTAATAAAATAACCATCAGCATCTATGTATTAAGTTTCACCTGTTCAACAATAACCTAAAAAAATTAATTTAAAAAATAATTAATTTTATTATAAAAGAAAAATAGACTAGTAGAAAAAAATATTACGTTCTGTGTATTAAAAAAAATTAGATTCTACTATTCTTCTTCATCTATACAGAGCAAAAATAACATGAAATTATAAATTGAAATATGGGCTTTTGTTATAAATATACTCTTACTAGCTTAAACGATCAAACTACTTTTGGACTGGTCGCTCTATGAAAAGTAACCTTTTTTCATAAATTCTGGATCTTTTCTAGTATGCATAAAACTACGACCCATCTTCATTCCCACAGAAAGAAACACGGATGGATGGTTAGATACATATATTCATATTTTATAGAGGTTTAAAAAAAACATGTTTTACCATACCAACCTTATTAGAGGTAGCATTTCTAGATTTTTCAGACTCAGAGTCACTTTTAGAGTCGGATTCCGACTTGGAGCCTGAAGAACATTCTTCTGATGAAGTGTACTCTGTATCAGAGGAACTTGATGTGCTTCTCTTTTTGGAAATCCCCTTTGCTTTCTTTTTCATATCCTCTGAATCACTATATATTTTAAAAAAATGTTCAGAGACACGTAAAACCATCAAAGGAATCTGCTTAGGCAATATCCTACATCAGCATTTCAAAGTTTTATTAAATGAGTTTTAAGTCACTGTTTCTCCACAATAAAAATCTTAGCTATGAATGAAGAAGTAGTTTATTTAAGGCTACACCAAATTGTTCTATTACACTACAAAATACACCATCACATGTAGCCTAAATCAGCTAAATAGCCAAACAAGATGTGAACATGTTAAATATTAAAAAAATTATTTGCGTGCGTCAAGCTTGTGACATTACAAAAGGAAGTGCAGACACCCTTTTAAATAAAGATACTTTCATACTATTCCACCTATAATAAATAGAATGTTAGTGTATCATGTTTTTGCAAAGTAATATTGCTTAAAAAAAACCACCAATGAATTCAGTTTATTCCTTTGTTAATTCTTCTAAATAAAACTGCACCACTTAGAAATAAGACCTATAACATCTACAAATAGTTCAACCCAATAAAGAATTTACACACAAAAGCTGTTATATTCCTACACCTCTGGTCACACTGAATGCCTTACAGCTTCAGAGACACTGTTCTTCACACAGTGAAGTTCTGTTCACCCGGCCAATGTTGGATTATGCTGGTCTGTATCAACAGCTACTGAATATTATCTGCCTTGTTCACATCTAATAATACTTTAACTACCAATTAGTAGATTAGCCTTTTGTCTCAGGGGGAGTTATTACCACAGGAAATGAAAATTGTTTTCTAATAGTTATCATAGAGCAGAAAAATTAATATTGCATATTGGAAAAAACCTCTCTGTTCTTGGATCTGCAAACAACCATTCTATACTTCCAAATCAGGTGTTTCATACACTACCTGATTCAGCTTCCTTCCCAAGACAATAAATTGGTTATTGAAGTGATTGAAGGGTAACAAGGTCAACAATAATTAAGCAAATCTAGACCACTCAACTATTAAGGGTCCCTTTGGAATCATATTACATTGTTACACATTTTTGCTTAGCTTTAGAAGCAGTATGAAAGAATCTACTATGCTGCAACACTGTTTCAGATTGAAATGTTTTTAGATGAAAAAAATACAGAGAAGGAGAACTGAAAATCTAACATGACAGAGATAAAAACAATCAGGGTCAAGTCTTCCTCCTCCCAATAACTTCCTATGACTGAATTGCGTAACTAAAATTTAATCAAAATTATTTAAAATCAGTAACATTTAGACCATGCCTACCCATGTAACTGAAGCCAAAATTACCTCCTCAAATTTTAGTCAGAAGCATAAAGCAGTAAATTTGAAGCTTGCAAAGCTAAAAATGGAACAATAGTACATTTCACAGAAACAGCCTTATGTAGTGTATCTGATTGTTAAAATCATGGTGAAAAACAGGTACTATCAAAATTATGTTTCAATATGGCAACATTTAAAAACTTGTTTGAGGTCAATGACTTAAAAATTCTCTAGCATATACTGTTTAAAGTTTCTTCACGACAACAAAATTATCTAAATTTCATTCACTGCCATTCATCAGAAGCTGTAGTTGCATTAACAAATAAGTTGTTGTGAACCCATTATATAAATGAAGTTGTTTTTCAGTAATTTATCTTTAGCTTAGCTTTAAAACTAGATTTGAAGATTAAAAACGTTACTTTACTGCACATCAGCCAGTTTTGATGTGTAATAATTGTTTATCTTACTGCTTAAAATTTCAGATGTTATTCTAATGAAAAGAATTTACTGGTAACTAGCTTTTTAACTTTGCGATGATGAAAAGCCTGTATTAATTTAACCTACAGATTTCATTTGTTCTGAACAGGAAAAACAATATAAATCACTTTTAAAATCATTAAATCCTGACTTAAATTAATAAAGTCATAATTAGGGCATTATGCTGTGTTTGTTATGGAAGTGGCAAGGCGAGCTGCTTTAATTACTGTCTGTAATAAAAGGAGCAGAGTGTGTACTGCGCCCCAATCAGCGCTGTCAGCCACGACTGAGCTGAGCTGCAAACTCATCAAGTGAGCTGGCAGCAGACTACAGAGTAAAGGGCGATCATGTCTGCAGAGGCCACTTGCTGACAGCAGTGGAAGAAACAGATTCATACAATCCAAGGTATTAGCCCCAATTACTCAAAATTTTAATGATACTTTAATACATGATAATGCTGTTGATAATAGGCAATCTTAAAAGCGCTAACACTTAAATATCTTATGACCGTTTCCCTTCACAGCCCTTGCCTCTAATATTTGGATCATAATCTTTTTAATATAACATTATTTAGAAAAATCAATTGTCTTAGTTACATAATGGCAAAGTGTTGAAGGACTTAATTTTAGCTCTCAGCAAAATTGCGGCAAAAGGTAATTAAGTGTTTCACACAACTATTTGATCACTTATTCAGCCTCCCAAGGTTACATCAATTCTCAACAAGCCACCCAAGATTTTACTGAAGTCAGAAATTAATTCCAAACATAAGAGTAGTCTGATTAGGGAAAGTATGAACCAAGTTCATACACTGACTATTACTAGTATACACTGGCATCACTCCTTGGCCAATACACCCCCAAAATAGCCTAATTAAAGGCTTGGCAGACTGCTAACAGGAAGAGTGCTTTAACACTAGCATCACAAAAAATGAAAACCATACAAACGTATACCTACCTTTCATCGACAGCACTACATGTTTTCTTTGCAGCACTTTCTTTACTGTCTGATTCACTGTCAGTTGATTCTTCACTGGGAGAGGAACTCCCACTACTCTCATCACTTCTGTCTTCCTCTTTATCTTCCTTCTCACTTCCACTGTCAGACCCGCTCCCTGAAACGAAACCAGCCCTTACAATTCTGTTCTAAGTCTCTTAAATAATTAGTATTTTAGAAATCTAAGTTTGTTTTAAATTAAACAATGGTTTTGTATTTTAAGATGTGCTTGCAAGCTTTAGTGTTATTTACCCTGTGCCAAAAGCAGGCAAAGGAATTACTTTCCCCTTATACCTACAAAGTTTTTAAAATAGTTCTAGTTAAAAACCTGTCCTCTTCAGCGTATCATACTTTTTCAAATTAGAAAGTCAAATAATAAATTAATTGCAAGTAGATTCTTCAAAGTTACATAACCCTATTAGGAGCTGGAGATGACCTCAAGTTTTCTAGTCTTTATATTCCCTTAGCTGCAAAATTATCTTCTCAAACAGTTGTTTAATTAGATAATCTGTTCTTAAATACCCAGAGTGACTATGATTGAACCACTGATTTAAAGAAATTATTAATCCTCTAATTAATCATATAGTTACCAAATATTCAAGTATCTGGAGTATATGCTTCTATTGCTTCAGAAATCACTAATTTCAGTCATATAATTCTTAAACATTTTTGCATATTTCCTTGGTTTAGGAACTGTAAGGAAGCAGCTTCATGTTCAGATTTTAAGATTCCCCTCTTCCATTCAACTAGATGATGACAATTCTTTCAAGCCTCTAATGCTACACATTTTCTGTGTCTAAGGTCTGGACCTGGGAGAATTATGATCTTTACCACATCTGAAATAGATACTGACATCTTCTGAAACGGCTGTCTTGAGGAGCTGCCTATCTGGCAATAAATGGGGGAACAGTTAAAAGAACCTCTGCTTACTGAACTTGATAGGCAGCTGTTACTCTCTTCATCAATACCCCCATTATAATAAACAGAAAACATCATGTAGAACTTCAGAGAAATACTGTAATACAATTTGCTGAATAAATCCCATGAAAGACTATACAATTAAACAAATCTGGCTGTTTTTCAGCACAGCAGCACATGCAATCAAAATAATTCTTCACCACCACCAAATTCCAAAATACATTTAAGACCTAAGGTTCCCAACAACCAAGCATCTTGGCACTTTTCCTCCAAACAGATATGTGCCTTCAGTTTTAACTGGAGTTACAAACTCTCCTTACTCATACTGGACTCCAAGGAGGATAAAAATATCATGCCATACCTGGGAAATGAATCAAAGGCTAACTTAGTTAATACAGTGAATGCAAAATTTTCCCCCCGATTTATTGAGTTTATACTCAGCTCTGGCTTTGTTTGCAATTTTTTTTTTCTTTTTATGTACCAGACAGTTCTGAAGATACAGTTTTCCAGGCAATGAAAATACAAGTTGCTTTCCAAACACTTACCCGATGAACTGGTACTGGCAGACTCATCTTCTTCCTCTTCTGATTCAGAGTAGAACTTTTCAGGAGGTTTCTCCTTCTTTGGCTTGCCTAGAATTCCAGTCCATTCCTTTGCCTGTAAATAAATTCCAATTTATCTTTACCTTTGCAACCAGCAATACAAAAATTACACCATACATCACAAGTCTGGTGCCTCATAGTAGTGGTATTAAGCTGTTGCTAAATAAATCACCTAAGCAAGTCAAGAAAAGTTACTAAACTTGTCTTTACACAATTAGGAGAACTAGAAGTTCGGTATATACCTATAAAAGGTGAGATATGTCTATTAGATAGTCCAGAAGAAGATTTAGTAGGGTAGATTAAAAGCATCAGTAATGATAAATAAATTCCTATGCCAAAAGAACCTGAAGTCTGGGAGTTTTATTTCTAGACCCAACTGACTATGACTAGAACAAAGGTTAAATAGGGCTAGTCACCACCTTCATCATCCCAAGTTTTAAGTGGAAAACAGATGTGGACACTGTAGGTAGCCACAGACAAATTATATTTCACTTCCATTGCAATTCGCCAAATAAAAGTAATTTTCAGCACCAAGAAAATGCCAAAATGAGGCAGTATTTCCCCTAGACTTTTTTTCTTTCCATCTACCTCTACGCTACTACAGAAGCAGTGTTAAAATTCAGGACAGGAGAAAAAAGCAAACTGGCAGACAATTCTATCAACAGCATGATACAGGTCTACCTCACTGACTGATCTGATCTGAAATAAGACTAACTTTTGAAATAGCTTTAACAATGACCTGCAAGGCTAAACAGCTCTAGAGACACAGTGGCTTCCTCTTAAACACCAAAGGCTGCTAGGGCTTAAAAAGCCACTATTCTTTCGGATATAAATGACAATTTGCATGTAGAATGCAGCTAAACTCAGCTTCACTCACATATGCTGTGTAGGCGCATGCAGTACGAGGGAAACCACAAAATTAATGAAAATTAGATACCCTCCAAAGAAAATACTTGCAAAAACCCTCCAACATGTATGCACGATTTTCCTATTTGCTTTGAGGTTTTAAATAGTTGGACGTGGATGTTTTTTTCTATGTTGTAGATGGATGTTATGCCATTTGATCCATTTCCTGCAATACTTTTTGGTCTTATGGACAAAAGCGCCTTCACACATTCTCTCATGCCAAACCTACCATTTATAATCCTCTGTTTTAGCTGATTACCTCTACATTCTTCCCACAAGAGCTTTCAGAAGTTTGTACACAAATACCACTTTTCCTGAAACGCATATAAGAAGGCAGACATCTAATATTACAGTACTAAGGAGAAATGCTTGTTCTACCAGATTTCTGCCCAATGGATTCTGTCAGCCAGACCTATTTTTTGGAATTTTGTTCGCTCATTCTGTGTGTAACACCTCATATGCAAATTAATTCATCCACGATTTACTGAGGAAGCTGGCTCATTACAAGGACTGCATGCTTTTCTGTGTGTACCTGTAAAAATGCCATGCCTCCAGGAGCACCATCAGCACACTATATACCAATACATTTACATTTCTGTTACTGATCAACAGCTTTCACTGGCATTCCAGTAGGACTCGGGTACATGACACATACATCACAAGTCTGGTGCCAAAACATGACTTTGCCTCAGAGTTTATACTATAGCAACAAAAAGCTACTGCTGGTAGGCAATGAGCCCTACGTGTTAACACATGACTAGTGCACTAATAGATGGCATTTTCCTATCAGAAACTTTCCTAATCCTCTCCAGATTATCTGAAATGTACACCCCGGTCTCTTCCAAACTTGGTATTTCAAAACATACATAATCTAATCCCCTGCAGCTGCTTTTTGGTGTTTGTATTACCTTTTTGGGTTTTTTTTTCCATTTAGCCTTGCATTTGTACACAAACCAACCTCTTCATTTCCGACTTTGATAGTCTAGCTACACTCAATTAACATACTGCAGCAGAGTGGAGATAAAAGATATGAAATCAGAAGTGAGATGGAGGTGAAAAAAGCCTGTTTAACCCCCAAGTGAAGCAGAAGTGGCCTACAGTTTTATCCACTTCCGTCATTGAAGAGAACTAGCATTAAGCAAGTTTCCAGATGCTCCATTTCTAAGGTAAAATAAGCAACAGGGATGTTCCCATGCATCAACGGCTTTCAACACAGCGCACAGATAGTATTTAAATACTTGTAGTTTCAGGCTAATATTCTGTATTGACGAGTGCCTTCAGCAAAGTTACTTTCAGTGAGCTGACGTACCGACTCAGCCACGTCGACGTTTCGGACGGAGGGGTCAGGTGCCACCTCTGGCCAGTCAGACAGCTCCAGGTACCCAGTGGCTCGGCTGTTCAGTGTGTGAGACAAGGTGCCAAGCTGGAAATGATCCCGATCTATTAAAAAAAAGGTGAGAGGGAAGAAATACACAAACACTGTGAGCTCTACCACAAGGAGCAATCTTAATCAGGGCTAAAGGTAATTGCCATTGTATTACCTCAAATGTCATGGAATAAATATAAACTAGGAAGCTCTTCATAGGTCAAAAAACTGATTTCAGTCCATAGATTACAATAATCTCCCCCATAATGGTCAATAAAAAAGCTAATCAGTCAGTGTGTTTAGAGGTGTTGCTCTGAAATGTAGCTTCTCTAAAAATTACTTTACTGTGAATATTAAGAATGACAGCACAGTTAAACAATCCATATACATGTCTTGGCACAAACACATCCAGAATTTTAATAGTTTTTCTTCAAAATGGAGCTCCTTTTAAAGCTTCAAAACTAGACCTAAGTAAGTATGAAAATTAAAATGTAAATTGCCACAATAACTGAGTATTTTTAATTTAGATAGCGTGATAACCTTTTAATTTGAGAAGACAGACAATGGATCTTACTTGTAAAACAACAGGAAAAATGCAGAGGGAAAATTATGATTTTGGAGGAAAAAAATCTACAGAGATTCAATTTATTTCAGATTCATATAATATTTGAAATACTCACATTAACAATCTTCTAATAAAGTCCAGATAAAATACTAGAGCTATTTTCCTAAATTGAAGAATAGTTTTCCTCAAAAGACACACCTTCTGTTATTTAAATAAAATTTAAAATCCATATGCATAGAAATGGATCAGTTTGTCAGGGTTTATCATTAGGGAAATGCACTGTGCACCTTGCTTACTGAAAAGCAAGTAAGCAGACCGAGCATCCTTGCATACTAATCTTTTCTATTTGCTAAGTGACACAATTTGCGAGAGTATTTGAAATAGAATAAGCTGCCACATTCCTTTACACAACGAACATTTACCAAATTATTTTAGCAGTTATACCTTTAAAAGGAGACTCAAGCAATGGGGCAGGTTTCTGTGCCAGAAATATTTTTTTGGCATATTTGCTTAAAGCTCCACTCTTCTCATTCGGAACAATAAGCTGCCTAATAAATCTTGTACGGTCTCTGATGTCGTAGCTTTGATCATACTTGCCGAGATTTAATACATACTGGGTAAGCAATTTTGTCTGTGGAAAAAAACAGGACAAGAACAGAATACAAGTTATTTATGATTATTGATAACTCTGGATAAACATATTTAAAGAGGTAATAAAAATGAATGGTTATGTCAAACAAATGTTGCTCCACAGGGAATATGCATTTCTAAAGCTGCAAATGGAATTCTGCAGCCAAAGCACATGTCCTCTTCTGTATTGGGGAGGTGAATGCTGAGTACTGAGAAGCAGCCATGTGCTAGATTATTAAACTGCTGAAGTGGAAAGAAAGGCATCATTAAAAAAATAATCATATATGGCAAACCCGCTGAAGGGTCTACGTGAGGATAATGAATGTGGAAATACAACTAAAAACATGGCACTCAAAACTTAATCGGAAAAATATGCAGGACATCAAAACATCAGAGGGTATTAGGGGGCTGGCAAACTGCTTCTGCTGAGGTGTGTTTTATGAAGAGATACTGTCCCTGGCATAAGCAGTGTCTGCACTCTGACTGCACTCAGTTACTTTATCCTGAATTATGACCCATTAAAGCAGACACATGAATCACTGAACTGGATTACTGCAAATTATTTGCAGTGCATTTAGCTGTTACTTTTTCATAAAAGCAAGCTGCTGATGCCCTCTAAAAACCAGGATAAAAGACTTCTTCCATTTTTTTCTTTAAGCCTAAAGCCTTCAGTAATATCGGTCATTTATTTATTTATGTAAGAGAGCAGCTTATACTATCACAGGTTTTTACAGCATAATAACAGCTTCCTAATTTGATGTCTGAGAATATTAACGTCATAAATAATTTCAATAATTCAGTTAATTTTTTAAGCTAAGAAAATAATATACGAAAGGAAGGAGACATAGAAATAGAAATAATGTAGCGTAACCAGAACAACAGTGCTGAATAGACTGGAATCCACTAGATATATCTGAAACGTATGCCACTTCCTTTATATACAACAAACAGGAAGAAGAGCAGAAATAATATACCATCCTAAGGAAGTAAATTTTGGTACTTCCAATCAGAATGGATGCATAACAGAGGGTTAAAACTGTATCATCACGAAAGATTTATTTGCTTTATACAAAGAAACAACCTTGCACGTATATATACGTTTGTCATGCTATTGCTATGACAATAACACAGCTACAATCATGGGAACAGAAAAATATGTCCAAAAAATCAGTCAATTTCTTTATACGCCATTTGCTAAAAAAAGAGTCCAGATGAATAATTTCCAACTTGAGGATGCAAGTTGAAGTATTTTTCTAGAGATATACTTTTTCAGAATACTGATTAACTCCTGTAAGTGAAATACACAGTAAACAGAAAATGGTTCTAATTTAAACCCCATCAATACAATATATGCCAGCATTTCAAAAATAATCTATGGTACCAAAGACTGGAAGAAATTAGTTATTATACATTAGAATAATATAAAAGTATAGTTTAAAAAACCTTCAATGAAATATTTTTTGTTTCTTTTTTCTGATACCCAAGAATAGCTCTGTGAAAAGATATTTTGTTCCTTGTGGTACTGTCTTAGCTCTGGGAAAGGCAAAACTTTCCCATATGTATTTCACAGTTTATTGGCAGCTATTTCTGTATGAGGGTATAAAATTTTAAACAACTGCATCAGACAGAGCCCACGTAATCTGCACTCATGCAGGACTTATGCTGTTCAATCTGAATGGAATTGGAAGGGAGGGTTCCCAGGTAGCATGAATTAAACTAAATGAGGGATACCTGCTGCAGCCTTTGCCATCACTTCTCTACTGTAAAACAAGACAAGACTCCTTGCTGTCATGGCAGAAAGCTCAGGAGAATGGATCATAAAACACAATGGTCTTAGCCTGTGAATTGCTATAGGAATGGGAAAAGTTGAGGGCCTTGTCACAGTGCGCATTTTTTCAGAGAGCATTGATGAAATTAAAAAAAGACAAGTTAGACAGATGATAATGCATTTTCTTTAATGGGATAATTTTCTCCATGATCCTCTTCCTTTTCCTCCTCCTTTTTCTGTCCCCTAAAATATCATTTTCATATTGTTCAATACAGATAAATACATAACAAACTAACATGCAAGAATGTTCTGTATCTGCAAGAAGTCTCTTTGCAATTATCATATATAGTATACTTCTCATGGAAACAGTGAAGAAATGTAGTTTTAAAAAAATTTTCTTATGGTAAAGCAATTAAACAAGTAGAAGATCTTTTCTACATGGAGGTAGCTAACAGAAACAACTATTTTTAATTAAAAACAAAAAAAACCCACCTAACAAATGCACATAAGTTTTTCCAACAAAGGAATTTTCATAAGAAGCTGAAAATCATTTCAGCAAGCACACTTGATTTGGTGAAACATGACAGAATCTGCATACCATGACTGCTTCATAGAATAGTGACAAAGTATTCTGATCAGTGATATAATACATATATTATCATACGTCAATACTGCCTCATATCTGAACATGCACATTATATAGGCATAATACAATTTCTTTTATCCCCACACCGCTGAACCCATTACTATTATTTGTACACTTTGATTTGGCTAGAAGGGTTAGGTTTAGGTCTTTCTAGAATTCAATCATCCTCCAGCAGCATTTCTGGAATTTTCTAGTGACAATAGTTCTATTTAAGGCTTTAATGCCTATCCTATATTTGCAGCAATTAACTTTTTGTTAGATCCTCACTTGAAGATTTTACAATACGGGTTTTACCAACAGATGAGGCTCTACAATGAGAGAGAAACAGTTTTCTATCCACTCCTTGGTATCATTAACTTTCAGTAACTTGATTCTTTAGACACACAAGATAAGGCTATTGTGCTAAACCACGATTGACATATCTATTTACGCCCTGCAACTACTTGGGACTTTTTCTGGTGGGAGTCCTACTATATTAGACAAGAGAAACCCATCAAAATCTCTTTATTCTTTCTGCTATATTCAAGAAACATCTTAGGCAACTAGATGACATACTTCTCTTATATGAGCTCCATTTAGATAGCTACCTAGCACACTCAAGATTTTATGAACCTAAGTGCTGAAAAAACAAAGCAAGTTTACCAAATAACACAGACAACCTGAGGAAAACCTGCTTTTATTATATACCTATCCAGATATAACCAGACGTGAAACTTCCCTAAATTATAAACAGCCTTTGAAAGTTCATGAGGTGATCACGGGATTTAAAGTATACTTTAAATTTTTATATGAAATCCTGAATATTAAAAATCATTCCTGTGAATGTGCTTCACCAAGTGTTTGACCATATACTTAATGAAACTACAAGCAAATAAAATATTTAGACAAAGGGAATAAAATAAGCAAGTCTTATTTCCTCCAGAACTTCATGCTTATCTCCAAACAAGACTTAAGAGATGAGTTCAACCTGCCTTTCCCTCACCTGGTGAAAAAGCTTTTTTCATCTATTTGGTTGGCATTGAGTATCTCTTTGCCATTCTACCACCACTTTCAATAAAGTGACATTTTATCTTTGAGATTTTCACAACTCCATAAACTTTGGATGAAACTGATGAAGTATTCATAACATTACTATGTCATGGGATATGATATGGAGGCAGAAAACACGGTGTTGAGGAGAGGTGAACAGACTTGGCAATCTGGTGTACAACATTTGATAACAAATTTTTAAAATTAAACTGAAAAGTGGCTGGACTTTTCAGGAACTGAAGTAATTCCAGGAAGTAATTCTAATACTGAGTGAGTAAAGAAGAATTAGTTACTCCTGGAAATAATGACGTATCTATAGATATAGACGTCGCCAGTCTCTAAGGAAAAATCCATGGTATTCCAGTTTGAAAGGAGCTTTGAATCATGCCAAATCACCAAACTTACACTGTTAGAATTTTTATGTGAATACCTTGACCACTTGAGATAATAACTTATTTTTCCACAACCTGAAACTATAGGAGGAAAACACTCTCTGATGAAATTCATAATTTAGAAGGCATCTCAGGAGACAGTTTCTTCTGCTTTATCATCATTACCATGTTTGAATAAAGGGTTATGCAGCACTTACAGTGATGATTTAAAATGTATTAAGATGTGAAATAGGAAAAAATGCATCTCAGAAATCATCATCTCCTTGTATACAACGGATTTTTGACCAAATACGGTGTGGAAAAATTTATGTGCAAAATTACAAAAACTGTAGGGAAAATTAGTAAATATTATGGGCCAAAAGAAGACAGTTTAGATAGTCAAACAAATCTTTCCTTATCTCAGTCAGCATTTTCAGTAAGACGAGCACTGATGGAGAGAAGTCACCTTTCGTTACTGCCCCATTTTAGACTGTATAAGCGAAGCATTCACTGCTATCTGAATGCATGACAAGACAGTTCATCCTCCATGTGCCCTACAAAAAAAAGTCTAAGACAGATCACATCTGTAGCTGGATACAGCTATCAAGGAACAAGAAGACATCACAGTTGCAGAGGTGCAAGATCCTGTGCTGTGCAAGCTGTTGTAAAACAAAGAGGTTTAGCAGCCTAGGAAAGTATATATATCGGACAACGTATTTCTTCTACATTTGGAAAAAAAATCTTAATTTTACAAGATTTTACAGCAATAATTGGAATTACAGTGAAAAATTACTGTCAAAATGCCACATTCCATAGCCAGTGATGGGGTTCACAATGCTGTCACTGAGAAGAATGAGGCAGCTGGCACTTCTCATAGCTGTTGTTTTCAGCTGCTTGGAGATTTAAGTTCACCTCATTATTATTATTATGATGTATTATCTGCCATTTTTAGATCATCTTTACTACTAGAGATATCAAAACCCACCCACTCCCCGAGGTAAAACGAAATAGTAAAAACAAAACCAAATCAACCAACCAACCAAAAAAAAAAAACCAGAAAAAGAGAAAGCAGTTATTATCTTTAAAACAAGGACTGATTGAAGGACAAAACGAGGCATATTACTGGCATCTCCTTTTAGATATCCTGAATAAAAAAAAAAGAGCAGCTTCTTGTTCAAAATGACGGTATTTTCTTGAAAATTCTGGTTTTGGTTTGAGAAAGCATTAAATTACATCAGCAAAATCTCCTACCTGGTATTACTAATACAATTTACAGACCTTCTCTATCTATGTGAATTGAAAATTTCACAATTTCCCAAAGAAAGACTGATATAAAAAAGAGTGATCTCATCACTACATTCATATTCATGATCCAGCACATACTTAAAGACTCATGGTTAGATTTAGCATGTTATCTTTCCTGAAAACATGTTGAGCTTTTCTTCATAGAATAATATGGACCAGGTTTCGCTACTTATATAGAAGTAATCATTACTGATCTCGATAGACTGTAAAAAAACCTGCCATGACTCTAACTACATACAATACTGAGTTTAGGCTTACCTGCTTTGAATTTGTTAAATAGAGTTTTGCACCCAAATTTAAGATCTGCAACTTTACAAGGTCGTCTTCATTCGTGAAGCTCTTGGCTGTCTTTCTCAGAACATCAGGTGCGATCTTTGGAACCCGTTCACAGTACTCGCCAATGAGCCAGAGAATGCTGGCTCTGGCTACTGGAACCTGAGAAAACAATGAGCACTCTAAGTTAACACATTCACGAAGACTACTTGCATACTTGTATGTATCCGTGCTCAGTAACAAGTTAAACAAAATACTATTTAAAGACAATTGCCATGCAAGAAATGCAGCGTGAAATTAAATACAGCCACTGTGGTAGACTGAATAGTCATAGAAAAGCAAGGTACTGGTTCTGATCCAAAATCCATGCATTACAAGTTGATGATACAGAGGCACAGAGAAGCAACATGTTGATGTTCACAGTACAAGCTGATGGGAACTGGGAAAGAAGTCCAAGCCTTCAAGATGTGGTTGTAAATTCCTGCCACCAGGTAATGCTAAACACCATGTTGAAAGAAAACAGTGCGGTTTTTTTTTTTTTTACTATATGCGTACAGAAATGGTTTGCAACAATACAGCTTTCTCAAATCCTGCCTATCTGGTTTAGAACAATATGGATTTCTTTAAGACTATTTCTATCTTTCCTTCATTTTTATTCAGAATTTTATGACACTAAGATTCATATTTTTGCAAATGTCTAAGACCAGCTGAACACAGAATTTTGGTGAGACAGAAGCTCAAAATTGCAATTCGCAACTTCTGAATAGGATCTACCATCTTAACTGAAACACTTCGACCAAAAAAGTTCACACAGGTCTTACCGTTTTAGAGCTACTTAACAGTATTACTGAAATAACTGGCAGTAGTAGCTTTTAGATGAACTCCCAGTCTATGATGCCAAGTTCAGAAGCACAGTAATGCCAAAAACAGAGGGGAGGCAAAAAGGAAAAGCACAGAAGTGAAACAGAAGGTCATGCTCCATGCAGTTTAGAAGCAGTTAAGATTTAAATGAAATAATATACACATACTCTTGTAAAAAGTGAGCTAGTCAACATTACCTGGTGGTTAAAAATTGCATCTGTGTTATATACATCCCTTGAAAACACTTTTCTCCTTCCTTGAGCAGAAGGAAGAAAGAATGCAGTAAGAAAGTTCAGAAGCATATCTTGCATAGTGTCTACAGACTGTGTTGCTCTAACATTCTGTACAGATTCTTGTTCAACAGATGTTGAAATGTCAGGGGAAAAGCATAACTGTTCTAGTCTATCAAAAAAACTGACTGTAATTTAGAATAAAGAAAACCTTCCACTGCAATTTCAGCTAATTTTATTGCTTTTTCTGAAAGGATAAAAACCACTCATACTAACATTTTTCATTAGTCCTTACACTACACAGTGATCTTTATTAATAAGCTTACACTTAAGATAGGGTGAGTTTTGCCTTGGGTAAGATTCACAGGATATACATGCATTAGAAATGCAGCATTGTGGTTCTCAAAGCATTAATTTCTAGTAACTTTTATATATGCTTAAACAGCTTTTTCAGCATGTCTGTTATTAATATATAAATATCTATTTCTCAGAATTACAATGAGAACCAACTATTAAGTATGTTACTCAGTCATCTTGCAACATTTCAAAGTACTACCTAATGAAAGTATATTCTAAAAGGGTAACATGGCCACTAAGCCTACTAAGGAAATACTAATCATGTTCACAAGAAATATTAATGATTAAATGTGCTCAAAAAAGTTTTATTGCTCCGAAACATCTGGAAGCAACTCTGAAGAAAGCCAACTTGACAATATTTGCCTCTGTACACGGCATGGTTGCAAATACGCCAACATCAATATAAACAGGCACGTCATGGGGAAAACAGAGGTGTGCCTCCACTGAAAGAAAAAGCAACCACATCATGGATAAAGAGAATACAGAGTCCAACAACAACAACGAAAAGTCCTGTAAGAGAAAAAGGCCAATTCTAAATACGGAGAAGAAATTAAAGACAGAGGTAACATAATGTATTGAGAGTGGTATAACACAGTGGTTTAACCTATATAGACATATGTAAATACTGATAAAGATACAGACGAATTATTTTACGTGAGTTGACAAAAAAATTAAATAGACTTGGAATTAACAGTACAAGAGAGATGAACAAGCTACTGAACAACTGCTATATATAAAAACTTTAAATGGAGTCAGAGTATGTTCATCTGCAAAACGGTAAGACTGATGCCATTAATGTACACTGATTTCAAAAGGGAAAGAGGTTATTTTAAATGTTCCAAAGGTTACACTGCATTAAGACCTCACACCCAATCTATTATTTTAAATTGGACTAAAGAATAGTAATTGAGTGGTACATTAAATTTTCCAGTGCTGGAGCAGTTCAAGTTGCCTACTGTACAGATAGATACTTCTAAATAAGAATATATAGGCAACTTCAGATTTCAGTTATGCTAGATTTATTTTTCTAAAATATTTCATTATAGACTTGTTAAAATACTAAAATTCTAAAAGAGATCACCAAGTACCATAGTTTGGGCAGCAGCCTATCAGAAACATTCCTTTTCATATTATTGTCTTTTTATAAAACAAAAATAGCTGTCAGAGCAGACCAGTTTCAGTAATAGCATTAATAACGACATGCAAATATCATTACTGTACTTTTCCTAGTGAAGCCCAGGACTACACTTTAAAACCACAATGAAATGTATTTAAATATATTTAAATAGTGTGCATTTAAGCACAGCGTTTTACTCCTCAAGTTTTTTTCCTGGATTGTAAAATTAAATTACTAGAGTAATAAACTAGTTTCACAACGTTAAATAAATAGACCAAACAAAGTCTAATTCGAAAAATAGCGACAATGGTAGACAGAAATTTCTTGTGAGATTCTGCCTTCTAACCAGGTGGTTAGCTTACTATGTAAATCCTGCATATATATTAAACACAATTTTGTGCCACATGAATCAATACCAATTAGAGACTTTTTGAATCAAACCCTGAGCAGAAGCCATTTTAATGAAAAGTGTATGTCGAACTGATGAACCCAATGTTTCTGTGTCACTGGATTCATTTGGGGTCAAAACCACACGATATTTTCAGACTTCTTTTTCCCTGTTTAAGTCTTCCAGCTCCCAACCATGTAATATCAAGTGCATGATCCTGCAGCTGTTGTTTCCAGGGCACTCAAAACAGCGAACAAGAAATGAAGCCCCTTCTAGACCTTCACTGCCTTTTCCAGTATAGCTTAAGTAGGGACCTTGAATTGACAAAAATGCAGGAAATAATACTTTGATTATTCAGCCCTGCTCTGCATTATCCTCAAAGGCAAACAGGATTGTAAATCACTTTGCCTGACGTTTTATTCCATATGGCCCGAGCAAGTAGTTAAGTGCACTTTTTAAGCCTTTAGTACTGGGGAGGCAGTTTCTATCGCCATTTCAACCCATTACCTGTCTCAAAGAAAATAAATAAATGGTTAAAAAAGAAAAAAGAAAAACCAGCCAGACACTCCCCTCAAAGCAAGACTCTGGTTACTTACAGCAGTTAGAGAAAGATGTTATAAAGATTTTACAGATGGCTCTAAACAGTACAATTGAAAACTATTGAAAAGTAGTTCAACTCTCAATATATTCACACAAAAAACAAGGGTAAAGTACAACTTAAAATCACCAGTTCTGGTTATTCACATCTGTCACAAAACGAGAGATATTCAAATCACAAATGAGGTCTAATTTTCTGCATCCAGAAGAAAACTAGCATAGCTAGCAATTTATTAAAATTTTACTTGGAATCAGAAATGGAAAGAGGGATAAAGTTGATTTGAAATGTCAGACTGACAGCAAGAAGAAAAGGTACACAGGAAAGAATGTGAGCAAAAGACAAGTATTCGTTTTCTGTTTCTAAATGGTAGACCTTCAAGAACTCCTTTATTTTTCAAACCTCTCCACATAAAATTCCTTTAAAACAGAACTTTTACTGGTGACTGCACTTCTTATACAGTGTACAGATTTTTTTTAAATCATGTTTTATTCAAGCACAATATCTGCTTCCAGTTCAGTGTCCCTGGACACAATGTCCCAGTGGCCACATATTCCTCTCAAATTCTAAATCATCACATAGATATTTGAGCCAGTAAAAAAAAAATCATCAAATTATGAGTATTGTTCATTAAATCATTACTAATAAAAAGGTTTAAAAACGCATTATTAAAGTATATCCCAGGTAAAAGAACGTGGCTAGAATCTGAAGCTTGGAAAACTGAAATACAGACAAACACGTGGATGTCATACTTTGTGATACCTTCTGAACACTGCAAGAAAGAAGAACTAAATTAAAGAAAGGAAGCTACCTCTTCTGTGAAGCCATGTCAGAAACACAGCTACAAGCAGTATTCATGTAAGACTAGGAAGCCAAGTTTGTTACCAGTCGATGAACGGACACAGTGGTGTTAAAAACTACGAGTCCACTACTCTCGTAATAAAAATCCCAATCCAAAAAAGTAAGTAATAACAATTAATTGCATCCATAACTGACATGATATTCCTCACATATTAGGCTCTTCGAAATTACATGCCACTATTTTATTTTTACTCTGCATTTGCAATGCCTTATCCTATCAAGAAGTATTCCTCCTCATCTCTAGATGAGAAAACACTTCAGACTCATTTCATATTCTTGTTCATATTCTAGAAGGAGCTAGGAATAAGTCTGTAATGAAAAATAAGAATGTCAGAATTCACCAGCTATCAAAAGAAAAAAAACCTGCCTTAGTAGTACTGTAAGAGAAAAATCACACCAGAAGTCAAGATTCCCATCACCCAGATAGCAGTCCTTACTGGATACAGTGCACCATAATAAATTGTTTTTCTAGAAAGAAAAACGAAGAAACATATTTGGAGACTACCGGCCTTGGAACATTAAGAGCAGGATGCAAAAACATATTCTACACATAGTGATGGACTCCAAGATATTTCTACAGAAAAACATGTCTTGGAATCATGAACATTCTCAGAGAGCTGTAGAATTGTTAAGTCAATGCTCTACAGAAGTCAAAAGGCAGACAATACGAGGAAAGTGAGATAAAAACCACAAAACAAGTAGTATCACTGTCATTGCACGAGATTTTTCCATTATATCTGACTACTGTGTACACTTCCGGTCACCCCACTATAAAACCCACAGAATTATTAGAAGAAGGCAAAGAGAAGAGGGAACAGCTGATCAGAGACATGGAATATGAGGAAAAATTAGAATTTTTAGATTAGTAAGCATGATATGATGTCAGCAATAAACAGAAGCTCCCAGTAATTGGCTGAGAAGATATACTGGAGGTGCACCACACTGAACTTATCTCTAAAACCCTTCCCCTAAAGCATGTGATTCTGCTGCTGCTGCTGGTGAGACTACTAAGAAGGGGTTTAAACATACCGTTCTCTAAATGGCCATTTCCCATAAGTATATTTTTTAAACTTCTGTCACTCCAAAAGCTGTACACACAAAACTAATTAAGCCTACTTCAGACTGAATACCTAACACAAACAGGCACTACTCCGATCTCAGGCCCACAACTCAGCAAGTCATTAAACTACAAACCATGACAACATTATTAATGTATTAACAGCTAAATGGAAATGTTTTTATGATTTTTAAAAATGGAAGTTTTAAGAGATCCAATTATTCTCTTGTTTAAGGTCTTCAGGACACCATCAGACATGCAATTCTCCATTAGAGCCTTTGAAGGGTGTGAGGATAGGAGCTGGAACACAGCTAGATCAAGCTGTACTACGCACAGGTCTAAGTACACAGCAAGTATCAGACACAAAATAGACCTCATAGATTTTTGCCTAGGCACACCTGGGATAAAAGTTTAAGGTACAAATGAAACACACAAAAAGTAAAGGAACAAAAATAACCACTATTTTCAGATATGTAAGAAATAATCAATCAAAGGACAAACTGAAATACATCTGGTCTTTACTATAATTTAGAGTCAGTGACACGTAATTAGCGACAGTATCTTATTTTGATATGAGCAATTCAGTAGGATTTATTTTCTTTATATCAGTTACAAAGTGATCATCAGCTCTTAGCAGCCAAAGATTTATTTAATTTTTCAGTAAGCATGAACCAAGAATACCATGTTTCCTTTTTCTTTTAATACTCCAAACTTTGCTGAATTCAGCTATGGAGAAATGAAGGTTCATTTAGGAACTGCTCCATTATCAAAAAATGTGTAATTTCATGAAACTAAATAGTTCTATTTATAGTTTCTACAGAAAAATAATTGTTGACAGATCAAAATCTGACACCTTTGGTAACAGATAGCTACCGGTTGTCACCTCTATACTCTAATTTAGGATAGATCACTAAATGTTTTATCAATTACTGGGCCTGTGAGGAGAATCTGGGAAATAAATATTTGCATATCTAAAGGTCAAACAAATCTAAAGACAGATAATAGGGAATAATTCAAATTTTACTGTTAAATAACACAGAATCTCAAACACCCAGAAGATAAAAATGCAACTTTACTGCAACACACTCACAGCAGCATGTCTGATACCACAGCAAGGTCACATGATTTGGGGAAAAAGGTTTAAAACAAAACTTTTAAACTCCACTCTAGATCATGAAGACAACTGGCTAATAATCCTTAGGTTAACTGCTTATCTTCATTTCAATCTGCCCACTAGACATTCTAAACCTGCTATTCATCCTGGTGTAACAGGACTAGCAATACTCAACATTTCCAAGGATCTCTTTCAAAATAGCTTCCCAGACCTAAGGCACAAATTGGAGTCATCTGATAGCTTCTATTTCCTTTTCATTAAGATCACAAAAAACTGTATTTTATGTCAAAAATAAAAAATTATTTTTTATTTCTCTAGTATACCTGCTTCCATTTACAACACAAATTTGAAGGAGATAAAAATCTCATTATCAGTCGACAAGGAAAATAAGAGAGTGTGAAAAAATACTCACTGTGATGTTATCCAAGAGTTTGGCCATATGCTTAATAATTTCACTATGGTGTGCCGGTTGGGTTTGCAGCAGTTTCTTAATGACAACAACACTTTCAGCAACTACGATTTCTGTTTGAGACAAAACAAATTATTAATTTCAAAAGCATTTATGCAAAAGAAAAAGCCATAAATAACTGATTGTAAAAGATGTAAAAGTTTTCAAAATACACTTTGCAGAACTGAATTATATTCATTTGGTAAGAAAGAGGTAAACCATTCTACTAAGTAATATAAATTCAGCTTCCTGAATCAAGTTATAACCAGCAAAAAGAGGATACAAACAATTCTAAATGTCAAAATACCAACCTAGTACATACTTGTATGAAACTGCTTTTTAGTGAAGCTGCACTTCATGTTTTTCCTATAAAATTGAGGAACAGTATAAAAAAATCTGATTTTCATTAAAATTATGCATATTCAAAAGTAATTTGCAGTCTGCAATGAGAATAAAAACACTTGCATTAAAAGTAACAGCTCGTTCATACACTAGAGAAATATCTAAACATCTCCTTTGCATTTTTTCACCATCTAAACAGTCTCTCTCAGGTCTGTAACCTAATCTCTGGTACATTCAAATGAAGCTTCTAAATAGCAAGCTGTTGAAAGATTCATGCTAAAGTCATGCACTGGAGTGCTTAACTACTGCAACAAGTAACATTCACAGCCTGATCAACTTGTATGAAATGTACAATCTTTGAAGCTGAAAAGACCCCACAGCTGCAGAGGCAAGCTTCCATGCAAGAGTAAACTCACGTAAGGGAAGAAGTCTAACTATCATTTCCTAAACAGGGGTATTCCTGCATTTCTGTCTGAGTTAATCTGACACATGGACCATTCATTCGGCAATCAAGCATGATCAAGTTTTAACAGAACAGTATGGAGAAGAGATGTCTAAATTTTGGGGGGTTGTGGGGATTTTATGGTTTGGGGGTTTTTTTTTGAGAAAGCAAACTTCTTTATGGAGAAAGGCTTTTCAAAAGCTCTGAGCACATCATTATGCCACGTGCCTCTGAAATGCTTAGATTTTAGCTTACAGCTTTTTATGTCATCCTTTATTTGACATGACATTTGTCATTTTTCTAGACTAATTTCTTGAAGCAAGGTTAACATCTCAAGGTCTTACACAATCCTACAGATCAATTTAATTTACACTGTATTTTGCCAGATATTAAAATAGGAAGACAATTCTCGAAACTTGAAAACTACAATCTGGAATATTTATAGTGGAGAACATTGTAATGGCAACTTTTATCATTCAGTGTTTTGTAATACACTGAACAGTTAAGAAAAACAAAACTGAACCCGAAAAAATTAGTGGACATGAAGTCAATATTAAAAACACTTGTTGACAATGTAGAACTGACTATGATAATATCAACTGCAGTAGATGAAATGTCACCATAGGAACAACTTAAACCCAATCTGTGGGAGCAATTTCAAAGAATATAAGCCAGAATTGTAAACAAGAATACCAGTACGGGTTTTTGACACTAGTCTAGGTAGTGGGGAAAAAAGTACAAACAAAATCAAAATGCATTTGTATCAGAATAAAGACTGGCACAGTCCAACAAACCCAGACTCTGTGAGGCTTGCTTTGTGCACCCAAAGGATCCAAAAAACGAGCATGAAATACTAGACAAACACTTAGGTTCAAATCATAACAAACTCCAGAAAAATACTAGAAGAGGAAATAAAACTGGTATTCTGAATGTGCAGTAAGAAAATTGTAAAATGTAACTCCTACTAGAATTATCAAAGAGAAAGCAAAAACAAAGCAAAGAGAAAGCAAAAACAAAGAGAAAGGCAATGATAAATGAACATGAGAACTTTGCAACAATGTAAATAATATCTACAGGATTATAAAAAGTAAACTAAATTCTTAAAATAAAGACTGAAAATCATAGAAAATCTGATCAGGAATGCCTTTATCAATAAAGGCTACATGAGGTATCAGCAGTTTCAGTTTTCAAATCACAGTAAAAATCTTAAGTTTCTTCAAACAACCTTAAAGAAATGTAGAAATGACTAAGTAGGGCAAACTCTGAAGACTCTGGAGCCTGGCAAGTTCTGAAAAACTTAAAATATACTCAGTCATACACTGTTCCTTTTTCCAAATAATGATGTATGCAAAAAAATTAACAATGCAGCAGACAGTAAACTGTCAGGACCAAATTAAAGACTTGTTCCGTAACTGAGAATTTGGCTGTGTTACAACAGAACCTCAGAAAATGACCTCAGCATGGAGTGTATTACCAGAGAATGTTCAAAAGCTGGATTCTGAAATACTGCATTTTAAATCATTAATGTTGCATCAATTTTTTTTCCACTGACGTTAACCTACCCTTGCATCAACTGAAACACACAAGTGAAGACTAATTTTTCCATAGTCTACAGTTCGAATAACCGCTTTTTCTAAAAGCGGCAAAACTGCATCAACTGTTTTTGGACAGGAAGCCTAGAGAGGTGGTGGATGCCCCTTCTCCAGAAACATTCAAGGTCAGGTTAGACGGAGTTCTGAGCCACTCGGTCTAGTGCAAGGTGTCCCTGCCCATGGCAGGGAGGTTGGTCTAGATTAAGTTTAAAGGTCCCTTCTAACCCAAACCATTCTATTACTAAGGTTACTAGAAGGTTATGCAAATGGTTAGAAACATTGCTAGAAGGGAACCACTAGATCAAACTACCCAGACAGACCTAACTTTCTGCTATTCAGAACTAGCCAAAGTTTAAGCTTTTACCTTGTTAACTTTTCCATCCTCATAATATAAATAACAAATCTTGGAAACCCTATTAATACATATAAACTGAATGCTACAAGTTGCCTTTCTTTCATGTCATTCTAACAGCAATTAGAAGAGATACATAGTAGTTACCTGATGTATTAACAGTTCCAGGGATTTTATGACTTGCCTGGTTTTGTATAGATTTGTAAGGCAAAAAATGTTTTATCTGCACATTCTACAATCATGTTTACATTCAACTTGCAACTTTCAACAGAAAAATGTAAGTCACCCATCTAAGAAAAACCTACAGGAGTACTATAGTATATACAGTACAGTCAGAAAAGAGACTTCCTATAATCCCATCTGTCTCTTACATCTAAAATTACTTATGTCACAGTGGGACCAGCAGTCAGTTGAAACTATCAATACAATTGCTTAAAGGAAAGGCATCAGTCAAATGCCAAATGTCCCATTACAGAAAGAAAATAACCTTTCTTTTTGTACTTCCTTCAGCAAATGAGAAAGGAAAATAATTTTCAGTCCTCAACATGGCTTCATAAAAAACATAAAAAGTCTCTTCAGGAGTCAGTCAGGTTTAGCTTGTGATAATCATTCACCAAGGTGTCTCATCACTGAAATTTCTAGTTTCTGTTGTTTATGTAGTTCAAATGTTGTTGGGTTTTTTGCCCCACATACCACAGCTTTCCTGAGTAGGGCAAATCTGACTTTAAGTCAGATGACAAGCATGCAAAGAAAATTTCAAGAGCAGTTCTTGACTTCCCCAGAGCCTTTTTTCTGGAGCATTCAAGTTGCAGAATGATTAATTGTAAAGCTCTTATGCCAGAAACCGCCATGATATCTTGATGTTGGGTTGTATCTACAGTTACAGAATAAGCTCGTGAAATCAGAAGCCACTTTTCACTCTTCATCATTCTGTTTTGGTTTGGTAGAATTAGTATGAGCACCTCTCTTCTGCACTCAAGTGAATTCTTCATAATAAAACAGCGCAGAGAAAGCAAAGCTGACTCTGCTTTCACAGACCTCAGAACCTGCTGGACCTACCATGCTACACAAAGCAGCAGGACTACTTCCAGGCTTCAAATGACCACGAAGGAAGCAGCAGAGTAAACAATTTGCTTGCATGCTTTAAGAGTGAAAGTTGGGGGAAAGCAAGATTAACCAAGACTCTTAAAGCTATTCTCCTACACTACGCTAAATCTCTTTTTTATTCCCTTACTATTCCAAAACTCTCATGTTCAGTAAGCTGTGACTATCAGTAATTTCCTGCCACCTGGGGAAAGGTACCACGTAAATTACGCCATTCTATTCATTCCTTGAAAGAAGGAATAAAGACACTGGAGCTATGGTAAAGCAATTTGCCAGCTGCCAGGTTTAAAAGACCCTCAATATATCCTTTGCAGTCTTTCAGAACAGTAAGCACAAGAAGATAATTTTATTTGCTAGACAACTACTTCAAAACGGACATGAAAACTAATCTTGTTGAGACAGACCTTTCTATAAATGTATATGCATATGTGTGTGTATATAAATATATACACATATATACATATTGAATGATTCTGAAGAAAAGATTAAATTGACAATCAGCAACAAAAGAAAAAAAACTTTTTCCTCTTATCTTGGTTCCTTCTCAACAAAACAAAAACAAAGCAAGAAAACAAAAAGAAAGATTGTCAAGTATCAAAATCTTGATATTTTGTATCTGAAGTAACAGTTTTATTCTGTATTCTGAAGTAACAGTTTTATTGTTCCATTTAAAATAGAAGAAATACAGGGATTTGTACTTGCTGAAGGAAGCCTACTCAGAGGAAGACTGCTAGAAGAATTAGACAGAATCAACAACACCTTTGAAGCTTGTATTTCTACTATGGTTGTTGCTGAATATAACACAAGAAAGTGCACTGTGCAGACATGGCTTTGTAACATGATATGGGAAGATATTTTAAACAGAGGCAATAGTCAAGAATGGCTTAAACAGAAATAAGCACTAAGCATTAAGAAACGAAAGTCACATATATCAAAACTACAAAGCTATACACTGAGGCCTCATGAATTTCTGATACAAGATGAGGTGGTTGAGAATGACAACTCAGTTCATAAACCAAATAAAAGAAAGCTCTATGTGTATTAGTGGGCCACTGACCAAACATGGGCTGCCAAAATGATGTCCCTAATAAAAGCCTTCTCAGGATTACCGTAAAAAATACGGCCAGGAGATTTAGAGAGGCATTAATGCTGCTTTTCAAAGCTGAGAGCAATGTCAACTATGTTCTTTGAACTACTTGAATTACTCCAGGACTCTCCAAAAAAATCACACTTTTGCTCCTTCCTGACATTATTTATTAACACATATTACTGACTTCTTATGAAATGAGAACCTGCCGTATTCATTGGTAACTAGTAAGAATATACAGTATTATCAGGTAATGACTTACTGTGCTGCCATATCCTATTTGAGTTTATCTGCTCCTTCTTGTGTTCCTTAGTGATTTGCAACTTCGTTTCACTATCCAAAAATAACAGAAGGCTAGAGTACAAAATCAAGCCAAACCTAGGGCCATCTATGCTGAAACTATTTAATATGTGTTTTCAGTTAGGCATCGATGCACCAAAAAAAAAAAATCCAAGCTTTCAGCACCCTCTACAGGCTAACTGCTTTGATGCAACTAAACTCGTAACTAACCACGATAAACCAAACAGCACACTAACAATCACAGCATTTTAAGAAAAAGTAGATAAACATGTAACTGAGTGCCACAGGAATTAATTTCTCTAACAGAACAGAAAATAAATACTCAGTGAATACCAGAGCCTTTGGAAGTGCAAGATTTTTCCCCAGTTGCGTCAGCCAAATTCTTATAAAAGTCAACTCTCACTTGCTTTTAAACGTGATCTGAAGCTTTGCGTGGTTCTCTCCAAGTAAATGTTTCATGCCATCAGCTACTCAGAAAACAAAGAGAACTTCAGCTTACCATCCCTGTTGGACAGCAGACAGACGAGGCCATTAAGGCACGTGTCAGTCACCTCGGTGATGTTAGTTGCGCATCTGCCTATAGCCTGAATCGTAGCTGCAGCAAACTGTTTATCTTGGCTTTTCACATAAGTCTAAGGAAGTAGGATTTTCATTAGTCAATACATAACTCTTGTCAACCAAAGACTTACCATATTGTTCTCATGAGACAGACACACTGTACATTAAATTAAACTTCTAAAGCTACATTGCACATTAGAAGCTATACTTTTTTCACCTCATTGTCACTTTTAGAAGACATTTTCTTGCAAGCTTTGGTCACCCATGGCCATGCAAACCTCATATTTCAAGAAAGCTTGGGGCAGGGGGCAATTACCCAAAAATAGCCATTAGTTTGTGTGCAAGGTTGGAGGAGCTGATGAGCTCTCTCTTCAGAGAGGTTTCAGTTCATTTAACTAGGAGCATCTGTGAAACTATGAATAACCTACCTGCCTGAGAACCAGTACCTTTCACAGAAATCCAGCCAGAGAACTGAAGCAACGCAAATAGATGTCACGAGCAAAGAGGAAAGAAAGAAAGCCAGACGCTGTTTCACAATATAAGCAGAGGCTCTTGCTCATACATAAAGATATTGGAGACAATACTGTTTCATCAAATGACTTACGGAAATGACATTTGGCAATAAATGCTAATGGCCAAATAGTGCTAAAATTACAACCCTATCATATAGTGACTTATAGTGTCAGTCAAGTTGCTGGAATTTGTGTTTAAGAATAGAGAATGATTGAGTTTTTCTCATCACTTTTTTTTTTGGTAGCTGGAAGGAATGTGAGAACCACAACATTTGAACTCCTCTCCATATACAAATAGCTCCCTTATCCATTATGGCATGAGACGGTTTAATTTCCATTTTCAGAACATTTTATTCTCGAAAATACTTTAACTTGAAAAATTTAAGCCTAGAAGAAACATCCAACAACGGCAAAAGAGATCATAAATACAAAAAAAATATGCTTTTGCACAAACCTGAAATTCTCGAAGCAGAGTTGATATGTTGGCTTCATTTGCTAAATTTGTCAAGACTTCAAGCTACAAGGAAAACACCCAGATATGTTATGAAAAGTTAAAATAAAATATTATAAACAGGAGCACACGTACACTTATACTTTTATTGTATATAAAATATATTTTTAAAATACCACCCAGAATTCGATAGGGTATACCAGATACCAGTACAAACTGGTACCAGCACTGCACTCAGGAGGCATATTTTCCTTGCAAGTACTTGCAAAGTTTACAAAGCAGGACTCGAAGGTTCAGTGACGCATTTTTTATGAGCTTGAGCTTTAGTGTTGCATTGCATATCAAATGGGCTTGAAATATTCCTGTCAGCTTTCTAATGTCATACAACAGGCCTTAGCATATAAGAACCACACAACGACGTAAGAAGAAATAACGGAAGTCACAACTGCATCAGGGGAAAAATAAATTGCCCATTATATTCAGATAAACTGTAATAAAAGACCTCTAAACTCAGGAAAGAAACCTTTGCACCTATGAGATTCCTCACATCTTAACCAACATGAACAACATTAGACCCTGAAAACCCTCCTCTTTGTTCCTGATGAACACAAGGATGACATACAACACTTGGCATATATTAAGATGCTATACTTCCAGGCTGTTTTAACTCTGAATGAAGTAAACTGAAAACACAACCCTGTCTCTCCAAAGAGAAGCCATGCCTCAGAAATACGTTGGTATTTTTTGACTTGGAGGCATCCAGAAAAGGATGCTCAAATGATACAGTCTACCTTTACTTCAGAAGAATTTCATAAGGCATATAATTGAAGGCTCTTAAAGATATGTATCTAGAACAGCATAGAAAGCAAGAAGATAAATGAAAAACAGGAATAGGCAAGAGAAAAGGAGACTGTTTTATAATGCAGGGTGGTTATCAATGGAATATCACAAATATCTTTGCTGGCCTTTTTCACATATGACGATGAAAGTAATGAGAAAACAGGCGACAAAGTTCTCAACTGATACTACAGTTTACAGGGAAGTGAAGATAAAGGCTGACTAAGAAAAGCTGTGTAAAAACTCCAAACAGTTGGACACTGATTAACAAAACAGAAAAAAAATATCAACACATATGTCTGCAAAGTAATGTTCATAATTTGGAACAAACCTTAACCGTACAGAAAATGAAAGGCTCTGAGATGATGACAACTAATTCTAACTGAGAATTTGTGGCTGAAATAGATAACTGTGAAAATACAAGCTCAATGCTAACCAGTGATCAAAAAAGCAAACTTGATGCTGGAAAATAAAAAAAAAAGAGATCCAAACAGGACAGCAGATGAATTTAAGGATGCTCCTACATATTAATTAATTCCATGGGTCTCATCATTCTATCTTAAAGCAGATAACCTTGAACTACAGAGGTAGGAGAGGGAGAAAACCACAAGATTTTTTTATGTATGTAAAAGTTTAGGGTTTTCTAGATTTTTCAGCCATCATGAAATAAATGAGATGATAAAGACAAAAACATGATTTCTACTTCTCTACCTCTTCTCCATTATATTATCAACTAATATGGGCATTTATATATATCAACTTCCTATTATTTTCAGACTATTCTTGGGTAACAGTAAGGCATTCCTCACAATATTCCTAAAATGTAGAGAATATCTCTTTGCTTACAACTGCCTCAAATTTAATGAAGTTTTATTGTTGGTATAAAATACAAAAATACATCTAGTTCGTATAAAAACATGACAGTTTTGGCATATCTATCTTGGACATATAATGAAGGTGCAACAGGCACGAAAAATGAATATAAGGAAAAAAAAATGTTTCTTTCAGAAAACTGTACCTTCCATTCCTAAATACAAGTACCTATGACAATCTAAAGCAAAACAAGAGAAAAGGCACATAATACTAGACACTTTTTTAGCTATTGTTTTGTCAAGGATTTCACATTTGTTAAAGAGTAAGAACAGAGAAACAACAAGACAACAGCTGAAAACATGCATTGAGATGTGGCCTTGAGGAAAGAGCCTAAAGTACTTCTCATGTCAAATGCTGACTTCAAAGAAAATTTGGGACTCAAACACCGCCCCATTTTGCACAGGGGAACAGATTTAAACTCTTTTTAAGCTAACAGTATTACAGACTCTTTTCCTCCCATGAAAATAGTCAAACTCTCAATGTTAGAAAGCCTGGTTGAATAGTTCTCTATCACTGAAAGGTCCTAAAAGCTGTAGGGGAAAGTACAGCCAGTCTTCCACTTGCAGCATGGTAACAAGAACTTTCACATAGTCTGACAAGCCTGAAGGCCACTTGTGGACTTAACTAAACTCGATACTTCTTAGTGAGATAGAGAAACAGCACAGAATTAATTACCTGTGTCATATCAGTGAAAAACATTTTACCTTTCTGTTGCAAACTGCTTAGTCCAGCAATACATAGAAAAATTTGCCTCTCACCTTCAGTGTTTTGATCATAGTTGGATCAGTTGATCTAACATAGAAACTCTTCAGATAAGGCTCAAACATGCCCTGAAAATCAGAACATATTTAAGTAACTCCCCTGTGTTTCATCTACAATGTGATTTAAAAAGTTCTAAATAGGGTATACCTTTCTCTGAATTGACATAGTGGCAATATTTTGCAGGACAATATACTGCACCTCCCTAGAATGTGAAAAGAAAAATAAGAGTCATTCCACAAAATTACTGATACATAGAATAATTCAATATGGCAAAGAAAGTCCAATTCCCTTTGAACATCAAGTTAGTCATACATTTGTTTTGGAACAAACACAGAAGGCAAAGCTTATTGCCAACTGCTAACTTCATCATTTGATTCACAGGAAGTGAGACGCATGATGAAACCAGGCTCTCATTTTTTAAAACTCCAGTAAGCAAAAATACTCACTGACACCAGTGCAATGGTACTTCTTGTAGGCCCTGGGTATTTATCCAAACCAGAATTCCACGAATCATTTTAATATAACAGAAATAGCTTATAAAAGCCTTAAATTTCATCCACCCTCTTGAATTAAGTATTTCAGGATTACATAGCTGAGAAAAAAAACACGCAGGCTTTATCTGCAGTGTTGAAATAACTGCATTAATTACAAGAACAGTTAATCCTTGCACAATTAGCAAGAATTGCTAAGACATTTTTTCTCTTGAGAATTTTTCTGAAAATTTTCAAAAAGGGCCAGGATCTCCTGTGACTCAAGGGTATACACTGGCAGACATACACATCTATCAAAAACTAGCACTTTTACAAAGTAAGACTTTGCAAGATATAGACAACAGATTTATGTAACACTCTACAAAAACCATTAAACATGTTTGGAGAGGGAATTCTCACCACTAATGTATGAGTTTAAAAGCCTCCACAGGAGCGAGCAAAAAGAAGTCTGGGTACTAGTATGAAGCTTTTTAAGTGCAAATTTTGTGCCAACAATTGCTTAAAAACTAAGTGATAATTTACACACAATTTTTCTGAACCATGAGTGCTCAAATCCTTGCATGCTGCAAATCTCACCCTAATAGAGAAATCATAAACCCATTATCTCCTCTTACTCAAAACTGTCTAATAGCCCTAAGGTAATTACAGCTGTTGCTTACAAAGAAAAGTAATAATAGACAAGTACTTAAGATCTTTTAAACCCATTTTACACATTTCTTACATAGGTGCATGGCAATAGTCAGCTGCACATGATGAAACAGGTCTGAAAACTGCTATGAAACGCTCTTTCAGGCACTCTCATCCTAACTAGATTATAGCTTAGATGACATTAATTTAAAGGCCACAGGAAAGTAACTCCAAGGGCAAACAGCAAAAGCTTATTTCAAAGTGGCTCTAATAGCAAAAGTGTTTCCCCAATAATGGTAACAGAGAACAGACAAACCATTCAACACAGAAAAATCAGAAGCCTAGTGTCATTTAAGATACTAGTTGAGATACAGGAAAGAAGTGAATTTTCTTTTAATGAAATCTGAGTACAGACGACCAATAAACCACATGCAAATAATCCTTTCAATGTGTGGGTATGAGTTTAACTCTACATTATCTGCCAAATTGCTTTAGTCACTTTACTCATCTTTGTATAAAGAGAATGGGAAGCATAATGTACTATAAAGCCAAACACAAAAATAAAAGTGATTCATTCTTATCTGAAATAAAAGCATGAATACTCTACCTAGTCCCATTTTACTTCTTTAACAACTTTTAAATAATAGAGATATTGAGCTGTGGATGTTTACAGAGAAACAGCTCTACGATGGCAGGGCTTACAAAAGTTAAGGTACATCTAGGATGAGTAACCTTGCCAAACACAACAAAAGTGAGGTTTTTTTAAAAACCTTTGTGTTTAACATAACTGATTTTAAAAGTAAATTACTTTCACAGCAAAATTCTAGCCAAAAATACCATGTTTAGTTAAAAAGTCATTCTGAAAACAATTAATATTGTCTCATGTAACCCTTCAAGGCTTTTCATACAAATACACGGAAGTTCAAAATCTAAAAACTGAGTAAAGAAGAAAAACTTCTTATTGGCACACTATGCAAAAACTACGAAATACAAATGAAAAAGTAACACTAACAATCTTAAGAAATGTGGCTGACAAGACCTTTCATAAAAAAGCAGACAAAATAATATTGAAGGTGAAGTCAAAACTGAATGTCCTGAATCAAATATAAACTTGTTCTTTAAAAACTGTCCAAAGATTAAGGAAACACAGAAGATGCAGCAGTATCAAGTGGTAATAGCAATTTTAATACATATGTTGTCTCTTCCCCCTGAGATATTCAAAAGCTGACTGGACACAGTCCTGAGTACTGTGCTCCAGGGGACCCTCCTTGAGTAGGGAAGTTGGACTGGACAATATCGAGCGATCCCTTCCAAACTCAACCATTTTGGGATTTGCATTACAGTGCAGAAAAATAAAATACACACCAGAAGACTTCTTTAGAGCTTAGCAAGACCGTAAGGAACTCAACAGAACTAAATTTCCAATAATTTTAAAAGAAATCAAGATACTAAACAAACCAGTTAGTACTGACCCTATTTAAATACTAACCAGGAAGCCATGATTCCTGTCAGAACTGAAGTCATGGGAATTAAACACAATAATGAATGATCCCTGGATGGGATACCAAAAAATGACTGAACTTCTTTTAGTGATCCTTATTTGTTGAGTCAAAGTGAGTATTACAGGACTAATTTGAAATTAAATTAATTGTGCAATAGTTACATTCTTATAACTATGGCTAAACAAATATGCACAAAGCTCTCACAAAAAAGTACAGACAGCAACGTAAAGTATGGACTTGACCTACCTGTTGCTACGGAGTAAGCGCACCAATGACTTAGAAACAATACCAGCTTCAGATTTTGGTGCCAAATGCCAGTAAAGCTGTGCAACTGCCATTACCACCTAAAGGAAGAACATTCAGAGCAGCATGTTAACTCCAAAACACCATACATATCTATCACATTTGCTTCAGACCTGCAGGACTAGCAGCTCACTCTTCTTCAGAAAGCAAAGTGCATACCTTCAAAATCAGCAAAGCAGACTGAGGAAGAACATTGGAATAAACATATTTTTATAAATTAAGTACCTTTACTTCCTCCAGAATTTACTGTATGCTATAATAAATACAAGGTCATAGGAATAGGGACAAAGAGAAAAAGCAGTACGTAATTCAAATTACAAACATAGTGGTACCATCCTTAATAAATCAGTATTGCTAACATCAGCTGTACAAATTAATAAAGACATACTCTTTAAAAATTTTTCTAACGTGTTTTTCCTTTATTGCTACAGGTTCAATATCACCTTTTACCTAGCTTCCACTCAAAATTTTTCATTCCATTATTCTACTATGAAATTCATAAAACACCAGCTGCCTTTACTGGCAACTTTTGAAGTATCAAATCCAACAGACAGTAAAAGCTACAGGGTTGTATACCGATATCCTGGCTAACAAAATGCAGAAAACTGAGACATAAGCAACTTAAAACCCATTTTTTTTTCTTCTCAAAGTTTCTCATAACTAAAAGACAAAACATGATCTTTATGCTAGTGAGTGTCATGTCACAATCTTTCCTACAATAGTGTCATGCAACTCTCTGTTTAAAACAAAACAAATCATAGAAAGGAGACTCCAAGTAAAGCCCTCATGGCAACACTTCACTTGGTATCTTAAATCTTAGTACCAGTGAAACAAAAATTACTATTCAACAATAAAAAGTGATTAAAAACATCTAAAGTCAGGGAATAACTTTAAGATTTTTAGCAATATACTACAAGTATCCTTTACAGCTAAAAAAAAAGGTCATAGGGAAAGCCACTAATTAAATTAATCGCAGGTAAATTCTGTGAATAGTATGAATATCCCCATAATGGCAATTCAAAGCAGCATGATTTCAATAACACTTTTCAAAGTGCACTTTTACATCTCAGTTAACTTTAATATCAGAAGGTTAAAAATCAAAAATGCGAGAATCAATGCCATATTTAATAAAGAAAATTATTCATGGAATGAAGGCAATAACTAACTGAACCTCTCAGTGAAGTGGAATGGCAAACACATCAAACATACTTGTTCTTCTCATGAAATTAAGAAATATCACAGACACTAAATAGTGATTTTTAGCAGAAAGTTGTAAAAATTTAATCAATTTGTTTCCAAAATCTGCTGGGCTGGCAGATTATAAATGATTTTGAAAAGAGTCAGACATGACTTAGAATCTCGAAATATGTTTCATTGGAGAACTATAACCTGATCTGTTTAGCTTATTAAGAATAGTTTGCAAGGTGACTTAACCATGGTGCAGTAACTGTTTTTGCAGTGATATGAATATTCATTATCACTGAATACCACTTTTCCCAAAAGACATCTAGTCCTGATTAACAGGACAAGCCGAGGTTAGAAGTAACACTCTGTGATTTGATTAACATCACAATGATTCACCATGAGCATGGCTTTCTCCAGTTCTAAAAAGTTACCTGTATTTTAAAATCTCACTAATATAATGCAGAGCTGATGTCTTATCTATCCTGGAACCCTGCCACAGCAACAGCTCTAGAAACCTGGTGTATAATAGTCCACTTTTAACACGTGAGACTCGAAAGAAAGAACAAATTAATAAATCACTAACAACTATGATTTTCTTAGTAGATTTGTACCACTAAACTGTGCCAGTAAACTATACCCATTTCTGCCATCCTAATTGCTGAGAGTTTTAGCATTAAGAGCTACGTATGGTATAGTCAGCACATGCTATGTAAGTTGGATTCAAGTCCTCTCATACTTTTTTCTAATATTTTGTCTATATTACTTGGAGCATATATCACAATCAGTTTAGGCATTTCACTTACAAGCTAAGCTAAAATTCGAAATAGATCCATCATACTTCTAAAGCTACTAAAGGATATTTTGACCAGTTTTAAAGAGGTGTAGATTTTACTCTTCAATCTTTTAAATTTCCCAAAACCAGATATTTATAGATTAACATTTTAATCAAAAAGGAATTTGTCATACAGCAGCATTTCGGCTTTGAAGCAGGGGCTTTGTATTTCGTAACAGCAGCCTGTGATCCGGGTCCATAGTATAGGTGGTTTTCAATTTCTGATCCTTTTCTTTCTGTTCTTCATCAGATGCATAGAAATTATTTTCACTATATTCATCCACCACTTCATCAACCTACCAAAAGACAAAATGACAAGGACATACATAGAATACTTGAATCAACAGGTTTTATTCATTAAGAAAGTAACATACAACATCACAGTTGCATGCAAGACTTATACACGTTTTTTTAAAAACAGCTTTTGGCTTTTCTACCCATTTGCTCAAAACAGTAGATGTACCGACATGAAAAACAAATCTATATATACAAATTTCCTTAAAAATAAGTTGAACTGCCAAATGAAATATCTTTACTATTATTCAACAAACTATTTTAGGTATGTATATTGGCCTTTTTCGGACTTAAAGGTTATGATCCAAAATTGACATTTCTGGAAATGGCTACAAATGAAAAAAAGATACAGGTCTTCAGAAAACAAGGCAATTTTGACCAATGCCTTGGTGAAAACTCAGGTATAGCAAAAGAATCCATAGAAATGTCTTCAGTAGAGGTAGGAGGACAGGGGGAGGGAGGAAAGAAGTGACAATTAATTATTCTTGTCATTTTGTTCTGGTTTTTATTACAATTTGAAAGGATACTAAAATTTTTTTTTAAAAGAATAAATATGAAGGGAAGTTTTATTACTTGATGCCAATTTTGCTCTCAGTGTTTTAGAAGATGTCTAGCAAACTCTTAGATATTTTATGCAATAGCAACTGATGTACTTAATTTTCCTTACTTCTCTTCCCACAAATCTTTGTGGCAGTCACAGTTCTAAACCAGAAACTCAAGATGCTATATCAAGACCACTGGTAACTGAATTCTTCCCTTGCCTACGCAACAGGCAATGTGAAAGGAAACTTCCCAATCCCAGTGCATCACACCCTGCACTGAAGAAGCTTCCTCTAACAGGAGGAGGATAATTCAATCTTCATTGATTCAGTCTTCAATGTCCTTGCCTTGACTGCTAACAGACATGCAGATCAGTACTATTGAATTGAAGAGAAATACTGAGTTGGAAACAGTATTTAACTCATTAATAACTGTTACAAAGAAACAGCCTGAGCTCTGACATTTCTGACTTACTTTTTTTTTTTAAGAATTGCTTGTTTGGAACATACTTGGAGCAGCAGAGTTCCAATATAAAGCAGCCTCTTATGAAAACACTTCTAATTTAAATCTGATTAAGGTCCTTCTTCATACCCCAACAGCAGAAATATTAATATGGTCTTCTCATAGTCATGTATTTTATTGCAATTTTAGAATATTCCTCCTCTCTCAGATCTGCTAAGATCTGGTAGGAAATAATTACGTTTCAGACAAAAGATGATGACAACATGCAGGGAAATTATTTTAATGAACTGAAATTCATCAAGTTGATGAACTCCTAATTATTTAGAATTTGTAGTCACAAGGACCTACTAAGACAAAGAGGACATATAATACTGCAAGATTTGTACATTGTGATGGAAAGGAAAGCAAAGTATTATGTAAAACAGTCAGAAGACTAAGACAAAACCCCTGCAGCTCCTTGGTGTACAGGAACTGTTATTTCAAATTCTATTAATCATCCCACACACGGAGAACAATTACCAGGCAATGTGAAAACAATCACTCAACACTCCTTAAGCCTCAAGCCAGTTACTGACTATATTCAATGCCAAAGAGAGACAAGCTAAGTTTAGAATCATTGTATTATTTAGGTCGGAAAAGACCCTTCAGCTCATATAGTCCAACCATTAATCCAGCATTGCCCAGTCCACCCCTAAACCATGTGCTGAAGTGCCACATCTACAAGTCCTTTAAATATCTCTAGGGGTGCTGACACTACTCCTTCCCTGGGCAGCCCATTCCAGTGCTTGACAACCCTCACTGAAGAAGTTCTTTCTAACTTCCAATCTAAATCTGCCCTGGTACAACCTGAGGCCATTTCCTCTTGTCATGTTGCCTGATCCTGACCTAGCTACAACCTCCTTTCAGGCAGTTGCAAAGAGTGATAAGGTCATTCCTGAGCCTCCTGTTCTCCAGGACAAACACTCCCAGCACCTTCAGGGAGTTCTCAAAAGACTTGTTCTCCAGACCTTTCATCTGCTCTGTTGCCCTTCTCTGGACTCGTTCCAGGACTTCAATGCCTTTTCTATCATGACAAGCCCAGAGATGGACATAGGATTTAAGGTGTGGCCTCACCAGTACCAAGTGAAGTGGGACAATCCCTGCCCTGGTCCTGCTGGCCACACCATTGCTGATCCAGGCCAGGATGCCATTGGCCCTCTTGGCCACCTGGGCACACCCTGGCTCGTGTTCAGTCACTGTCACCAGCACCCCCNCTGTGCACATCATCAGTCAAAGTATTAAACAGAACTGGCCCCAGCATCGATATACTGAGGAACAGCACTGGTGCCTGGCCACCAGCTGGACGTAACTCCACTCACCACCACTCTTCTCCGGGCCTGGCCATCCAGCAACTTTTTTAACCAGTGAAATACATATGCATCCAAGCCACAGGCTGCCAGTTTCTCCAGGATAATGCAGTGGAAAACACTGTCAAAGGATTTACTAAAGTCCAGTTAGACAACATTCACAGCCCTTCTCTCATCCACAAAGTGGGCTACCCTATCATAACAGGAGGTCAAGATTGTCAAGCAGGACCTGCCTTTCACAAACCGATGCTGGCTAGGCCTGATCCTCTGGTTGTCCTGCATGTGCCATGTAACAGCACTCAGGATGACCTGCTCCATATCCTTCCTCAGCACTGAGGTCAAGCTGACAAGCCTGATAGATCCCCAGATCCTCCTCCTTTGGACCCTCCGTGTAGATGGGTGCTGCATGTGCCAACTTCCAATGAACTGGGATCTTCATGGTCAACCAGGACTCTTGCCAAATGATGGAAAGCGGCTCAGGCTCTGGCTCCTTCAGCACTCTTGGGTGGATGCTATATGCCCCACAGACTTGTGCGTGTATAAATGGTGTAGCATACTATTTCCCCTCAGGTCATGGGGGCTTCATTCTGCTCCTCCTCTCTGTCTTACAGATCAGGGGCTGGGTACCTCAAAAACAATTGCTTTTACAATTATTGCCTTCTTTGCTTCAGAAAAGGCACCTCAGTCTTTTCCTCATCCCTAATACTTTATTTCCCCCTGCAGTTTTGCTGGTGCACCTTCTTACTTCTCTGACAATAAAAAGCTCTGCCATTTCATGATCACAGTGGCCCAGAGAGCCTCCAACCATCAGATCACATCACCCACCAGTCCTTCTCTGTCCAAAAACAACAGCTCCTGCAGGGTGCCCTCCCTTGTTGACATCCCGACCAGTTGTGTCAGGGCACTGTCATCCGCACACTCCAGGAACCTCCTGGACTGGTTCCTCTCCACTGTATTGTATTTTCAGCAGACATCTGGTAAATTGAGATTGAAGACTATCTAACTGTGAGACGTCTCTCACCTGCCCACAGAATATTTCATCTAACTTTTCAACATTTCATCTGCCTCTTCCAACTAGCTCACAAGTCTGCATTTACCTGAGTAAGCAAGTCTGTTTTGGCATGCACTAGGTTACTGTTATAATTTCTGCTAATTCACTGCCTAGCTAATTCATTGATAGAACACAGTTCCAGTATTCTCTTCACTCATTTCAAGCCTAGGCAGAAAACCTGAAACTGAGACACAATAAATTACAGCCAAAATTCAGACCACAAAGCCAAAACCTCACCTTAAGACACCTAGCTGAATTGTTTATCCCCAGATAAACCTTGTAGTACAAGTACTGAAGCCTGTACTAAGGAAAGAGATTGGGACAAGCAGTAATTCTCTTCTGAAGTGGCACAGAACTAGCTTCAGGGGGGCAAGCACAACCAAAGCCTATTGGTTCTAACAAAAGCGGCATCTCTGCCTTGTGCAGAGATCTAAGAAGGTGCCTCCATGCTCAACAATAGTGCCATGGTGTTCTGGAGAAGAAAAGCAATCAGAACAGCATGACACTGATACTAGGTATACATCTTGAACCTCAGTCAGAAAAAGAAGGTATGAGTAGGGTATAATGGTTGTAGTACTTAACAGTGTTAATAAATACTACTAACACTAATATTTTTTCTGCCTGCAGAGGACTGAAAGTAAGACTCTTACACTGGGAGATAAAAAGTCTTTCTGTTTTAACTACTAATGCTGCATCAACAACTGACATATGATTTCCTACACACTTACTCTCCAATCTTCACTGTCTATAGTGCACTACACTAGACTGTGGAATATGCTGCTTCACACATCCCAGAAGAAATGCTAAATATGGGTGACTCTCAAATTTTACTTTCACAGATGTCTAATTAGAACGCAAACTGATGATAACCAGTACAAATTAGAAACTTTATCATAAATAAAACCAATTCTCTGATTCTTTTTGACATGGGAGAGATAGCATGAGAAGTCTGGGAGTAGATTCAAATGTTCCAATGCTTTCTGTTGTCATTTCAATCCCTTTAGATGCAGTTTCACAGCTGATTTAAGACTAATCAGTCCAACAGAAGTTTGTTTTATTTGCTTTTTTAAAATGACATTTTATTTTCAACAAGATCAGTAAAATGATTTGTCTCACTCTGTGGTCATAGGATCACCAGAACTACTGGATTTTCAAAAGCAGTAGGTGGTAAAGGGAGAACAGAACAGAAGAGTGGCAGTTGTTAGTTAAACCACTTAACAGTTTGTAGTACCATACGATTTAATTGTGCAGTTAATAGCTTTTCTAAATTGCAAAATGACTAAAAAGTTCAGAACCCTGGGAAAATGAAATGATTGAAAACTGAGACCATAGTATCCCAGACTACAAACTGCAAACAGACTCTGTGCATTCCCCATCTACTACAATTTATGCACAGCAGAGAAGTGAGTATTTTAGTGTGGAAGAACATGCATAATTCTTTTTTATGTGATGCCAGATGTCAAATTTAGGGACATCTTCATAAAGTATTAACAGCTTAAATGAAGAAACTGACAGATAGCAAATTCCACTAGCCTGTTTTTAAAGTCGCTAAGTAAATGACCTAACATTTAACTGAGACTTTGCTAGAAGTTACATTTAACATGGCATAAAAGTTGAGAATGTGACTTCCATTTAGGGTAAAACACATAATGTGAGTGCTACAATTACTTCCAAACAGAGCTTCACACACCCACAAACTGAGCTAAAACAAACCTTCAATGATATTTAAATACACATGGTATTTGCCCACTTTGCCAGCCTTAACTCCATCTTGTATTGAAAAAGTGATTAAAATATTTGTATTCCTTGGTTAGGCATAAATTATTTCAAGTTACAAATTTCAGTTTCATTCCTCAGATTCGTAAGGAAATACACTCACAGTTTCTTTTGATGCCTGTAGCAAAACCTTTGGCAAACAAGATTTTCACTATCTCGCAGAGACCTTTCTAATATCTCCAAGAACTGTTCTCAAGAGAGTTTTGGATAAGCTAGGTTTTGAAGGTAAGAAGAATTTTGGTACTATTCACTATTTGGTGAACTTGACTGCAATACCAAAAGCTACTTTAGCCCACCAAGATCAATATTCACCTGCTGTATGAAGAAGAGCTTCTTTGACAAACAATGTATATAACAGTTTGCTACTTAAAGCATTAATGAGTTATGCTTTAATATCTAATATCTAATAAGATATTAAAGCATTCATATTCATATTCATATCTAATAAGATAGATCTGAAAGTTTGATGTTTTATGCAAACATGCCTACCCAAATCCTTCCATGTGCTCTGTAGATGAGTTTCAGAACACTAGAACAGACCTATCATTACTCAGTAGAGTAGCTGTGAGATATTTCTGACAGAGGAGCAGACCTCAACCAATCCCACTTGTTAACAGTCACATGCAAGCAGAAGTATTCATCTTCTCCACAACAGGAAGTCCTTGAGTATGATTCAGGTTTGTCAGTGTAGGTAAAGCTTGACAAGAAGAATTGTTAGTGGTCTAAAAAATGGCACAATCTCACATGATAAAAACACTTGAGATAATAAAGTGTAACCAATATAATTCGCAGCCTGGCTGGAGAGAGGCTTCAGAAGGCAGAAGCAAAGTTTGACAAGTTTGCCTTATAAAGCCAAAAGGAGTTGAAGAGACAAAGAATAAAGGGACTAGATCATCCACTCCATAAATAATAGCTTCATTTCAAGTACTAAACAGCCAGCAAAGTATACTGACTCCTTCTAAGGTAAGCTACAGTTTATGATCAGTTGTGTGATAAAAACTCGTGCTACTGTGAATGGAGTGATAAAACCAAGTAATGTTCAGATAAAATACTCTGATGGCCTCATAGAAGTAGGGGAGCATTTCAAATGCCTAAGTGTAAGCCTCTAGTGCCATTTTATGCTCCTCCAGGCATGAAAAAAATCTGCATGGATTTGGCAGTTTCTGAAGGTATAGAGCCTACAGGAGATCCATAACAACTGAAGACTAGGAAGAGCATCTTGTAGCATTTCGAAGCGTAGCACCTTGTAGCATCTTTGAAGCATTTTGAACACTGGACACCCAGACAGACCATAGAATTATCATATCCTAGTCTCTCTGAAGGTTAAAATTTTCAGATACTTACCCTTCCATAGGACAAAATTATCCAGTAAATCATCAAACTATTTTCCTGTTTAAAATAGTTATTGAAACATTTTCCTGTTACATTGAAAGAAAACAATTTTCAGTACCTAACAAACTCCTGATGCTCATGTGTTAAGAATCATTGGAAAGGAACAGGCTGGGGATTACAAGATAAATGAGAAACGCTGGGTCACAGTACCAGGATGCACGTTACAGAAATGATTACAAACCATAGCCATTCCTGAATGGACAGGAAACTGGTGTCTTTGCTCTCACCAGACCAGAACAGTGTATTCTGTGTCATCTTGGACACAACGCATTAAAAGCTTTCAGCAACAAAGTTACTTAAAAGTGAAGGAGATCTTTAGAAACTTAATTTATCCCTTCTGCCTCACAGAACGTAAAAATATTCAGGTAGTGAAGTAGTGGTCTGGGATATGACACGTCTTTTATCAAGGAAGACTTCGTAAGAAGGCTTCCTGAACAAACAGGCAGCCATAGGAGCTCCAGAATGCAATGATTTAGTAGCACACTGCATAAATAATAATACATAGTTTATATTATTTATATAAAATATTCATACAAAATTATCACATTACCGAACATTGCATTCTGTCAGTCCTCCAAAGACCAGACCTGTCGCTCCTATGCAAGTCTAAAAGTACATAGACATTTTCAGTTAAGTGAACAACAATGGAATGAAGAATACAGACTGCTAAAAGATAATTATATTACTCTGATTTGCTTATATATTATGGTTTTTACTTCAATTACAACCATAGTCTATTTACTACCATTTGGATAAAGAGGTCAGAGTGAAAACATAGAGTTTTAGTTGGACTTGCAGAATTATGCAGATCTGAAGCCACTGAAACAGACTTGAACTCATACAGTACCGTCTTGCAAGGACCACTTTTCAGATTACCACTCTATTCAAATGACTGTAATGGAATAGTACTGAAAACGTAATATATTAATATAATTACAGAGAAGATACGACGTAATTCCAGTAAATTACAATGGAAATCATTACTTTAGTTTTGAGTTTTTGATAAGAGATTTACACACAAATACATTTGCGGATTTTCAGAGTTTAGCTATATAAAGAGATAAACATGCTTTCAGTTTATCTTATTATTCAGTTTAGTAACTGAATGCTTTCAGTTACTAAAAATTGAAGTATTAATGGAAATTCCCAGGGTGACTTTGAGGCATTTTTCAGTAAGAAGACTTGTATTTCAAGTCAGCTTACTTTGTGATACTAACCTCTGGAGTTGCATGTTTCATACCCAGCAAAACATTTTTACATTTCTCAAGAAAATCCAAATTTTAATGCAGCTAAAGAACACACAATAAAATTCGACTAGTTTGAGGAGATTTCATTTGCAATTCAAAAAAGCCTTCTCTATAAAAAGATTTCAATTTTTAAAAACAGTGAGCTTTGATATTTAAGCTACAAAAAGGAACTAAGACACCTACTCAGTCTTGAGAATCTGACTAAAGGCAGATGAAATTTAACATTAAGGCATTTTCACTTACATCACTCTTAGCTGACTTTAGCATATATAAAAGTTTAATGATGAACAACACATAAATCAAGTTTCATTTGTAGTTTACTAACAGTATTATTATCTATACAATATCCTGTAAAATCCCAGTTCAGATGTACTTGTTTATTTCATTCTAAAACAACCCCCACAATTTTCCAAAACAGTATGAGTATGTAAACTCATTTATTACCTGAAAGACCCTTCAAACCTTTCAATTCAGCCTTAGAGAGGCTTTTAAAAACTCACTTAGCCAGCTACCTAATTTCTAAATATAAACTTGAAAAGGTAATGAAATAAAAGCTTAATGAAAACTTATAAAACCCCAGTCCTAGAACATTCTTCAGAAAACCCATAATCATGAAAGTTTTATAATACAGCTCTGAGACAAGAGCATCATACGCATGTAAGTAGTGGTCTGAGGACCACTGAACATAAATTTTTTGCCAGTATATCACAACTACAGTAACATCGCTGCTAAGTAACTTCATAGTAAACTAATGTGAAAACTGAAGAAGTATGCATTTTCATTTCTCTAAGAAGGAGCAATTAAGTCTAGGACCAGTGTCTAAAAACATGGGCTAAAACTTAAATATGCTGCAGTAATGAACATCTTTCTTCAGCAACCTCAAATGTTGTAATAAAGTCTTTCACACTTGCAGATAGAACTAAAACAATCCATTATGATTCTCAGATGACTTTCATTTATTCAAAACAGTTTCATTCTCCTCAAAACAGAAGTGAGGCATAAAATAGCTTTGTCTTACCAAAGAAAAAACCCTCCTTTCAATAGTGTGGGGAAAAGGCATGATGACAGTGCAAAGACTAACAGATGCAAAACAAAAACCAGAAAAAAAACATTTAGAGCATAAGAGAAGGGGAAGAAAGTAAAAGAAAGAACAGGAAGGGATAAATTAAACATTGCAAAATCAAATTAAGAAGGAGCAAACGTGAAGGGATAAATTAAAGAAAAAAGATGCCATCTACTTCTAGCTAAAAGTTCACTCTTTTTTACTCTCAAATCCAAAAAGTAAAGTGGAATTTGGAATTTGGATTCAGATGTTTTGTTAAATGTTTGACCTTTTTTTCAGGTTAAAATTTAGTATCAATCTAAGTATCTGAAGAGGCAGTATAAGCTATCAAGATAGCAAGCAAATATGAACCAACTGCCAAGCAAGAATGTTCTTCCACAGGGTTGCACAGTAAGTGAACCATGAAGAAAACCAGTTAATTCTTAGTTAATTTGGGACTGCAACCAAGAGAAGGGTACTACATGCTCTAGAATTAGTAGTCACCACCTCTCATGACTTATAGACAAGGTATGCAGGGACAAAGACGTCCCAGATCTTCAGAACTGCACATCACTCACAGTGCAGTTCCTGTACAGAACTACAATTGCTCACAGTGCTCCTCCCTTTCTAGTGTTCCAAGTACACACTCCAGTTACACCAAACCATGCATACGTCTTAGAGCAACTCAACTTCCTTTTCTCTGGGAAAAAAATACATGATTGTAAAAGGTAAATTCAAAGAGAACATTTCCCATATATAGAAACATACTCATATATTTATTTTCATTTTCACATGACTTTAGGATTGCTTACAGCTATTAAAATGTTTATCCAATATTTAAATCATATTTGGACTACAGCCATAGCTCAAGATGTTAATTAGACACAAATAAGACACAAATTTTTAAAACACAAAATTACCTTAAATCGCTGAAGAATGGTAACTGTACCTAACTTACACTGGCAGTCTGAAAGGTGGCAGCTTGCTACCCTTACCAGAGAGTCTGACGTCCTCATCTAAACATCATCAATGGCCATTAAATCCTATATTACAGGATTTTTTTCTCCTCCATTGTAATGCCTAAGTAGGCAAAGAAGCTGAAAGCATCTTAAAACACCTGCTGATTCACATTAATGGTATTTTCAAGCTGACAACTGGTGGTGTATTTATTCTATTGATAAAAGGGTATGTTGTTACAATTCAGGACTCAGTTACCCCCAGTCTTCTTGTCTGGCACTTTTCCAACCATAAACTGCAACAAACTTGTGCATACATTTTCAAAGAGATGAATGATCCAAATAATTTGAAGTATTTTATATTTACTATTCCCTGTGGTCATTTAGAGAGCTGCCACAACCAATCAAAAATTCTACCTGATATTAGAAACAGAGGAAGTGTACAGGCTCAGACTCAGGAGTCTAAAGCTTTCTCAGAGCAAAGGTCTGACCTCACACAGGTGTTCCTCACACAGCAGAAACTAAATAAAGGTTTACTTTCATGAAGTAACTGAAGAACCTTATTTTACAACTCTCGCAATTAGCCAGAGAAAATCCCGGTACAATTTTGAAAACGCCACACTAGTTACTAGACAGAGAGTAATATTCTACAGATGCCTAGAACGAAGTGCACGAGTACTCTGGCATCCAGGAAGGCCTTAAAGTAATCTAACACAGCATTCATTTCATACAGCTTACACGATTTTCCATTGCCAAATATCATTCAAATGGCCAAGATTAAAGCTAGAAACTTTAGTGGCTCATGGGATGATGGAGATCTGCAACATCTGATATTAAAATTAAAAACGATTAGCAGTTACACAATTGTTACTTAGATTTCTATAAAAATATTTGTTTCCTTCCAATTAATTTTTGTGTCTGTAAGTCAATGATCTAGACAGAGATAAAAACAATTTCAACAACTTACTCGCAACAGATGGCTAGAATGCTTCTTATCCTTTATACTGATAATAAAAAGAACCTCAGCCTGAGTCAAGAAGATGAGACTACAGCACTGCACAGAAACATGGAAACTTTGCTGGTCAAATTTGTGGGAAAACAAAGGGTTCCTTTTTAAATTTGAGTTAATACACATGTCCTAGAGAACACAGAGAGCACAGATTCTACTCACTGCTGCTGTTCACTGCCACTTCGTCACGGGACTAACAGAAACCACAGCAATACATTCTGCTGCAAGCACAAATGGCATTTTTATCTACAGACTGTACTTCCGTTAAACAAACAGTAAGTGCTCAGCAGCCACAAAGCAAAACAAATCAGGAAATTAATGTGCCCAAAATTTAACCCTTTTTTCAGTTTTTCTTCTGCTGGATTAAATCTTTTATCGAAACTTTGTCCACAATCAGCTTGAGGTAATTTTTTTGTTATGAATCAATGCTCTAAGTTATTCTCATCTCATTAAGTAGTACACTATAGGGAAAAACAAAACTGATGCAACAGTAAAATAGGTAGCCAGTCCATTTTACGCCTCCAAATGCTTCACTAAGTATCTTCAAATAAGTGAATTTTATATTAAACATTAACCCCACCTTGTACATATCTAAAACGACCTGGCCAGAGAGTACTGCATTCGGACAAAAAGGGAAAACAGTAACTGAATCCAGACTGCCCTGATTCAGACTGAAGATTCTGATGGACATACTAAGAAAGGAAGAAATAAGTAGCATAACACAATTTCACCATAAACTAGTTTTCCTAATTTAATCTTTTGCTCTTAGCTGCCAAATCAGGGTCAAGAAAATTCACTGGTCTCACAATCTCTTAGGATGGGGAAAAAAAAATCAGCAAAAATATCATCTGGTTTATCTACAAAGAAACTTCACTGAGATATGTCAAATAAGTAATACATACCATATAACAATTAATTTTATCCTTAAAGATCGAATGCTATTCTGAATATTTCTTAAGTATCTACGCCTCCTTACTCACCTCCTTACTGCAGAGGAGGATAATAAAACTTGCAGATCCTCTACTGAGTCGGAGCACAAAAAAGGGAAATGTGTATTCAGACTGATCAATTATTAAATGAATGACTTACATACAAAACCCTTCAAAAATATTTTAACTTGTTTCATTTTTACTGCTTTATCTAGGTAACCTAGTTAACTGGAGGCTATTTCCCTGAATATACTTTTTCCTTCTATTCTCAGCATCTAAGCAGAGGATTTAGAAGTTCTATTAAGCTATGCAGTTAATCAGCAGAACTGATTCAGGATGCTCTTTACACTGTTAACAAATTCTACAAAAGTAAAGGATAGACACTATTTTCTGTGTGCTGTGCTTGAAGCTTTATCATTCACAATTACAGTTCCCTCAATGCACACCCCAACACAGAGAACAACAACAACAAAAATTTCTAAAGCAGTTTTAGATCCTGCTGAGCTGTCTTAAGCAGCCATTAGACACTGAATTCCCTCACACATAACCATGTCTTGTATGGCATACACTAAGAACTCATAACTAAAAGATACTAAGAAAGTACTGCAAGACCAGGAAACATTTCAAAGTATTTAACAAAAAACAAAGAGATCACAGAACAGCTGAGGTCAGAAGGGACCTCAATATTTTGTCAGAACTATCAATCAAAATAACTGTTTTCAATCTGTTTCTTCCTATAATTACTGAGAACTGGGCTACTTTCCATGATTCATGCTTTTAGATGTATAGACATTCAAACACTTCATGTTTTTCTCATAAAAGTCCTTATTCATTCATATTGTTTTCTTCATGCTTAATTCCCTCTTCTATCCCTCCCAACCCAACAATTATGCCAAATTCTGAGCACTTTAAACTGAGCAATACTTCAATAATTAATCCTAAAACGTAAGCTTGAGACATGCTTCTCATATGTGCTTATCAGGAACTCGGTAATGACTGAAGCCCACGATCAATCTGAATTAACCATTTTTTTCCAATCCTAACAGAACACCAAGAGTTTATTTATGTAATCTTCAATTGTCTGAAAGGAAGCTGAATGGTCCTGAGAGTCACTGGTTTTTTGCAAGACTACAGCTCCTAGCTCCACTTAGCTCTATACAAAGGCCATTGAAACTTCTGATCAAGTCAACTGTTTTCAGAAGATGCCCTCCCAGATGTCACACATTTGGTGGTAAATCTGTGTATCAGGACAGCTGAAGCAGTCCCTACCTCCTGCAATCCTCATCTCCTTGCAGAAACAGGGATGGCTGAACAGTTTGAAAATCAGTTCCTGAACTGCTAGACTGAAACTCAATACATTCACGAAAGCTACCAACAACTTTATTTTAAACATCTTTATGTATTTGGCGGCAAGCTGTTTTGGTTCAGGAGATATTTCCAACAGCTTGGCATTCTCAACAACTTCCACAACAAGGGCAAGACAAAACATTTAAGCTGGAAAGCATCACGGTTTTATCTGCTATCAAGTATGTTACTTTCCAGAAAACCTGGAATTCTTGTTGGCTGGTTATAGTCCCAAGCAGGTATTTTTACTCCAGAATATGAGCGTCTTGTCTCACTTCAGCTAACATGTCAAAGCTGAATACATACAGTTCATATAGAAAAAGGGTTATTCTGAAACTGCTATTTGCATGTAATTGCTCAAAAAGCACCTCCAAGTGTTTTAAAACAAATAGGATAAACCAAGGACATTCTTCCTTACTGCATTCACAGCTAGAATTGAAAATTATACTCCTCAAAGAAGCTAGAAATAGAAATAAAAAACTAAGTATTCTTGGTTAATGGGCAATCACAACAATTTAAAGCATATTGAAAAAAAAAAAGTATCTTTCTCCATAACTGGTACACATCCAAATTTTTCTTTAGATTTCTAAATGCTAAAGAAATCAGTTCCAAACATTACACCATTACTTGCTAGGAATTAGCTCAACTTAAACAAAAACAACATATGTTCCTCAAAAAGTAAGGGAAAATTTCACTGAATAAAAATGCAAATATGCATTTTAGCAGGCTTGAATTTATTAATCTGATAGGTTTAATTTCCATTTTCCTGCATCAGCTTTATTTATAAAGTGTCGTGCCCTATAAATATGCTGTTATTTTCTATAGTCAAGCACCCTCTTAACAAATCTTCTCATTAATATGTAAATTTAAAGTCAATCGGTCTTCTCCCTGACAGCGCCATGAATTCCTAGTGCACTGTATAATCGGCTTTGACTTGGCATCCACTATTTATCATCAAAGATGTCAGTTAGAAAAATTATGGAAAATGCACTGCAATTGATATGACTGCAATCTACTTTGTCAACACTTAATTGTTCCTCAAATCATACATTTACATATAAACAGCCTAAATACTGATCCATAATGATGCAAATAAACTAAATTAAAAATCTCTTCTACTGCACAAGATGGCCTGTTGTATGATGAGTTCATTTAAGAATATATTGACAAAGGCATGCATTTCAACTAGCACAAAAAAAAATCTGCTAATTAAATTGCTGAGTAGGTAGACAAACTAAATTTTACATTGAAGATCTTGAAAGTGAAAACAAAGTGTTATTAATACTATACTACTGATGACTAATTTTAGATTGACACAGGCAGTATTGTCACACAAACCTTTTACATTCCTAGAGCAACAGCCACAGCAGCAACTGTCATCCATCCAGTTTCAGTGATAAAAGAACACTAGAGTCTTGAAGAAACCAAATCCCATCAAGACCTCCAAACTCTCAGTCCAAGACAGGAGGTCATCTTCGCCTTCAACTTTCTTTTTGTCCAATTACAGACTAAAACTGGCTGAAACGCATTGTGGAACTGTAGCTTTAGGCAAAGCAGATTATCAATTTTGAGTCTTTCCAAACATCAGAAAGAATGCAATTTGCCTTCTTCCAAAAATCACCATGTAATAAACACTGCCTCAAGGACATTAGGAAAACATAACTTAAATGTCTCATCTAAAAATACTCTCCTTATTTTAAGCAATTTTCTGGGAAGATGTGTTCTTACAAACAACTTAATTTTCACCAGAAATGAAAAACGGTGTTTCAGAATCTAACTGGTAGTGCAGAAATATTATTCTACTTCAGACATTTCTGCCATATTCATCATAATCCCTGCTTTTTAAAGAAGGAGTGAATATAATGGTAAACTAAATCAGACTGAATTTAACTGTTTGTCCAAATATACCTCCTCATAATTATTTTCACACAATAAATTACACATATATTAATTGCACATATATTAACACAGAATGGCACTGCATTTCAGGCTTCACACCCAGGCAAAGGATATTAAAAGACAGTTAAAAAGAACTCAGCGGTAGTGATAGCTGGTGTCATTCCCTATCCCAACGCTGAAAAAGAAATCTTAAAAAAATTGTTAATGTGCTAATTATAAATGCAAAAATCTGCACTAAAATGTACATCTTTAAACATGAATAGGTTTCAAATTAAATGGTAAAACTCGACACTAGGAACATACCCAAGCCTTTAATAAACGCAAACAACCAGAGCTGTAGAGCAATTTTATACAGTTCCTTCCAGAAGTATTCTGTCTTTAAATTTAAATTATTATTCAGAGTTAGATCTGTATTAAAACAATGTTAATAACATCAATTTCTTGAGCTGTGTCCTTTTTTACTGCAAGAAGTGACAGAACATGCGTTTTGAATACAACTTTTTATAAATTTTTAAGAGTATACTCATATTTACACAAAATAAATTTAAATAACCATATCATTTTTTATATTTCCCATTTCAAATACATGTGTTCAAGTCTCCACACAGTGCCTCACGATATCAACAAAGCCCAAAGAAGTAACGTAATACCTGTCCTGCAGTGATACTGAGTATCTACAACGAGTCTACCCAGTTTCAGGACAGAACCGCAAATCTTTCTAGTTTTGACTCATGTAAAACTGTCCAAAGCAAAAAGTGACATAGCTGAAAGAACTATAGAAAAAGGAGTCTCTCCGCTGCCCACAGGATGTGCCATGGGTAAATAAGAAAAGGTTGTGCCCCGGAAGGAGAACTCTCAGGCTCTGAAAAAGGGTAGATGCCTTGTGTTAAGTGAAGTCTTAGTAAGCTATGACTTATGTATTTGATCTCTATTTTTACTAAAGTCTCCATAGAAATGCATCTTAAAAGAATAAATAAATCCAACAGTGGAAATAATTCAGAATGCAGGCTCACAACAGTAATTTAAAAAGTCACAAACTTACCTTCCATGGACTTAAAAATTGCGTGCGCGCATACCGAGTTAACATGTGGATTATAACAACTTGACCCCATTCTTCCACATCAACCAGCAAGTTACAGAGCTTTCGGTAGTTCTTGTGAATCAGATCTATTCTATCCGGACACACTTCCTCAAATGCCATCACCACACTCCCAGCTACCAGCTAGAAAACAGAATATAAACCAAAAGGTCAGTATTAGGTCTATAGTTAGACCACAAGTGAGAAACAGAATTAATACTACCAATTCTCAGCAATTTCAAATTATCTCTATTCAGCAAAAACAAACAAAACAGCAACAACTAAAAGAAGCCCATAGAAATGGTATCTTATTTAAAATAGAACTGGGGTAGGATTATTAGAACAGAGAAAACACTTGCTGTTTCTATTACACACATAAATCTTAGCTCCCAGCCCTGAAGACACAGTGCAATGTAAGCATAATTTTTTTCTTACACATTTAGCTTCCAAATAAATTAACAGAGAACTTGCAATTAACTCAAAAGTAACGGGAAACAACAAGAAGTAAAACATATGACCAGATCTTTTGGGATTCTATCAACACTGGCCTGACCACAGTAAAGAAGACCTGGGGCAAGTTCCCTGGGTATTAGTGGAATTCAAACTTCTCCCTCAAGATGGCAAAATTAACTGCCACAGAAAATTTTATATTTAGAGTTTCATGAATACACTTCCCCCTACACACACACAAAAAGGGCAAATAATCAGCAATAGATTTGAACTTTACGCCAAAGAATGCAAAAATAATTTTTGCACGTTGTTCAGCACTTCCTTAACAGTTAGACAATTGCAGGAATGCATCATTTATATCCCGCCATGTTCTCACACAATTTTTTGCCTTCATAAGACATATCTCTCTATTCATACACAAAGAACCTCATGCTATGACTGCAAAATAGCTTTGTTTTCATGGGAAAATTAAATAGATCATCAACATTTTAACACCTCAAGGATTACTGAAACCTTCTGCCTGGGTATTTTCTTCTAAAATAACAGGAGGAAACATATATTGGAGTTCCAGTTAAAATTCTGTCAGCAGGTTACTTAAACTGTGAGAAAAAATCAAGAGCTGACCATGCCTTAAAAGGACATATAATTGTGTGCCTGGGATTAGTGTTCTTTCTCTTCTAATTGTTTTAATTAAGATTTGTTTTGTGTCAGAGTACATGTTAAGTCAAATAACTAAAATGATGATACTTTATATGAAGCAGCTGATATGTATGCAGTTAGCATGCATGCAGTATAGCCTTCTGGCAGCAAATTAATGTCATATTCTATCTGAGCACTAGGGATCTGCATTTCAACCTCTATAATTTCCCCAATGACTTAAAGTAAGCAATTAAATAGAAGTGCAGTTTATTGAAATGGTACTTTTTGAGAAATATTAAATACAATGATATTCATATGTTACATTTTTCTCCCTGTATTTGGCTGACATGTGGTTTATTAGTATGCGCTCAACATTACAATTGAAAGAAAACAGCTCAGAATATAGTCTTGCTATTATGCTAAACAAGTCTCAGGCTCTGTGGGGATTTTATGAATTACCAATAAGAATAAACGTGAAGTTGCATTTATTGTCTCCAGCCTCATCCACATACTGGTACCTGCTGGTCCCAATAAGAATGCAACTCATTCCAGGGAGCAAAATCTGATTATTTGATAGAGCTAAATACACTTTACATCTAAAATAATTTGCTATATCACAAAAACAAAAGCTCTTTCTTATCTGTTGTTGTACTAAACTTTCTTCTTAATAATGCGCCGCAGCAGTAATCTATCTGTAATTAAAAACTGCAGCGAGTTGATGCTAAGGCAGGTGTTCAAAGCTCAGCAGAAGGCAGTGGTTAATCCCAGCCAAATGACTATCTGTCCTGAGCAGAGATTCATTTAGGCCACAGAAGCTGAGAAGCTTTCCCACTGGAAAAGTGCAAAGTCCCTTTATCAGGATGCAGAACTCTGAACTACAGTTAAGGTTAGCTTGCAGAGGACAGTATAATTGACCTGAAGTTTTAGAAGAAAGGGATATTTTAAGACCATGCAGAGAGACTTTCTGTAGGCCACTGTTTCACCTCAGAGACGAGAGATTGACACACAGATCAGTTTATGACTATCAGAATAGTCACAGTCCAATGGTTAAAAATACCCTTTTAGGTTCATAGGTGAAGGTCAACACAGATTTCCAACAGTAATTCTAGAAAGAGTACCCTTGTCTTTTACTGCCAGTAGTTCAGTACACACATTTTGCCATATTTCTCTTCCATTTGGATATGATTTAGTTTGAAAGCTGGCATAAAATATATATAACACTAACTCAGATCATTGAAAACTGAGAATATATCCTATAAACACTGTTGGCTTTTTAAAAGTTCAGTTACTATGAGTAAAACACATCAACTTAATACAACGAAAGAGCCAAAGTGGAATACAGGAATTCTAAATAATTACTTATTTCAAATTACATCCGCCACCTACTCAAGTTTACAATGAGAATGCCGTCACCTGTGAACACTTGAAAGACATTAGTAAAAAAATTGAACATATGCTATGAAATGCAAGAGATGCACTGGATAAACAAGCATTTTACTCCTGTGGCAAGCCCCTAGATTTACAAGTTAATACAGGAATTGCCATTCATCATGATACTATTGAGATCATGCCTTTCTCCCCATTATTGTATTTTCTAAAATTAAGCTTTCCATTTGAAAGCAGAAAAAAAAGTAAGAATGAACAGACAGACTGAAAATGCACTAGCAACAAGAGGATTTCTCTGAGAAAATTTCCTAATGCTTTCTTAATAAGAGATTATTTTCTAGTCGACACTGTTTCCCCTATAGTATGATCCTACTATATATCTAAACATCAGTGGAACGGCTAATAATCTTTGTTTATTAAATGCTCAACATTCCATAAAAGTATTTAAAATTAAAACAAAATGATTCAATCAGAATATAAAACCAAAAAATATCGGTTTCTAAAAAACAGTCAGTTAATTTCCATCTCACTGTGTCAATAGTAGCTTTTTGTATAAAGAGAAAATATAAATCATTCCAACAAAACTAGCAATGAGCTCATCAAATTCAAATGCTGCTTTCCATTTATGTATTTTTTATATTAAAGCAATAAACATGGTTCATTTGTCTTCCACTAGGTGCCACATTTTTCTGTGCTGTTGCTATGAACTTCAGCCATTAGCTGTGCTCCAAGGTAAACTATACGAACCATCAACAAAAGTGACACCCAATCTATGGAGTTCATATTTTCTCCAGATTATCTATGCTAGTTGACAAGCTGGTAATGAAAAAAATCACACTAAGCAAATGGTTCCTCTAATAACAATAAATTTTCTATAAAATTATGAAGGGTACAAAACGTTTCCTTGCATCTATTTTGTCATGAATTCTAATTAACGCTGCGAAAACCTGAGAGTGCTGGGTCATCACAAGAAGTGCATCGAGGTTTGATTGATAATGCAGTGAAAGTTGGCCCATGCTGCCAAGATTCTTCTCTCTTAAATTAATGGCCACCCCACCTGCCCTAATCATACAGCCCAAATGATATTCCCCTTCTTATTACAATTTTCTGGAGGCAAGGAAAGTGGAAAAGATCAGTCATTTATCTTCTAATAGCTGGATAATAGATCTATCACAACAAAACATCAGCACAAACTCAGTAATTTTTTTCCACAAAAGTGAAGCATTTACCAACATGGAATCAGTAAGTTAAGAAAACATTCTTACCCACACATTTGGTTTTTAACTGAAATATTACATTATTAACTGAACACTACTGTTGAAAAGAAGAGTGCCAGCTTTCTTCCCCATTATGCCCAAATATACTGCTTTAGTGTAAAAAAGATCTTCATCGCCGAGCCATCATAAATTCATAGGATGATTTTTTAATCAAAGGAATGTCACTGAGAAAGAATCTGCACTTCATCTAGTAGCCATGAAGTCTGCAAAAGAAATCTCTATATTGACATATTTGCATAAGGTCTTTTCACCCCCAAAACAGAGTTAATACTAAGTTGCATGGTATTATTAATAGTAAATTATCACACCAGAACACAATAATAAATTCATTATAACAGAGGTATGTACCTAAACAAAATAAATCTGATCAAAGCTACAGATGTAAATCAGCAATAAATTTTGGCATTTTTAATATACCCATCATCCATATAATTACATCTCAACTACATTCTGCCTTTCCTTTATAGATGCAGCTTTTAATGTATTTTCGGATACCTTAATTTGGACTGTGGAATGTAAGTCACAAGCTCTTTTTGCTTTACCAGTTTGGATAACAGGCATGATTCCTTTTCATTGCCAACATAGATTTTATTTTTCTTTTACCTTCTCTAACTCAGATATCATTAATGAAACTTTCATTGCTGTTTACACAGCATTGTAAAATACACAGGCTGCTAACTACAGTCCTTCACAGCATCTTTTTCTTCCAAAAGAAACTTAGGCAACTAATCTTGTCTTAACTCTCTGCGTCAAAGCTAGGTTATCACTGAAAAGAAAAAACAGAATTAGAGTGACGCGATACAGAATCGACTAAAAAGAAAAGAGAACTGGTTTGCTCTAAAACACCCAATTATACTTTCACACATGACTAGCCGTATTACTTTCAGAGAAAATCATTTTAGCATAGAATACAAGCATGCTCTCATCTTCCCTTCTACATGAAATCGTATCAGCTGCTCAACTATCTAGAATTACTAGAAAAACAAAAGGAGCAGGTATTCATGCTCTTGTACCTGTTTATCAAAATGTGAGGTACTTCTAAAGCAAGTGTAAAAACAAAACTAGAAGTCTATAAGCCTCAATAATAAAAATACTTGTAAACATCTCACCTGTTCAAAATTTAAATACACTTGCACAAAATCACAGATTTGTTGATAGATTCTAATTCCTAGTTAGCTTGAGTTACCCTTGAGGGCATGTTAACAACGACTCGCGTTTGATAATTTTGCATTTTAGATTAACCAAGAGCTTGCGTTTTAATTGAATCTTTGCGTTAAGACACTCAAGGAATAGAGTGATTTTTCATTTATCTCACCAGAAATTTTAATGAAGTGCTGGGTTAAGGTTAGCTCTCATCTCATTTTAAGTTTTGCTTATCTCAGCTTATATTAAAATTTACTACTGATTGAGAGCTAAAAAAATAAACACATCCTACACTGCCTGAAAAAGGGCTTAATTCTACTACAGTAAAATTCACATCCTGATAACTTTCTGCTATTTCAAATACAAAATGACTCTGGCTATTTGAAATACACTGTGTCTCTTCCGTGTAGCAAAAAACTGCATTGATAACATACAACAGCATGTTCTCTCTGAAAACCTGCTCGGTTTACAGCAATTTAGAGACATCTATATTTATTAGCTATTCTATCTCCAACACAGAGTTTATGCCAGTAAGTTTCAAAAATCCTGCCTGAGGTCAAATAGCTACAGAAAAGAAACCGATTTTGAGTAAAAGTTTACTTCTCACTAAAGTGCAGTTTCACCGGAATAATATTAGACTGTTACATACATAGTTAATGTTACTAATTACATCCTCCCTCCAAACATGTCTAAACCAAGTGGATGTAAAAAAAATTCAAATCAATTAAAAAGAAAAAAAACGAAAAAATTTTAAAAATTAATCAAAATAATCAACAATCAATCAACAGTGGATTTTCTGACTTCCAGACATTAACATACAACATATTACGGCATGTCTGAGAATTACCAGCCCTTAAGTACACAGAAGTGCCAAAAGTAACCTGATATTTCCATATACCTGATATTCAAGTAAGTCACTAGGATTCTCCCACTCTGGTAAAAACACAATTTAATGAACAAACTGATTTGCTGACATTAGATTAGAGCTAGCAGGAGATGATAACTAATGTTAATGTAAGGGAACAGCTGCTATGCATTTAAGTAGAAGGAACCCAAAGATCAGTTTCGAGTAAACATTTGTGGTTCTAGTTCCACATTATCACCCTACAAATTTCAGGCACCTTGACTGTCAAACACGCAACAGAAGCTGCAAAAAGCTGAGACATACATTAATCAAATACAGACACTTCGTAAGTCTATGCCAAAAGCTGTTGTTTTACAGTTTGGTCCCATTTGTAGAATTCCTATGGCAGCAAACGGACTCAACTTTCTTCAGCAAGACTGCAAAACACTTTCTAAAAGCGTTTGTCTTTATGTATGTTGAAGGAGCTTTCTCTTTTAGGTTAAGTGTATGAAGGGCAGCTTCCCTTAAAGAATTCAAAAAGATGAATCAAATTAACACAAATTTCCCCAGGATGCAGCCTCAATAAGACCTATAAAGTTGCCAGCCTAAGGCTATATGCACACACCGGTACTTAAGGACCACCATCTATAAGCAGCTGCATCTCCTCCAATTTTAAAGGCCAAAACTAGCTACAAACGGCACTCTTGATTTCTCCACTGTGAGTAAACTGCTGTTTTCCAATTAGTGGCAAAGAATAAGCTTATTCAGATTGGAGTTACCTGCTAACGAAACACTTGTGCACTATGCATGTTCTTTTAGTTAGTAAATGTAGAGGCTTTCAGGGAACATTCAGTGGTACGTGACAAAAGATAACTACTTAAGATAAAGCTCTGCCATGCTAGACTAGTCCTTCCGAAACTATGAAAGATTAAAGAGAGACTGATCCATTTTAGACCACCACAAGCTGTGGAGTCTGGGGTGAAAGAGCACACTTAGTTTGATGCAGAGAGTCTTACAGAGAGATCTGTATGTTTTCTTTTTTAAATAATTATTCTTCATATTACTTCTCAAAAGAGTCAGACTTCCGAAGCAGACATGTCAGCCCAGACTAGAATAAGGTCTTGCTGGGGAATAAACAGAGGGATCAGAGGGAGCAAAAAATTGCTAACCACATATGTCTCCAAACAAATCTAGAAGACCTGAGTCTAGTCTATAATTTTCAGCTATTGCTTCAGATGGTGTCTTCATAAATATGGTGTCCAATATCCAGTGTCACAGAGGCACCAAAACTGTTGCACATACTAGGCAATGAGCACATTATCTCCTTAAAAATAATTCCAAACGCCAAGGAGATGGAAGATCCAAATCTACTCTATATTTTTTTGTTGAAGTAAATGTGTAAATGACTAGGTGTGGGATAACCATTTACCATACGGAATAAGGCCTAGGAAACAGAGTAAAAACTCAGGGATTTTCCTTTTTTTTTTGTATTTTTTTAGCCCTTTATTCCTCCACAGGTATTAACAATCTAATTCCACATTCAGAGATTGCATGTATACCATAAGCATGAACCACAAAAAAAAAAAAACCAAAAAACCACATGAAGAACCACTGCAGGTGCAACTTCACACAAGCTCAAAGGCCTCAGTCAAGTCAAGAGACCTAACTAACTGATTTACTGTCTGCTGAGCCATTAAGCTCTAGCACATCTCTTTCAGTAACCTTTCAGTGGAAGTTGCAAGATGTCTTTTAGAGAACTGCACCTTTTATGCTCTGAATACCTCGACTGTGCTGGAACAATGCAGGATACAGTCGTATATGTTACAAAAACACTTGGCAAATAGGAGATGAAGCAACACACTAGCTGGCACCTACTAATACTTTCACTTAGTCAAAAAGGATTACATTCATTAAATTAGTGACCTAAACAAGAAGAACAAGAGAATGTTTTTATTTACAAATCTGGTTTCTCTTTGAAATCTAACTTTGATTCATCAGTCAATTACCTTTCTAGATACAACGGGTAAAAATTTTTCTGCAAAATAAAACAAAATACGGTGTGTGACCATTGTGAGACATCCAGGAGCTCATGTGGAAAACCTGCAGCTATACAGAGCAGGTAAAATACAACAGCAATGTTAAATTTACAGAAATTATGCCAGAACATCTCTTATTTACCAGACTAGAAGTGGAGATACTGGCGAGAACAAACATCTGCATGGCAAATGTAATTTTTTAATAACTATACACACTGCAAGATAGATGGATGTCAATAGGCACACTGTGCATCATACACAAGTAATTTATTCTTACAGTACTACAAACTAATTGAAACTATTAAACTAATTTCCCAATGAAAAAGTGCATACGAAAATTTATAGATAAACACTTGCACATTGATTCAAATTATTCTATAACTTTGACTTTCAAAATAAAGTTTAAAGAAGCATACATAAAACACACGCTAACAAAAACATTAATTAATAGATTTATGATGCAAGTAAAATTATATCTTATTAAAGGATTGTCACTATTACAGTCATACTATAAATGCATAAACATACAATGATACTTCTATCTAAAAACATACAAAACCACATCGGCAAGGGTTAGGAAAGCGTACTACTTACTGCTGAATGACAGTTTCAGGAGTATACTCTTTAAAAATATATTTATGTGTCACAAAAACTGTTCCTTACCGTACTTCTATCCTTCAAAAGCTTTTCTATCACTTCAATCAACATTTCCTTTTGCTCTGGGTCAAGACTAGAAGGAAAAATAAAATTATTTTAACTAATTTGGTCAGACAGATCCAAAATTAAAGCAGGTTTGGTTTTTTAACCTTTAGACAAGAACTAGGAACAACGAACATTGAAGAAACCACTTCCAGAAAAATCAAGTATTCCAAAGAACTCATTGGAAAAGAACTTGATTGAAAATAAATTAGGAGTATAATATTAAATTATAAATATTATTTTATCTTATATCCTTCATGTGTGTTCTATAGGAAACTTGAAACTTAAACTCATAAAAAAATTAGGATCTAAGAAACACTAAAACAGGCCAACCAACACCACAGAAAACTTGACTGAACTTCAGATGTTAAGTGACAAGGTTCTCACTGCTTTTGCAGAAACAAATTTCAGTATGAATATTATTCAGCGGTGAATGAGCATCAGGACAAAGAAGAATGATACTTTTATTATCTAATTATCAACATAGAGCTTCAAGTAAGACACTTCAACCACTTTTAAGTTAACCACTAACTTCAGTCAGAAGGACTGGAACTCAAAAAATGTGGACATTGTATTCAAGCGTACCTATACAAAGCTGGTGTGCAAGCTAATGAAAAATAGACTGCTTGAAGTCCTACATAAATAGCAAAAGCAGAGGGAAAACAAAATTTGCAAGGAACAACCTTTGTAGTATCTTTTCACGTTACAGGAGCAGAGAAAAATTTGCCAGAAATATCCACTATTGTCAAACTTGCTTCTTAGGCAAGTAAGGACCAACTTTTCATTCCAGTTGCTTCCTCTTCATGGATCTATACAGCACAGAAGAATTTAAAGCCAAGTCAGAAGAAAATAGAAAGAGAAAGTTGAGTACAAAGACCCATAAAGATGTGTAGTTCTATGCCTTCGAAAAGTCATTTCAACATGGATACAATTACAGGTAAGTGAGAGAGTATTTGGTCATTATTGCATACTTCAGTTTTAATGCTCAGTGACAGACTGTCCTAATGCACAGTATATCCTTCCAGGTACAGATCCACAAAGTGATTACCTAGCTGAGTACTATTTCAGTAAGGCTCTAATACTTGGCAATACTAGAATATTCAAAATGGGTAACAAAACTTTGTTAGAAGCCACAATCATCAAAAGCAAAGCAACAGCTCATTTTCCCCTAAGTACTTTCATGATCACCTTTTATTCCAACTTCTATATTTGTAAAAAGAGTTTTACTGGATCTTCTGCCAAGGACCAAAACCTTCAGAGGAAAAGCCAAAAGTCTTTCAAATAGGTCTTATTTCAAGTTTTCAAAATTGGCAGAGAATTTAGAGAGAGAAGAATACTTACAACTAAAAAACTTGAGCAAAAGCATTTTTTTAATGTGATCAAGAAAGTCTTCAGTAAGGCGTCCAATAACTGAATTTACACTCCTCCCTCTCCACTGTCCTGATAATTTAGACAATGAAGCGACCATTTTCAGAGGGAAAATAAAAGAAGAGGCTAAAGATCTCTCAGCCTCTCTTAGTGATTTGCTCCCATTATGGCATCTAGTACTAGCATAGAGTCTACTAAAACTAGTGATGGGCCTTTTCAAGCAGACCTTCTCCAAACCTCACTGCAAACACAGTACAGTTTTCAAATGACAGACAGAAGCTACTAATATCTTCAAAACGCACTCTTAAGTGAAATAAGCAAAAGGCCTGACATCTTCAGTGATGAAATTACTTCAACATACTTGGCAATGTTGATTGCACTGGACACAAACATTGCTGTTCAGACTATGTCTGAAATCTTTTCTGTTTGATATGTAAGCTTCCTGCTGCTAGGATTGATTGAACTACTAATAAACAAGCTCTTCTAGGGCAGATATCCATCCATGACACCAAACATGACACTAAATACAAGGAAGACTGGAGTATTGAACCTGCATCCAGAACCCTGACTAGAGCACTAACTGAAATACAGAACTATCAAACAGGCAGAGAAGCTGGGAAAACGAAAAAGAGAACGGAGCATACAGACATACTAGAATAAACTGTTACTCCTTCTTACTCAAATGGTTGCAGAAGATGGAGTAGCTAGATATAGGAGAGTATATTAACTCTTGTGTGATGTTTACATCAAAAATCCATCCCCTTCAGGATTCTGATTCTGACCAACTTAAAAATAAGTATTCTGAAATTACTTACTTGTTGCAGTAAGCCAGTAGTCAGCCTTGCCACCAACGTATGATCAGTATTCCTGAACTGTCTAGCTACTAAAGTCATGAACCTTTTTTAAACATCTGCCAAGACAGCCTGTAACTACTACCTACTCTTACTTGCAGGCAAGCCAACTGGATCTGCCTGTGGACAGGTGAATTTGATAGCCTCTTCACCAGTTTCCAATACTGCTGCTTCTTCCAGTGACCAAGAAAATCATACTCTCTCACTTGGTTCCATGGTTAACTAGCACCATCAGATACAGCATTCGCACAAATAAGTTTTGAAAATGTGAAAATAAAAGTTCACATGCTTTTTATAAACAGCTCCTAAATCCTACTACTAAGGATGCAATTTTTAGCTCCAACTCCACTCAGAAGTAATCATGAAGCTTACTCTAGTCCAGGTAAGGCAGAATTTCCAGCTACAGCAGCTTGAAATCTTGCATTATGATACCTAGGATGCTTGTATGAAGTGAAAACTCGTGAAAGATGTACAGGCCCTTTGAACCATTAAGGAAACCTTTATAGAACATTAATGTCACTAATTTTCCTTTGTTATGGAAGCTACATGTCCATTTTACTACCACTAGGAATTCACGGAAAGTAGAAGGAAGTAAGGCAAGTTTCTCCAGATTCTGATACTGTGGTTTTTACTATGTGCTCTACCTTTTACCATAAAAAGCATCTTGTTATTCTATTTGCAAGGATGACTTCCATATGTTGCCACTGACATCATACAAGCATAAAATAATATATGAACCAGACATAAGAAAATATGCGAGTTATATTTGGAGATACAATCATATCTGGAGATTAGACGACAGATGAAAGGTCATTTTTAATCATTAGATGTCAGCACTTTCCAGTTTTGCACCAATTACTAACAAACACTTCAATCTGATAGTAAAACAATCTTCGCTGTCATGAAGACAAGAAATGTAAGCATCAATTTTAGTTAAAATTCTATGAAATAGCCTGCTATCCAGACACTACTGTGCCTTGCTGCCACTAACCATTTTCTCCTGCTGAACTACTCCAAAGAGTTTTGATACTATCAGGAAAAAAAAAAACAGCAAAAAAGGACATTCTATGTATAGAGAATAATTCAGGCCAAAAAGTTTTTGTGTACTGGAAGCAGTTGCTAAGAAAAAATAAACTACTCAAATAGCAGGAAGACACTTTAAATCCATTCTTTTTTGTTAGGTTACATGATAAAAGGGCATCCCATGACAGCACTCAGCTCAGTCTAAAAAAAAAAAAAATCACCAGAAGGAGAGAGTCTCTACCCACGTTTGTCAGAGAGCTGCCATGGAAAAGCCATCAGCCTTACAGTCCTGAAAATAACACACCATAAGGCAGAATCTCCAGAGCGTCTTTAAGACTTTGGGATATTACTAGTTACAGGGCTAAAACTTACTATGCAACGCCAGACAGAGGTTTTGGGATCCTATAAGACTTACTATAGGGTGTTTATGGGAGAAATGAAACACAGGGAAATGGAAGTATCTAAATGATCTTGGGAGGAACAAAACCAGGAAAATAGAGGGAGAGGTACATAAAAGAAGCCAGTTGTATGCGAATGCTTTGCTGCTCAGTACACTTACCTCCCCATGCTGTGAACCTGATGCCTACAGAGGCAGTCTCTATTCTGTGTGCATGTGTGATACACAGCTCTAAGCTGGAGTTTAACCACAGGATATACAGGCCCGTACAGCTGCAGCACCAGTAACCAGAGCAAGTACGGATGTCCGTGTGTGACTGCCTGAGAATATCAAGACAGACGAGGTGGCTTGGGAAGCCAAGTATAGAAGTGGGGCCATAGACGCAGGCTTGACACCTGTGTGCGTGTGTCTGAGTGCAATAACTGGAGATCATGTCTACCAGAGGGCCCAGGGTAACCAGGCCAACTACAGGAGAGACTGTAAGGTCTGGAAGTTCATTGAGATACCCATTTGAGCATCTCAATCTCTCTGTTCCTCTCCCAACTTCCTCTCCACCTATTGCAAGACAAGTGGAGATAAGAAAGCATTTGGGCCTCTTACAGCACAGTTAGTGTCTAAATCCAGATACTGTAGGATTCATAGTGCTCAAGTGAAAGGGCTGGGCATGTGTGCATCTGACTGAGGGAGTCTGTAGTAGGAAGTGCAGAAGGTCTGCAAGCATTGTGCATTTGCATGTGCCATTGACTGTTGACCCCACCTCTGCAAACCAGTACCCACGTCTTTATAAGAACTCTTCCACGGCAAGAATTTCTGAAGAAGAGAAAGATCTGAAAGATTTGGACTTGCATAGATAAAATTCCTAGAAGTTAGCATTCTTTTGTCACATACGCTGCAAACTATCCTCAGGAAAATGCCTCAGGATGAAAGATACAGACTGGAAACAGAGAAATCTTTGATTCTGAGAATACCCATCAAAACAGTCGTTACACAGATGAAAATAACTAGTATACTAAAAAGCAAAAGATAGTGCATCAGTTTCTTTTTGTACCTCTTTACAGTTATCCTGTTAGTCCGGTAAGCAAGAGAATTGCTTGAATTACAGCCAAACCAGCTGAGTGACAGAATGCCTACACCCACCCTACACTTTCAAAGAAACAGATCTGAGACATGCCAAACTCACAGTAGTCTTTATAAACGTAGCCCACAACTATCATAAAATTGTTTTTCAGTAATTGCCAGAATCACTTACCTATACAGTTTTTGGATTGCATGGGCTGCGTTCTTTCTTACATAAGGAGATAAATCAGAAGAGGCTTCCTTAATAGCAAGCATCATAATAGGAACAATAATTGGGACACGTATACTGGATAAAACTCTTAAAGCACTTGCACGGATTAACTGATTAGGATCCTAAAGAACAGGAGTGAAGGGGAGAAACAAAATTAGATAGCACAGAAACAAATCATTAAATTCACTGCTGTGTTTACACTAATTATTGAGGACACATTAAAACATGTAAACCTTTCTAAGTCAAACTTGCAAGTGAAGGCCACGTTAGTAAGAAAATGTGCCACACTCCACACAAAGAAATTTCCAAAACCAAAAAAAAAAGTAAAACAAATTAAGAAAGAGAACATTACACATTATGAAAATCAGAAAATTTTACAAAGGAAAACATTAACATATTGTACTTTCCAAAACAAAATATGGTAATTATGAATAAAAAAGACTAGTATTTTATTTCATAATCTGAAACATTTGCTGCAGTCCAAGTGGAATTCAGATATTCTGAAAGACACACTAGCTCAATTTTATTACTTATATTTAAGAAACATCAAATGAAAATGTCGTTCTCAGTTGTGACATTCCCACTCAAGTTCTTGTCAGCAAATCCATTTGATACCCACTGCAAGATATAAACTGAAGCCAGACACAAAAATAATTTTAAAGAACATGTCAAATTATTAGGCCAAATGTTTTGAGACTTTTCTCTGTTTCTTATCCTCTCTTCTTTTGCCCCAGTTCTTGGTCATTTTTTACAATACTAGGCTAAGCTTAGAGATCCAAAACATCTGTATTTGGATGAACTGTTACATAAACTTTATCCATTAATCATGGGCTTGGAACACAAGAGAAAAATGTCGGTTAATCAAGTACTAAATCCTCTGAAATCTAGCCAAGTGAAATTGCAGCATTAATTCATTGTACTGTACAGTGTCTTGCCAGAATGTAAAGAACATTTCTCCCAAGGATGAAGAGCTAGGAACACATTATTTCAGACTGGTATTACCTAATCATCAATTCATCTAAGATCTCAAAATTTCTTCATCTTAGAAGCTTCTATGCAGTAAGCATCTGGATGGTGAAAGCCCTTTATTTGACCGTTTTTGGAAAAATATCTTGTTTCTACCAGAGGTTGCAAAGCTCATCTTGCAGTCACTTAAGTTTAAAATAAAAAGTTCTTTCCACAGAGGAAGGTTAAAAAAAAAAGATATCTCCACGCATAAAGCCGAATTATAATCATCACAAATTGAGAAACAAAACATTACAAAAAATGAACAGGGACCTATCTTTCATAGAAGGCTTAGCAATTTCTTTAGTTGCTGACAATCTCCACTAGCTTGGTGTCTACTCCCTTGCCACTCCACCAGCTCTTTTTTTGCTACTCAGCCACAATATTATCACTCCTCCTTTTGTTCTCATTGTCCACAGTTTTTAAAAGAGTTACGACATGAGGAGTGTTCACTGTGTACATATATCAAGAAAAACATCAGATACAAAGTCATCTGAATTCTAGCTTTTCATGGCAGTCAGGGATAGCGAAGGTAGTACAAATGACATTGAGATGAAAGTTCAAGGGAAGGGGGCAGAAAACCCTCTAGTCTATGTGGGATCCCCCTACAGCTGCGCAACTGGCACTCTGCAGCATTTTCCAACAAGATGCAAGGTGTGGGTTAAGTGACATAACAGACATGAGCCCAGAGTGCAAGAAGGGTGCACTCCAACTTCTCTTATTATAAAAACTGGCCAAACTGCAAAATGAAAACTTAATAAATCTTTCTTCTCTCCACAGTCACACTTCAAAGGCAATCCTAAACTCTGCTGTCTAATCCCATTTCTCATTGTTATCTCATTTGAAACAAAAGAGTACAAAACGCTATTTTTTCAGTGCTTTTAATGAAAAAGTACCATGTGCAAGACACTGAGTATTTTAATTTAAGTACTACTGTCTCCCTTATGTTTCAATTCTCTGCTGTACACAAAGCTTTCTTTTACATAAACTAAAAGGAACACAGGTGGTTCATGGTAATAACAGGGTCTTTTTTCCATACACACAAGTTATGTTGAAATGAGAAAAGTCATTCCAGAAATTAAATGCTTTGCATGTGGATTTGAAAGCACTCTTCTGCTGTTTAGTGAAGTAATTTTACTTCTTTCGGGCTTACTTAGCTGCTTGGTAAGTTTTGAGAAAAACTTGGTCAATCACTTAACTTGAAACTACTTTAACAGATGTAGATGTTTACATGTTTTAGTTTACCATAGTACACGTACACAGATATTTTTATTTTTGTGCTACCAGCTCAGAATTCTCTATAAAATGTTATTTAGTAGTCACTCACTTTTAAAGCACGCTGGAAAGTACTGATGGACAATAATGCTAGATCTTGCTGCTCCTCTGCATAGCGCATCAGATAAACATACACAAGCTTTTTTATCTGAAAAGGAAAAACACAGTGAACATCAGTACGAGAAAGTTTTAGAATTCTGTAAAACTAACTCCTAGGTTTCACATTTTTATCAGCATTTTCTTCATTGAAGACAAAGCCAATAGATCCCTGGAGCACTCACGTTCTTCTCCAATGTTTTACGAAACACCCGAGGTGCTGCAATGCTACCTAAGTCATGAAACAGACAGATGAAGGCTAATAACACAAAGTACTGCTTTATATTATTAACTTGCAAATTAAGACTTGAATAATCTAAGATGTCAATATGGGGAAACTGATCACGTGAGCACACCTTATTTTTTTTTTCTTATAGAAAATAGGTTGAACTGCAATAGCCAAGAATTTCAACAAGTCCATTTTATTTTACCCTGAAACTCAAAATCAATTACTTTAACACATTTGAAAGTGAATATAACTTACAGCTGAAGTGTGGTAACTTACACTGTTCAAATCTGATTAAAAGAACACCTGTCTTGGATGAAAACGAAGGATGTTAGATTCACCTTTGCATGACTACAAGCATTCAAAAGATGTAATTTAAGCACACTACAAAGGATGCAATGATTAAGAAAACCTCAGTATGATTTTGGGGAGGAGAGTATTCAATTTAGTTCACTTTACCCCCTCAAGACTACTACATACCCAGGAGGCAGTGAAAACATTTTTTTTACATTTGAGTAGTAAACCGACTGTTGGGGTTTATAATGGAAAATTCTGAAAGACCCTCAACTACAGCTGTGCTAATAATTACTGTCACTATCAGAAGATCTATCTTTGTACCAATTCTGGCAAAAAAACCAAAATACTGAATCACAGAAGATTACACCATACTAAATTATTTTTGTTCAGCTATAGAGTAGTAGCAATCAACATTGACCACAAGAGGCCTGTGCACTGAATGACTGCAGGTGTGCAAAGAAAGCCTCCTTTCCTTGAAACCACTCTGTGACTAGAAATGGAAGCACTCAGAGCTTCGTGACTACACTATTCTTTCACCATTTACCTTCATTCAATGTTAAAATGCTCTGTTCTATAAAGCTAATCATAACAGGGGCACATTAGGCTTGAAGAACACAGGCAGATTTGTTTAATTAATTTATCAATATAAGCAGATCAAAATCCATGAATTATTGATGAAGACTTATTTTTGTTCTATACCACCAATTGTTTATTAGGTCACTTTTTGTATCCTTACTATCCATGACTTGATGCACATAATCAAGCTGAGGTCAGCATGTACTTACAAAAAAAAAATCATAAGGCACTTCTGTAAACAATAAGATGCCCTTTGCTTCTCTTCAAATAAATTAACATGTTATACCACTTCTTCATCTCCATTTTCCTGCATTAGAGCATTCATAAAAAAAACCACAGCAGCCATTTCTGGGCAGGAAATTCACATGGATACAAAGTCACAGAATTACAGAATAATCTGAGTTGGAAGGGACCACAAGTATCACTGAGTCCAGCTGTTAAATGAATGGCCCAGAGAGGGATGGAACTCACAATTTTGATGTTATTAGCACCATGCTCTAACCAATTGAGCTACTCTCATGGTTACTCAGATAAATCAATGTATTTTATGCTCCCGGATTGCAGTAATTTTTACAGACAGATTTGGGTAAGAATTCTTAGGAATAGGGAAAATTTGGCAAAACACTTTCAGGAAACAGGATCAACGTACTAAGAATCTGACAATCTAGCAATTCTTCATAATTTCAAAACCATCCTAAAAAACAGACCACGATAAAGGTTCCTGAGATAGAAAAAGTCTAACTAGATGGCTCTAAGCATATCTACACTATGACCTAAACTTGTCATCTAACTCAAATTGATAAAGAAACTCATCAGACGGCTTTACTGAATGTCCCGATCTCTTTTCAGTCTTACAGTCTCTTCCTGCCCAAATTGTTTGCATTAAGTGGTGGAAAAATGAGTAATGAGGAAGTTAAACTACAGCATAGAAGATGACACGTGAATTCACATAACTGTTCGTTCTAAAATAGGAGTAAAGATCCACAAAATATAATCAGTGAAGGGCTTCTGCTAATTAATGTTATATCCTAAGACCTCATCTTCACACCCACAAAGGAGCACAGAGGGGCAAGGGGGATGCAGGGATGTGTGCACACAACACCCTGCTCTGCCCAAACCCGTGACAGAAACCATCAGCTCAGAGATACAGAGAGAAACACAGTAATAGGAGGGAAACCAAATTTAGGACTCGTAGAAAGGATATGCTGCCACGCTCCTCCCAGAACAACCCCACGAGTGCCTCTGCTCCTATGCCCAGGCGTTAAAACCACCAAGAGTCAACAAACACCAGAGCAAATTTCAGACTGAAGGTCTTTTACGTGTACAGATATGGGACACAGATGAAAAGTATTTTAGACAAGACATGGGATGTTTTGGGGAAGAACTAAAGTGAAGGAGAAGCAAGGGAAATCTACATGATTGGAAAGGATTAAGCCAGGGAAAAACAGAGGGATAAGATGGCTGGACACATCTGAACAGTTTGATAGTTGGTACATCTATCCTTCTGTTCCCTGCATGTGAATTGCACAATCTGTTGCATTGACTTGTTAAATTTCACTTTGAACTGTTTTTCTTGGGGAGGTACTCTTTATTCAGCATGAAGATGCATTTACGTGCCCGCAACTACAGTCAGGCTGGAGGGCTGCTGCGTCCATGGGCACCAGCAACTAGAGAGACCAGGAGTGCGGGGACTTAAGTGTGACTTCAGCAACTGGAATGTGACATCTGTGCCATAAGGATCTCTAAGTCCAGGATGGGCAGCATCTTGAACAAGCTGAGGGTCTGGCTGCCAACACCTGGGCTAGGACCACAGGCCGGAAGGTGCATGAGCATGTGTGCAACTGAAGAGAACAGAATATGGGAAACCAAGCACAAGCCGATGTGTTTGCGGTGCCAGTGACTGGAATGGGTGCAGGTGTATGAGTGGATCAAGCTACACTAGATGACAGGTGAAGTGGCCTGGGAAGGAAGTAGATGTGGGCATGAGCATCTAAGGGCGAGACCACAGGAAGGAACTGGCTATGGCACAGACCAGTGAAGTCCCACCTAGCTGCCAAGGAAAGCCCACGGCCTGTGGGTCTCTAGGGGCAAGAACCACAGGGTTTTGTGCACCTCTTTAAGGGCATAACCACAGAGGTTTTAGATAGTACAGGAACAAGGAAGCTCTGGTCAGGTCCTGTTGTAGGTGTACACAGGTGCACACACCTCTGTGTTCAAGGGTGAGTCCATGAGGGAGCAGCTATTGAGAAACCAGGAGAGTCCTGGTTTAGAGGCATTCATATGCGTACAGGTGTTTGCACCAGCAAACGAAAACCAGCTACAGCCTCAGGGGCTCATGTGTCCAGATGCCAACAACAGGGGTGACTGAGATTCATGGGCCAGACACTGGGCAGACTGTGTGCATGAATCCTGTATACATACTCACACTCCCCATTACCAGACCATCTCGAACTGCCAAGCTGCTGGTGCTGTTTGTATTCACCTGAATACCCTGTGACTAATTACGTGGCTGCCCCTGTACATACGGATTTGTTCTGTATACATACATAGATACAATATTTATGTGTGTGTGCACACCTACCAGGGATACAGTCTCAGCTTCACTACTGGCTGGGCTTAAAGCCTGGAACTGGGACAGTCTTGCCTCTATCAGACTAGTGGTTCCAGCAGTTAAAAGCACTCAAGATGAATAATATTGTTTAAGGCACTCCTCCTTGGTGTAAGGTCTCTCTGTTTAAAATTGGACTTAAGACTACTCATAACTTACAAACACAAATTAAAGTGAAAGAGAATATTTAACTAGTCTGACTTCTCATCCCACATCTTTTTACTGCCTATTACTAAAAGTACAATTACAATTTCTAAAATTATTTTAATACATTAAGTTTCTGAAAGACCCTGAATTAGCATCTTTGCACACTTACATCTCCTTGACTTATTAGAGCTCAGTATTTGGCCTTGGCCAAATAAATCCACTCTCCTAAAGAATGAAAAAAAGCAAAGTTTTCAAAGCAGTAACGAAAAAAGAATAATTTCTTTAATGCTAAAATTAAACTCAAATTTGACTATCACTATCTATCCACGTAAACAGGGAAGAAAACTGATGATTCATCCATTATATCACAGCATGTTAGAGCAGGAAAGGAGTTTGCTGAAGGCATTATTACAGGAAATATAATCTTCAGTGCCATAAGCCAGGGAAAAAATAATTTTTTTCCCCCATTAATAATAAAAGCTGAAGTACATTTTTCCAGAAGAGGACAGAAGAATTGAAGTATGCATTCAATTGACTTCTCTCCTTAAAATCCAAGGCTTCAAAGAACTGTTGCCCATATTTTTCAAAAATTAGGAACCTGAGCAGTAGGAAGTAACTAAAGTCATTGCATGTTCACTCTACTTCCATCAAAGTGATGCTTGTTAGGCACCATGAGGTCTCAAACTATAAACTTACAGATGCTATTTTTATCGAAATCTCATTTGTCAAGTCAACTATAACTCTGACACTTCTGCAGGGAAGCTGTCGGTGTATGCGCAGTAATGCTAGTGAGCATCAGAGCTACATTTTCTACATACTCCCTGTGGTTGTACAACAGTAACCCTGTGGATTTAAACACATCATCATTTAACACAACCTCAGTTTTTTAGCATTCTGGAAATCTGAATTTTCATTAGTCCAAGACGGATTTTTTCGCCTTGCTTTTTTATGAGAAACAAACAAAAAAAAATACACAGAAGCAAGCTGCTTTGTGTGTCTAATAACACCCGATATAGATGCAAGAACACACTTTTTTTTTATCCAGCCATTACCTTTCAGCTTTGATCTGCAACAGAAGTTTTAAAATACAATGTAGCACAATCCCAAGCTTTGCAAGAAGCACCAGACTTCAAATAAACTACAATAACTTTTCTCAATTACCACCATACTTCAAAAACTTTCTAAAATTGAGTAACTTCTTCTAAATATAAAGAGTTACTGTTCCTTCCTCCAAATCACACAACAGGTTTCCTTTATTTATACATAATATTATTATCATAATGTTGTTATTGAAATAAACGCCTAAAAAGTTCTATTAATGATACCAGAGATTTTATGGTTTATGTTGAAGTCTGATACAATCAGATAAAATTTTCATAAACAGAACTTCCATAACAGTATGTTTAACAAGTTAAAGGAATACCTCAATGTTTTTACTGGCAACATTCTTCACAACAGCAGGAAACAGCTCAGAAGCGTTTTTCCCCTTTGCAATCATCTGATTGAAGAAAGAAAAGAAAAGAAAAAGAAAAAAGAAGAGACAAATCTTAGTAACGTAACAATATAATCTATTAGAATGTGGTTTGGGTTTTGTTGATTTATTACAGATCTGTATTTCAAATCTCATTTCTATGAAATTAAGGATAAAGATGTGAGGTTTTGTTAACTATTAGACCTCACAGGCCACAACTCACACAACAAAAACTCTTGGGCCCTGGCTGGTTATGAGTTTGCTGGAGTGGAATCCATGAACTGGACTTTTAACATACAAGACCGCAAATAATTTTTAATGCTTTAAAAATTACTAAAAACAAAGACCTTGCTAATCTGAAAAGCCCTGCAGAATCACTTGGGAGACGGAGGGGAGAAAAAAAGGCACCCAACAAAAACCCAAGTTATACAAGTTTAAGTTCATGCTCCTTTTCCCTGGAACAACAGTGGTTTGCAGAACCAAGGAGAAAAATAAAAATAAACATCACACTTTAAAAACAAAACAAGGTTGTTTAACAAAAGGCCATGAAGTGTTTATACAGAACAAAAAAGAATATACAAAAGCCACACAGTAAAAGCAAGATCAATCAACCCACCATTTTTTTTTTGAAAGGAAGTTTTCATGTTTGATCATGAACAAGGCATGTCACAAACAATAAAATTGTCACAATAAATATAAACATCAAAAACCCGGGTTAGCTCCAGTTCTTGTAGAAACAGCTTAAGAAGGAAGTTATTTGTAGGAAACCAGGTACCTAAGAAGGAATAAAATACTTTAATATACACTACAGCTGCACAATATTCTGCTTAGATATATTTCCACTAGAATGTCTAGCAGTACTTTATCTCCAAACTGCAAACCCTGGAATTTCAGGATATATTACAACAAGTTACAGCACTGCTGAATACAGACCCAGAGCAGTCCCAGCTCTAAGAATCTGTGTCTTGCTCTAGGTCAAGATTCAGCCAGCCAAATACCAAGTTAATCAGAAAACACAAAATCTCACTAAGCAATCATAGAATAGTGACCTCTAAGAGTCATCTAGTCCAAACCCTCTGCAGCAAGCAGGAACATCTTCAAGATGTTCACAGAACAGGTTGCTCAAAGCCTCTCATCACTGAATGTTTCCAAGCACAGAGTATTCATCATCCCTCTGGGCAACCTGTCCCAGCGTTCCACCACTGTCATCATAAAATCTTCTTCCTTATATCTAATCTAAATCAACTGTCTTTCAGTTTAAAACCATCCTTCCTTCTTCAATCACCACAGGCCCTACTGGAAAGTCCCTCTCCAGCTGTCTCTTAGGCCCCTTTACATACTGTAAGGTGCTATAAGGTCTCCCGAAAGCCTTCTCTTCTCCACACTGAACAACCCAACTCTCTCAGCCTCTTAACTCCCATAGGAGAGGTGTTCCAGCCCTCAGATCCTTTTTGTGTGCCCTGGACCCACTCTTAACATGACTGTTTTTCCTGTCCTGAGGACTGCAGAACTGGATGCAGTTCTTCAGGAGGGGACTCTGTTACCACAGCAGAGTAGAGGAGCAGAATCATCAACTTCAACCTGCTGGCCATGCTTTCTGGGCTATTAGTGAACACTGTCAGCTCACCAGCACACCCAAGTCCTTCTTGGCAGAGCTGCTCTCAATTCTGTCATCCACCAGGCTGTGCTGATACTGGGGGCTGCCCTGATCCAAGGGTCAGACCTTGTACTTGGCCTTGTTGAACCCCATGATATTCCCATGGGTCCACATCACTAGTTTGCCCAGATTCCTCTGGATGGCATCCCATCCCATCCCTCAGACATGTCAACTGCACCACTCAGTTTTGTGTTGTCTGCAGATTTGGTGAAGGCGCACTCAATTCCACCACCTATGCTATTAATGAAGATATTAAATAGTACTGGTCCCAGTACAGACCCCTGAGGGACACTTCTTGTCACCATGTTGGGGTCCAACACACACAAGCAACAACAAATATGCAGAGATCCAAAAAATAAACAGAAGTTCTGCAACTGCAGTTACTCCTGTCCATAACAATTACATTCCAACCATTATTCAACATTACACAGCTGATTAAACTTCATATTCTCAACTCACAGATCTGTTTGTGTATTTAATTGATAAAACACATTAAAAGCATAAAGAGTTAGAATCTCATGCAACAAAAGCAAGAACACATAAAGCCAGGCAACACATGGTAAACTGCATAATCTGAAAAGCTTAGAAGAAGGATGCTGGAAAGAAGGAAGAAGGCAGCTGTAGTTCAAGCCATTACTCAGTCTTTCAAAAGGGTATTAAGAGCAGCTGTCCAGCATGACATTTTGATTTAACCCATTTAACATATTAAACTGTTTACTGCACCTATATTAAAACACAGAAAGTGACACAAGCACTGTGAAAAAGCAAGTACATTTCAAGAGTTTCAAGGGGTTTTTAACCAAGAACCTAAAATAAATTTACTTCTTTCAGGACTGGGGGATCTCCACAACAAATGCCAAATTCAGAATGACCACATACAACGTAGCAACAAGATGCATTACAGAGAAGCAAGACAGAATGAAAAATTATCGTCTTATCTTGGTGCAACAGAAGTTATAATACTCAAAACCAGGGATTATCCTTAGACTTCCCTGATAGGCTGTAATAGTATGATTCTATGCGTTACTTGGATTATTTAAATGATCAACCATAATAGCTCCAGTGTACCATGTAAATATGTATTCAGGGTCTTTTAAAAGAGTGTATTTTGATTCATTATTGCATAACGATTAGTGTAGATCCTCCTTAGCTCATGGATCATTAAACTGAAAGAACATAATGGTTCTTTCCAAGACTAAGGTCTATCATATCATTTTTGTTTCTGTGCCTAGACATTCTGCAGTTGTGTTGTCTCATACACCTGGAGTTCCTGCACAAAAACTTTCGTTCTAGCATAAGTGCTGTGCTGACATTTCAGGACGTACTAAACGGTTTTTTTTTCCATGTAAGAGACACACAGACATGGATGATACTCTCAGAGGGAAATCAGTCATGTGACTGTTTCCTAAATTTATTCTCTGAAATCATCAGGAGTGAAATTCCACTGATTTTTCCTCAGAAATTCAAACAGGTTTCAAGATCTGGTACTGGTTGTTAAAATACCATTGTATGTTTTAAAAGAAATATCAGCTATCATGTTTTCATGCATATAGTAGAATATGTATATATAAAAACTTATTCCTAAACCAGCAGTGTTGCTTATACTCTTCCAGAGATTGCAATTATTTTATTGTATGCATATAAAGAACAAACATACAAAACAACACACTGATTTAAAAAAAAAGGTCATTGATCATGAAAGTCGTATTTTAACTGAAAGTAGGCTTAGGTACCTTCATGTGTAAGGGAGAAGCAAAAAGCTCAAAACTCCTTTGCTTGAAATTTTGTTGTGTTAAGTCACTCTCTGGAAGACAGATTTGGTTTTATTTGTAAATAATCTCCTTCTCCCTAGGAGGAAATTCACAAACTACCTTAAAGCAGGAAGCAGCAGCAAAAAGTGCCATAAGCAGTGCTCTCCTGCTACATCTGTATCATGCCTATAGGAACAAAGGTCTAGCCTCTTAAAGTCTACTAAAATACTAAGATAATAGTATCACAGAATTATAGAGTCATATAGAACACTTTAGGCTGGTAGGGACCTTAAAGATTAACCCCTCTTCTGTGGACAGGGACACTCTAATTACTGAGCATCTCCCCTGTAGGACACAGTGTGAGAGCCTGGAGAAGAGAAGGCTCTGGGGAGACCTTATAGCACCTTCCAGTGTGTAAAGGGGGCTAAAAGAGAGCTGGAAAAGGACTTCTATAAGGGCATGTAGTGATAGGACAAGGGATAACAGCTTTAAGCTGACAGTGGGTAGGTTTACACTAGGTGTTAGGAAAAACTTGTTGTGAGGGTGGTGAGGCAGTGGAACAGGTTGGCCAGAGAAGTTGTGGATTCTGTATGCATAGTTTTTTCAACTATCTAAAACTACTGAAAATCAGCATTCCAGCGAGACATGCTAACAATATTCTGACAATAGAGTTCCTTTTTCCTCTAATAAGGCTAGAGGAAGCCTTTCGTCACTGAAAAACACATCTCACCCCTGAGAGATGTAAGCTCCTCTCTATATGTAAGCACAGAAGAACCTTTGTACTCCTCAAGAACATTATTGCCACTGTTACAAGGTCTCATGCCCATATTGTGCAATATCCCAGTCCTGGCCTGCAAAACTCATTGTTTGAGTTTGTTATGTCAACCAGAGGTTGGTGCCAGGTATCTGGTGTGAAATACACTTCAAACACAGCACAGGAAACAGCAAATACCTTGAAGATATGAAAGAAACCGAACACAGAGGATCCAGTAACTCAAACAACTCCCTTGTGGCTAAGTAATGGTCAGCCTTACAAGCTAGAAGGCTATTTTCTACTTTAAGCAGCAGGAGCTGAGCAAGGGAAAAACATCCAAGAAGCAGAAGGTGCCTGACGTCATTTGGGGAAGTAGTGCTCTTCCTGCACTGCAAACAGAAAGCAAGGACCATGAACTTAAAAAAGGACAAATCTGGAACTGGAAACTGGAGAGAATTGTCAGAATTGGAAAATGGGGTAGCAGAGAAAGAATGTGCCCAGTTAGTTCTGCTTTCCCTTGCTGAAGAGCTCTTGAGACTGATCACTTCAGCCTAAGCCCATCAAGGATCACAGCTATCACTGCTAACCACACATCTCCAGTTTCATGATACCACACACTTAGAGAAAACTAAAGAAGCCATTAAGAACTCTTCTGAATGTGCAGCAGCAGCAAGTATTGAAAATTAGTGAATTTGGTGAATTAGTGAAATTGCACACTCATTTGTAATGACAGCATTTTTTGGTAGGAAAAAAGGAAAATAACCAACCTAATAAAGCCTTGGTTTAAAATTTAAATCTGATTCAATTTAATGGTTTCTAATTCCCCCCATATATATACACACACACCTACATTCAGTTCAACAGTTTCGAAACACAGATAAAGATTTGGCCAACTTTTCAAAAGAGAAAACCAAGGGAGCAAGAGGAAACTTGCCACAACCCTCCTGCCCACAGTAATAACCAGGAAAAAAAAGATATTTTCCGAAGGAGGCAGAAGAATATAAGTTTGCCATACTCTAAAACCATCGCACTTATAAAGGTCATGGTTTTTTGCAACAGCACCTCTGTATGCCAGACTCTCACTAGTCAAACCCTGAGCAATCTCACATCATGTTGGAGAACATGAATCAAAAAACCTTTCTCAAAACCAAGAATGACATTAAAAAATAACAGTTGATAATTTACCCAGATCTCACAGCTAACTGATGTCTCTGGCAGGACTAGTGGATTACAGGCAAAAAGACAATCATCCTGAGTAAAATTCTCATCACTGGACAATCATGAAGGGAGAAGAAGCCAGCTCTGGAGTCAGAGGAAAGAACACAATCACATGACACCACCTGTACCTACTCACTTTGGTACATACTCAGACAGGATTAAGTATACAAAAACCAAGCAAAAAAAAGCACATCCAGAGTAGACTGAAGAAACAATAACAGAAAACAAATTCAAAAACAAAGAAGTCAGGTGGACATGGAACAATCTTCCATAGCACATTCTTCCAATACTTCTAAAAAGAAATAAAGGGATACCATCAACTTCATGACTTTTTTTTATAGGGTTTAAACATACAATGGTGTTAAACATTATTTAATCACCTCCATGAGTACACATTCACCTGAAATACATAATCAAATATCCAGGCATCATGCTCAATCAAAAAAGAAAATCCTCACACAATTAAATAAAATAAAAATAGTAGCTGCAACTTGTCATTTTATTCCTGCAAATTTCTGTTGTTTCCAGTCTGACGAATTTGAAGCTTCTCTTCAGGAACCATTTCCTATTTGAGGTCTCACTGAAAATAGTTGTTCACAAGCACTTTTATATAAATATTTTAAAAGCATATGACTGCATATATCCAGATATACCAATTTCTACACAAAATTCCAAGTTAAGACTTTAACCATTTCATCATCACAACTTTTAAAGATCATTTAGAGACTTAAGTGCTAACCTGGTAGAGATCTGTAAAAGTAAAACATTATTCCCATCCAAGATATAAAAATAATAACATACTCCCATACCCCCTAACAAATAAAAACAATACAAAAAAAAAAAAGAAAAAAAATCACATACCCCAACAATCCTCTTCATAGCATCCAGCTTTGCAGAATCTTTACTGCTTTCCAACATTTGTTTTAGGTCTTCATTTCTACAGTAGAAATACAGTAAAGCATCAATTAGAAAAACTAAAAAATAAAATCAGAATACCATTTTTATATTCATCAGTTCAGCAACTCATGGTGAAGCACTGCTCCCTCTTGCCCACTTTTAAATCATATCTACTAACATGCTGTATAATGAAGTGTTTAGCAAAAGAATGTATCAGATTGTAACAATAATGTAAGACCGTGAAACTTCAATCTGCTGTTAGCTGAACCTTGTCATGAAGGTTGAAATCTTGAGGCACAAGAAGAGCTTAGTTTAAACCAACAAGTCATTCACTTCTCCCTTGTCCCCCAGGGAGGGCCAGATGTAATAACTAGAAGTTGACATGTTTATGTTAAAATACAGTATCAGCTTATGTCAGTCACCGAAAAGCCCAGACTTCAATATGCTCTGAAAGCTGAAATTAGTTACAATGAGACAAAATATTGTCATTCATTTGGTCATAAACCTTTAAAGAGTATTTTTCCTACTTGCAAGGGACAGAGTCACTCTAATAGAGATTTCCTCATATTTTCAGAACCAATACTGCATCTGCTTTGTGCCCCTCCATGAGAAATCCACATTGCCCATGTTTGAGTATACATCCACAAAAAAAACTGCAACTAGACAAAAAAAATTTTAAAAACCAACAAAAAATCCAACCTTCTTACTAAGCTAAGGCCTGTAAAAACCAGGATACCTCCAGGCAACTTAAAATTTAAGTCTAACTCTTTCAAAACGAAGTGTTTCATTAAATAATTGGAGCAACCCATTACAGATTACCTATGTTGTAAAGATTGGCTTTACTTAACAGCTTAATATTTAATTATTATCTTAAAAATAAAGGAATCATTCAATTTCCTTGCCTGCTTCAGTACCATTTCCCAAACATCACCAGTAACTCCCTATTTTGTACACATCGCACTCACAAGTTTTTACCGGTTTTAGTTACTCCTGGACATGCTCAAAGACCTATATGGTCAGTCTTCTACTGCTACATTCGTTTGGTTGTGTGCTTTGGTCATTTAAGTTATACATCCCATTCAGATTTGTCCTGCAGTTTTGCATACTGCTAAGATCAGCTTTGTAAGCCCACAGCTGGCCACCTTCTTCACGGCAAGCGGTAACATCCAATGTACCTTCTTCTAACAACACTACTCCAAGTTGACCGGTCTGTTAAAAATATCTAAGGCTGTGATGTCACAGGTATTTTCCTACTGTCCGCATTCCTGTTCCAGGACAAAGGCGCACACCTTTCTCTACATCGAATTCTACATTTTTCTGATTTTACTTGAAGATGCTTGTATCCACCTCTATATCATCACACTTCTTTCAGTCACCCCATATTTTCCTCTCAGAGCTATATCCTTATTTTTGATATCAGAAATAAACTTTGGTTGAAATAAAGAAATAAAATTGGTTTAGGGCTGTACATAAAATATTGTTAATAATTTGTGGGTTTTACCTTTCAATCCCTCTGTATAGCTCCATTTACAGTTAACTTTTTAGGAAGAGTAGCTTTGACTTAATTTTTGGAAGCCCTCTTTATTCCCATCACTCTTGGCCACAGAAATAGCTTATTTTGCAGACCATTCCTACCCACCTATTCCTCATAGGATACCAAGTAAGTCATCTTTTTGATCAGCTTGAAGTATCTCGCCTGAGACTTGGCTCTAGCTGGATACAAAAATTCAGAAACCTCTAATTCCTTCTGCTTAATTCTTAATTCTTACCTGTGCAAGAATCTGTATGATATGGTAAGAAAAGTTACATGGCAAAAGACAGGACTTGATTTAGCAAGTTGCTTTTAGTCCTATGCTTCTGCTTCCAGTTTCCTACTATTGTTGCAAAATGTGGAATACGCAAAAATTTTCTAAAGAAAGGATGTTCTTTGATGTTTGATCTCTGTATACTTTCAAGCCTAATCAACAACAAATGAGATCAATCTATAAAATGGATAGCAGCTAACAAGCAAGCTCCAGGTGATGTCTGTGTGTTAGGAAGACAAATTACTTGTCTGTAGAATCGCCTTGTAAAAGTTTAGGGCTTGACAAGTTTCAACGCTCTCAAACCTCAGCTGAGGTTAGCAAAGCCTGGGAAGAAGGATGCATCCCTGAGAGTGGACAAGAAATGCAAAATTTATGGGCCACAAGGACATTTTGCAGAACCCCCAAGACAAGGAGGAAACTAATAAAGAAAACTGAGCAACAGCGTGGAATCAGCTCCAACTGGGTAAAAGCCAATTCTGACAGAGAGAGACCGCAATCGTGGCCCACCAACTCAAGAAACCATTGACCCAGAAGAAGAGAAAGGCTCAGCATGTGGACCAGTTATCGTGAGAAGTGACAGAATCATTAACCAATAGAAGGTAGAATTCTAATTAACAAACAAAAAAAAAACCCAACCAAAAAAACCCCAAAAAACCCACCAAAAAACCCCCAAAAAGCAATAAGAAGAGTATGTCAACAAGGTAAAAAATCTAGAAATAATAATTTGAACTTGAGGATCAAGTAGCAAAAACAGAGGAAGTTACATAGAACAAGATCCAAGTACATGCTGAAGACTGTCTCTCAGTACGTAACAAATAACAAGAAAAAATAAAAAGGTGGATTTAAGACATAAAGACAGAAGGAAGAAGTTTTTAATGATGAACTATACTTCCAAATGCTTATAGAAAACATTCTGTATATCATACACTTCAAATTAAAGAATTTTGAACTGTTAGCAGGGAAGATATAAACCACAGCAATTTAGATGTGAAGACCTGTTCTCAGCCAGCCTTGTTTCCATAAGAGAAAAGCAGCAGGCAAAAAAAGAAAGAAAGAAAAATAGGAATTAAATGACAAGTTCTTGATTAATCCATTCAGAAATTAATTGCTACTTGAATTGACGGTTTGTTGCGTTTTTTTAAAGTCTTTTCTAACAAATTATAATCCAGGATTAGCAAACATCAGATACTTACACAGTAAAATATTGCTCCATACATCCACATGGATCACCAGCAGTAGCAAGCCTTTTTTCTTCTACAGTTAGATACGGTTTCAATGTAACCTCAAAGTTTCGCCCTTTAAGAGCAGACTTAATAGTGCAAGACACCTCAATTATTTTGCTCAGCATTGTGGAGTTTTGTTCCATTCTTTTAAGTGAAGTATGTAAAAAAACAATAAAAAAAAAATTACTGCACTCAACTAACCTTGCCTGACAAGAGTGAGGTCTACTCAAAAACCAGAAAATCTTACAAAGCAACAGGATACGCACTCCCTTGGCAGTTTAACTTCCAGAAACAAATATCGTATGCAGATTTCAAAGGTCATTTCCCTCCAAAAACAACTCTTATCAGCAGCCTCAATGAACAATGGAAAAAGAAAATGCATTTCAGCCTTTTGTAATAGTTAATTGTACAGTGAAAATATTCTCATCTTTTGATCACTAAGAAGTTTTAAGGAAATTTCCATCCTTAAGTAAAATCTCTCAAAATAGAAAGCATAAATGTAAGCTTTGCAGTCATGCTAAGGTTCATGTTTCTATACTCATTAGTTATGCTGAGGTGACAGTTCCTCAGTTCACCATCTTAGACAAATACTTTCTTTATCACTTACCTCTACTTACCAGGGGCTCAGGGAAATGCAAACAACCCTCAGCTGCATCAATACCTTTGCCTCTCCCTGCTAAAACTTTGAGAGTGATTCTAGCCTTACAGAGTTAGGTACATACTATAGATGATTGAAATATAAACCTTGTTACTTCAGGAGCAACAACAGGTTTAAAGAAGGCTAATCTGACAGTTGACAAATGATGTGGAGCTTCACGAAGCAGGAAAGTAATGGTCCCAACAACAGCAGATGCAAAAACCACCAAACTTTTGCCTGAGTATAAAAACGTAGTCTCAGCCATTTTCCCTAACAGTAAGAAGAGGTAAAACTACTTTCCAAGAGCAAAAAAACAGAAAACCAAGGAGATTCCCATCTGTCTGCCCAATGATGTATTCTAAGAACTCAACAAGATTTCCCTTGAGCTCCCAAGTCATAATCTAGTGTCTTAACATCTATTACAATACAGGCCCACTGTCCTCAAAAGTTGCAAGCTGAAAGCACTGGTAAGGACTATAATTAGAAATATTATACTCATATACAACAGTGCTACAAAATATGATCTTTACTATTCGCATAGCATCTACCATAAAAGGCAACAAGTCAATTAATAATACATTAAGAAATCAATTTCCAGCTGCCTTTGCAATCTTTACCACCACAGGCTTGTATTCCTCAGTATCGGAATTTGAAAGCTAAAGGAGTATAAATCAGAAATGCAAATTCATCATCTAACTTTCATGGCAAGTATCACATGACAGATCTACAATGACATGACATGACGGACATCACAAAACACATCCAGAATAAAATGTTCTCTTTGAAACATCGGTTGAATGTTAAGTGGATGTAGTCAATTTCTAACTTCGATGTTTTTATATTTTACACTTCTAGCATTTAAGATATATACTACTTTTTTCTTTCTACATGAAAACACTGCTTTCTTCATAACTTTGCACCATTTGTAGCTATGACAGGGGTATGGATATGATAGAACCTGTGACAGACCTATCAATTTGGATTAATCTTACAGATGTTATCATCAGAAAGTAAACAAAAAACACCAGCTAATATTTTCTAGTCCTCATGCTCTTTCTTGTGTCCTCTATTCCCCTGCCATTGTAAAAGGAATAAGCCACAAACCTTACAACTGCCCCAAGATAGAAGCAGATGCTGGGGGTAGGGGCATGGTAGTGTGTGGAGTGCAGGGAACAAAAGAAAAGACAAAAAACAACCTCAGATCTTGACAGTCAAAAGATTATACTGCCAAACAGCTTTAACACCCTGGAGTCCTACACCAGAAAGCACCTTGATCACCTTACTCTGCACACTGATTATGGCAAACAGCATCTAAAGAACAATTCTGAATATGCCATACTACTGCCAGCACACACTCAGTCAGTAAAACTGGTATCTTGCTGAGTTAATGACTAGGATTTCAGATTGCATTCAGCAATGTTACTCACTCCTACAGAAAAAAAATAGTAGGCATAACTGCACATCACTGAGGTTCAAACAGCTACGTCAGCGATAAATCGGGACCACTCCCTCAGTTACTTTGTCTCCCCATAGGAACTATGACAAACTTCTAGTCATACTAAAATATTAACCCAGAATCTGAGGCACGTCACCGGCCACTGCATCGACATGATCCGAACAACTCGTATTAAGAAAACACCTGCTCCATTCTGGTAAAATACACATTTATTTTCTATTCTTTTTATCAACACCATAAGATTTAACCCATAGATTTTCAGGTTTTGCTACAGTTCTGACATGCCAGTTAGCAAAAGAAGTCACTCACTAATCATAAGCCTTCTTTGTAATAAAGCAGAAGGTTCATGAGTATCAAAACTGCAACTGAAGCCCAACTAGCAATGCAAAAGTAACTTTGGGAACAGCTGTAACCCCCTCTAAGAAAGGAGAATAAATTCTAAACAAATAAACCATGGTGAGACAGAAGGTCTTCATATATGAGGACAGCACTACAGCACTGCAAGGTAAAATACAGGAAATGGGAAACAAATCCACTACTGGGGAGGAAGCAAGCTTCACCAGTTTTGGTATTATGGAACAAAGCTGTTACAGGACAGAAGTTACAAAAGTCTCACTCAGCTGAGTTTTAACAACGCATTTATTGTTTTAAGATTTCATTTCACTGCATACTTTAAGCTACACAGTATCAACTGCACTGTTGCTGCATTCAAGAGACTTCCAAGTGGCAGGATATACTTTTAACCACAACATACTAAAATAATTTTTTTTTGCCTTCCAACACAAAATTGAAAACACTGTGAATGCTATCAAGTTTGAAATGGAAAATACACATTGACAGAGCAGTGTACCCTTTACTCTCGGCATCTGAGCGGCAAAGAAGTCCTAGGGAACATCCCATGTTTCCTGAAAAAATTAATATTTTTTCCTTGACATTTTACCGGCACTGGAAAATCCTTAAAGTAAATCGGTTTATTCTAGGTCATGCTATTGTGTAAACTATAAACAAGTTTGAATTTAACACTTAAAGAGGAACTGCAAATTTATTTCAGACTCATTAAACATGGAAGCTAAATCGGCAGCAAATACATGCTGCAATTTGAGTTTATTTTTGCTGTTGATTTCAGGTTTTCTTCTAGCAGGAAATCAAGAAATCTGAGTTTCACTATGTTTTGGTCTATGCCACAAACTGTTTGAATGACATCTTGTGGTGCTGTTCAGTACTACCACTGTCTTCCATTATAACACTGTATTTACTTCCAATTCACGAGATAGGATTCAACTCCTACTTCAAGGAAGACTTGAATCATATGGCTCTGAGTGTAGCTGTTCTATGGTTTAAAGAGAAATTGAGATAAGAAGTAATTTAGTTCTTTTTCAGCTACCCCTCATTTTTCAATCTGAAAAACAAGCATGCTCCCCAAAAAGCAAACTTAATAGTTTTAAAGAATGGACTAGAGATGTGAGGGAAACTAGAATAACTACAGTATCCTGTAAGGCTGACAGCCACAGAGAACAAAAACAGTTATAGCCTGACCAGAAACATAATTTAACTCATTTAATTATTACTTTGCCACTAATTTCTAAAAGCACTTGCAATCTGGAGGGTTTATGCATAGTCTTTCCTTCTCATCGAGGAAACAGGAAAGTATAAGTTAAAAACTAAATAAAGCATCTCCCAGTTCTCTGCCATGAATAGATAGTACCCAAACAATTCTTGAGCAATCAGTGCATCAACACCTGTAAGTTGCTGCTACCACCACCATCAATGCAGATACGTAAACTACCTACATTTCAAAAGCTCTAACCAGATGGCAGCTAGAATGACAAAGCAGTTTGAAACCCTTTCTGGATCACTTTTGGCGATTTAATCTAAGATTATCTGTTGTCAGTAGAGTAGCTACAGACACTATTTCACCCAGCAACAAGAAAGGTTGTCTGAAAGGATGAAAAGATTCAATCTTGCAATTGCACTGCATATGACCTCTTCTGATAGTACCCACACCACCAATACTGCAGAAAAAGTTCTGTGAGAGAGAAATCTTCCTCGGTGGAAGACAGCAATTTTCTGAAGGCTGAAAGAGTGTCAGCAGGGGTGATGCTGCCATTTAAATGGTTGTGTCAACTTAGAGCCTGTCTTGAGGCTAGCACTCAGAATTTGCAGACATTTGTAGATCATTTTGCAGCATTTGATAGCTGCAAAGGGATTACAGGAAAGTGAGAATCAGTATCACAGAATATTCTCAGTTGGAAGGGACCCATAAGGATCATTAAGTCCAACTCCCAGTGTTTCCAGCTTTCCCAAAAATGCTGAGAAAAGGCTTCTTCGAAAGGTACCATCACAGAGCTGGTGCTGCCAGAACCTACTCAGTGTCATATTTACACGTACGTCCACGTTTCAGAAACACTGATGAACAGCACTACAATGCTGTCCATCTTCTGGCAGAACGCCAAAACAATTCTGGTTTTCTCCAAGTATCAAAACTGTCAAGGGGTGGCACAGACAAGGACAGCCTTCAAAAAAAGCAGAACTAAAAATATGTGGAATTTCTTGCAAGTGTCAGCCGTTTAACAGTTGTAGATATATCTATTTAATACCATTCAGGATGCAGATCAAAGGAAATGTCTGAGGCAAATGTATGACAATGCAGTAAACATGCAGAAACCACAGTGAAGACCTTAAACCATAAAACTTGCCTTTCCCAGGAAATAAAAAAGCCCCCAAAAATGTAATGACTACATTACAGAGAACCACAGTAAATCAACAGTTCATTGCTTGCATCTTCATATGTGCCAAGTGCATGGCAGTAAGAATATATTCACTGTGTGTCACTTCCCATCAGATCTGACAGATTTCAGCTGGAGAAGTGTTCTGCAATGCACATGTACAACGTACACCCACGTTTGTACACGGCATTTAGTTCATATCCTTGTACTGACTAGAGGGTTAGCATTTTGTCTTGTAGACTCATCAGTTCATCCAAACCATCCATCTTTGCTGGGTTGTAAATCCTACCGAAACTGGCGTATCACCATATTGGTGGGCATAGGGCCATTTTAACAGATGGAGAAAGAAAGTAGTCCTGCCAATGAGCTAGTGGATGCATCAAGTTTGAATATTAGAGCTCGAGTCTCCTCCAAGAATTTCACAAATGGCAATCTATGTACAATCTCTCCATGACTGGTCGAACAGAATATGCCAAGACAAAACTAGATCAATTTAAGACTCCAAAAACACCTCTGGCAGCTGTTGAAAGCAAGTTTTTAGCTCCAATGAGTTTGGAAAAGTCTTCTGCACAGAGAATTGGGGAATTAGTATCTTAATGAAATCACCACCTTCAGCTCTCTGCAAAACACGCTTGCAAATCTCTGCAAAGAAAAATGAGTTTGCAGCACTGCCGAGTTTTCTGACGAATGGCTCAACAAAACAAGTAAGCCAGATCTGCAATAAAAAAATCTAATAAATTACAAATGTATTTTGCTTGGCAGGAATACAGTTCAAAGATGCAAATCAGTAAAGTTCAAAATGTGTGTTATAAATGTTGCCATCTGCTTCAATACTGTATTTAACAATTGATATCTACTAATGTTACTCCTATGGTTCAGCTCTAAGTTTTTACATTTTATCAGGTAAAGCAACAGCTAGTTTTATCGTTGAAACTGCAGCATTTCCAAGAACCAAACCTTATTACATTTCAATTTTACATGCAGGCAAGTTTTGTTTAAAATGCAATTAATATAGATGAAAATCCTCTGTCCACCTGCAATTAACTGTAGGCAGTTATAGTTGCACCCTAATACATGTAATTACAGGGATTCTGTGTTACTAATTAGACCTCCAGGTACTGTTAGATGTTGGGAAGGTGGTTAGAGTTCTCCCTCCTCCACTTAGAGTAATACTAATGTAATAAAGCATAATGTAACTATAAAACTATTCTATTAGTTCAGGTGACGTGTATCACATAGTATTTCTCTACACAACACAGGAGATTTTGAGATTCCAACTAGGTAGTGCTTACTGCATGGAGTCCATCAATCTAGAACATGGAGAAATAGCTTGAGGCCCACATGCTGGATTCAGCTTGTCCATAGGAATGACATAACCTGTTTGTTCTTACAAACTTTCTGCTGAAAACTTCTGTTATGGGCAAAGACTTCTCTGCAGACTGTCTCCATTACTCTGAGGACCAGAATCTGACCCTTTTTCTTCCTTTTGAAACATGTGGGACATGTGAATATCTAGAATATAACCAGTTCAAAGACAAGTGTCAAACTACCAACCTGGGCACATGAATACATTCTTAAAATATAAACATACAACTTGTATAAAGGAATACCATACACGTCAGTTCATGTGACAAGTGTGAAAGAGGAAGAGAGGAAGGAGAGCAACAGGCATCTCCAGCCAAGCAACAGAGCCCTTTCCACACAAGAAGGTTCAGACTGACTCATCTCAGATATACAAGATCTTTCAATTATTCAGTTATTGAGATGCTTAAGAGAATGAACACAAAAATTCCATTCTCTGAACACCACACCCACTTCATTCATCTAACTAACCAAAAAGCATTAAAATCAATACACACCAAACACAAAAGTTGTATTTGCCTCTTTAGTCAGGATTAAATACTCACAGCTAGCACCAGTAATCACACATTTGTTGTGAAATCTGTTATTCAAGAACAGTTTCAGTTTAGTCAAAACCAGGAAGAAATCAGTTTCTTATGTGCATGTTGTAATACTATAGAGAGACTAGAAAAACTCCTCCTTTCCTCATTTCTTTCATCCTGAACATGTACAGTTACCTCACCGAAGCAGACCAAAGTTGTATTTTTAATTTTTCTATTTTCTTTCACTGCAGTAGATACATACAGTGTATAATGAGAAACAATGTTTGCACATGGTGTGTGCAACATAATGCACCTTGCTTATATTAAGATAAAAGATCATGAAATAAACAGCTACCTTTAATAATACTCTAACAGTAAAACTTTCCACTTACTCAGGATTAAGATGTCACCAGGACAGAAACTTTGACAAACTGAGGTATTTTCAATACTGATAGCATGTGTTTGAACCAAACCACATCTCAAGCATATACTAAAAATACTATGTTCGCTAATCGAATTGAAATTATATTTGTAATTGAAAGCTAGTGGATAAATCACTGAATGCTACAGATAAAAAAGGCAGCTTTAGCAGGAGAATAACAAATAGGCTCTTACACCAAGGGATTCTCAGAGCTTTTAGATGAGACGAACTTCAGCAGAGCATTCCTACTGAAATGTGAGAAAAAACAGGACAAATAATTTATATTACACCAACTTCGGATTTCAGATTTAAGTCTACCAATACTGATTCATGCCTCTGTATGCCTCTGTGTGGGCCCTTCTGTTACAAGAACAAAGACAACTTATCCTAACAACTTCATTAATGTCATAACCATTTTTGCTTACTTCTTCATGACAAACAGAAGACAAACAACACAAAGAAAAGAGACTCAAATTTTTTCAAGAAACTTTGATACTTATACACTAACTACATGATATTGTTCTGATTTATCGGCAACAGGTAAGTGAAGGGTTCTGGTCCAACTGTTACTGAAGTAATGTTCTGGGCCATATATCCTCTGATAAGGAGCTTTTCTTATATCATCAGTAAGACCTAAGGAAGAATCCCCCTTCCTCGGCAACAAAAAAAGTTTGCCAAGAACTGAAAGAACACAATGACATCAGACATGAGTATGTCACCAGTGATGAGAGAATCTAGAGAGATCAGCAAACAACCTTTGAAAAGCTCTAACAGTAATTTTCATTTTACCAGTGGAATACTTCACTAAACCCACGCCTTCACGTGCAAGATGCAAGGACACATCTTGCACTTCTCTGTATGCTCTTATATTGCCTTCTGATGAGCATGTTTTACGCTATTACAAAAGTGAACGTTAGAAATACAATGTATATGCTGGATGAATGACTACTGCATTTTCCAACCAGAGTGCCACACAGCCTGCTTTTCTAACAATAACCCTCACTTGCAGCCCAGTGGCTTTTTCACACTACACAAATTACCTTCCCTACACAGTGTCTGTTCCTCAACCACCCAATCCATACGCAGAGCTTAACCACACAAGTGTGAATTGTGGATAACACCCTAATTCAGCAAGAATTCGCTTGTCAGCTACAAAAGACCACAGACAGCAATGCCTGTTTCCCTCTCAAGTCATTCCTTTAGAGGATTACACTTCTGTAAGTGTAAGAGCAAGTCTGAAGGAGCAATTAATTAATACGGCATGTTCACGTATCACAAGCTGCTCTGGTTCTTCCATACTAAAGGACATCCATATACATGTACATGTACAAAACATCTCAGGACCCCAGAGGCGTATTTCCCTGCGATCACTAGAGAGCCTTGGGTAGAATTAGTCACTCCAGCTTTTGCATCTAATAAAACAGAGAGCTATACTTCACTTGCAAAACAGTCCCAAGTTTGTAAGTTATATAGAAAACTATGGCCATGATCAATGATCAGGATACCCCACACGCCACGGAAAAAAGAAAGTAGCAAAACAATGGTTTAGAAATAAAGTTTCTATGGAAGGGGACAAGAAAAGAAGGGGACAAACAATGTAAATCAGCTAAAACACACACATCCATAGAAATGAATTTATACTAGAGCAGTGAAAATTTGAACTGGAACAGAATGAAAAAGCAAGGTATTTAGCAAAATAGATGGGGAAAAAGAAATGAGACTCATCTGGCAAACTGAGGAGGCCCATCAGGTACTGTCTCAAAGAGCATTAGAGTGACAGCAGCTTCATGTTTTCGTGATTTACTTTGGTGTGGCTCACAAATAAACACATCAGTCGAGGTTTCCAGAACATAGATGTTCTCTTTGTGCAGAACAATCAAACTGAAGAAGCAGCAATTGATTTTCTAATGTACATGAGACCTTAGTTTATGGTGCTTTTTATTGGCTGCTCTCTGAATAGATTTCCAATTTGTTGTAGAATACAATTCCAGCTTAGCAAACCTTTTGATCCTTTCATCTGGACATTCTTCCTCTCCAATCCACTTTTACTTTAAGGAGCTGAAGGCTTTCTGTACCAGCGCACTCGGCTGCGGTTTTTTTACCTTCTCCATTTCCTCATTTTGACTTCTGACCAGGACACTGTTAACACCCACTTCAAGCTGGCCACCTCGCCCTGATCCACTACATTTCCAACCGTAACTCCCCAAAATACTTTTTTTTTACAAACACTTAATATATATACACATTTGAAGGCAAAGTTAAGACAATTCCAGCGCGGTTAGCTGTCGAAACAGAGGAAAAATGATAAGCAGTTTTTCAAACAATCCGAAAGAAACACTTTACAGATAACCCGCTCCCCAGGCACACTTTAAACGTAAGCAAGCGAACTTTTCCGCGGAGTCACGAGGGGAGACAAGCGGGAGGCGCGGCTTCCCCGCCAGGGCCCCTGGAGGTGTCCCTGCCCGTGGGATGCCCCGCCAGCCCAGCACCGCCCGCCCGAGAGCCCAGCGAGCTCCCTTACTTCTTGGTGTCGCTGCTGAAGAGCCCGAAGGCCGCAGGAGCCGAGGGGGTCACGGTGGGCGCCGCCTCCTGCGCCAGCTCGGGCGCCGCCTCCCCGCCCTGCTCGCTGTAAGTGAGCCCATTGCCGGACANGGCCCGGACGTGCGGCCGGAGCCGCGGCCCCGGGGTAGGGGGGCAGGGGTGGGCGGCGGCGCGCCTTGGGGTCTGCTTCTCGGGCCTCTGCCGGCCCCTTCCAGTGCAAAGCGTGGCCTAGAGCATCAGCGCGTGTGTTGCTTCTAGTGACCGTGTTACCAATGCAGGTACTCCACGCTCACGACAGAAGTAGGGTAGCCTAGACTAGAAGCAGCTGTTTACATATGAGAGGCCGGAAATATAAAAGGATGGTTAGAAATCTTCTGAGGCAAGTTTCTCCTAATTCTTTTTCCGATCTTGTTTTCCTACGTGCATCTTTCCTCTCTCCCTCTAGTCTCTCAGGAATAATCTGTGTTCATTAAAACACCCTTCAGTCTGTCTCCTGACATATGCTAGTGGAGTGCAACCTTTTCATCCTTAGAACTGAACTAATTTCCAAAAGGTTATCTGTTCACAATCAATACTTTTTATCTTGCGAAGAAGAAGAAAAAAAAAGGCGGGGGGGGAAAGAATGGGTTGTCATATTTTTCTGAAGCAGTCTTTTGAGTTGCTTGCTTTTCACCGGTTTGTGGGTTTCTGATTGAAACAGACACAATACCAAGCAAATAAACTTTTTACAAAAGCATTTACCAGTAAAGGATTTATTGAGAGTATGGGGCTGCTGTTAAGGTAGTTGTCCTCAACAGCTGCCTTCTACAGATGCCAGCATTTTAATTTTTTTGTGATCTCGCAGCAACTTTTTCCTGTGTATCACTGTCTTTTGGAAGTCATGATTTAGAGTGTTAAAGTCCCATTCTGAATATTCTTGACCATCTCAATTTTACCTATTGTTTTTTTAGACTTCCACTTTTGTTCTGCCTTTTGTTTACACCAACAGCCATCATAGTTTTCTTTCCCTGCAGAGAGAAACATCTCATTATTACTACCATAAACTGTCATAGGAGCTATTGATACTCGTCCAGTGATTTGACTTGAGGCAGACACCTCTAAATCCTACAGAGTCAGAGAGGATTCTATATCCTGATTTTTAAAAGATCAAAAACCAGACTAGGCTTCTAGAGAATAAGGTCTGAACCAGACAAAAATGAACACCCACTTCTCTCTACAGAAAGACCTGAGAATTCCTGTCAGCCATCCTTAGAAATTGTCTCTGCTTTTCAGACCATGCCTATTTATTTCAAATTGTAACAGAGACAGCACTTGAACTTTGATTCCAAACATGGTTATGTTTACATGAAGAGCTCACTAGCTATGTCTTTTATTTGTGTACCAGGCACATATAGTGTAGGAAGGGGTAACCTATACGAGGCTAAGTCCATAGTTTGTAAGGTAGAACTATTCTAGTTTTTTTTTAAGACAGTCTGCTTGTTGTCTGAGGCAAGAGGTTAAAACTGCTTGCTTCTTGTATAAATCTATAAAATAACTATGTATTAACACTAAAAAACCCCTTAAGTACAAGAAACTAATTTTTTTTTACTGTGTATATTTACTACATAGTATTCTCTACACGTGTTAGTCACGTGTTACTTAAGTAATCTTAGAATAAATGGAAAAAGAAAACAATAAACTTGTAGAATATGTCAGAGTAATTCATGGGAATACAAATGGCAAAAATGAGACAGATGGCTATTGAAGTGGATGATCATGTGACTGTGATATGAGAAGAGAAGGAAATAGTAACAGTGATGCAGAGCTTGAAAGGGTCTTGCAAATGAGAAAAGAAATATTGTCTGAAGGTTTAATAAGTATAATTGGAAATTCCTATCAGGACAGTTAGCTACCAGCTTCTGCTATCAGTTCTTGATCTAGTTTTAGCCTGAAGTATGCTACAACTGTTCAGTGAAGAGCCTTTTCCTATCTAAATTATGCTTTCAAAATCACTATGCAGTGATAAGGTACTTGCACATTGAATTTATACCTGTATGCAATTATGTCAAAATTACAGAATCATGAGACACAAAATACTCCAAATCTAAATTCTCCACTTACATTCATTGGTTATAGCATTCTATATTTGAAGGTTTTGTGCAGCATAAGAAAATTAACAGGCAGGGCTTAGAAGAGAGAACATAAAAGGCTTTTGCTTCTCAGTTTTCCACTTATGTTTCTTTCTGAAATTATTTCACCTCCATTATTCATCACATCTTCACAACTCTACTTATCTAGTGTCTGGTAAATTACGTGGTTTCTTACTTTCCGTTCATAGATGTTAACAACTATGCAGGAAGTGGTGTATGGACACAACTTTTAAAAGTTACTTGCACTGAGAAATAACTTCCAAGGCTCGATGGAAGGGAAGACGTACTTGTATGGATAAATACATACGTATTTTCATCAAAACTCATGCACAGTGGTGTATACATATGCATTTGAGGGGAGAAAGATCTACATTGCTCAACAAGCTGTAATTTTGTAATTCCAACAACATTAGCTTTTCTAGGCTTTCTGAAACATTAACAGAAGGTATTTTGCCGTGTTTTTTACGAAGTTATATACGTTTTGTGGCCGCTGGGCTGCCAAATGCTTATAGGGTGCCCTCTTGTGGCTCAGATTATTAGTATGTTATTTGTCGTGAAAAAGGAGATGCATTGGTAAGGAAATGAATTTTTGATGGAATTCAAGCTCTGTATAAGACAAGTGTCGAGCTACTAGAAGCCTTGCTCATATTGCATATGTTGCTGATAGGCTTTAATAGATGCAAAATGTGCTGGTATTGCAAATTCTACACAAATGTGTAAGCGTTTTGACTTGTAAATGTCATTGATAAAGGATAAGTAATGATACAATGTGAACTTCTTGTAATATGATTTCTCATTCAGTAATGATTTAGAAATCTGATGTATAATAAGTTACTTTAAAATTAAGTACCAAGAACTCATTCTCCAACCTGGACTAATGGTTTTTCAGTCTGAGGCATGAACTCAGCTTTCAGTATTCCAGAGCAAGAAAAACCCTTTAATCTGCTTCTCTCCAAGTGAATCAAGATTTGGGGCTGTAATGAAAGCAAATGAGTGTTTTTTCAAAAGTACCAGTTATATATTCCTTCTTAGCAGGACTGGCTACCATGTTATCCACAGAAGTGGAGCTCCCGTATCAGCTCTTGAAATCAGGAGACTCCAAATTCTCTTTTATTCCTTTTATTATACAGCTCTTCTGCAAACTCTGAAACTACGCAATATATGTCTTTTGCCTTCATCAATTAATATTCCTTCAAATGGTTATGATCATTTTAGCTAAACGATGAATAGGAAAAGTAGAAGGCAAAAAGCAAAAACATAGAACCCAAAAGAGAAATATTTGAAAAATAAAACAGTTCTTCAGTTATAGAGTTCTTTGTAATTTCTTCAAGCATGAACATGCAAAATGGATATTAGTAGAACAGGAAACATAGTATTAGATATTACTTTTGGGTAGAGAATGTCTTGGAACTAAAACGATTGGGATTATATTAAAAACTATTATGAAAGTACAAGTATCTCCAATGGAATAAGTGCTGTTGTACTCTTATACTGACATCAGACCTGGTGTGTTCAATGGTTATTAAAATACATGTAAAATGGAAGGTGAACCAGTCTTCAAAACTTTCACTGTAATTGAAAATATATTTTGTTACTTTTTCATTGTTTAACCTTCCCAGATATTTAAATATCATACCATCAAATATGATATCAAAGCAGGAAACCTAAATCAACTGCCAACAATTTCCCATTACTCTCATGAAATGAATGCTCACAGACCTGAAATAATAGGTTTAAAATGTTGAAAACTGTGTTCAGATGTTTATTGCACTGTATCCTAGTTTTTAAAAACATATACCCCTGAAGAATGAAAAAATTTGGCTTTTTCTCAGATTTATTTTAAGTAGGAGAAGAAGTTCAGAGTGTGGTGGATTCTCTCAAGTACCCCAGCTAGTCATAGCTATCTTTCTGAAGAAGTCACCAGTTACAGATTCAGTCTTGATTGGCCTTTTTTATATCAATTCTAGATTTCCTCCTAGATCTGTTAGTGAACCAACAGGCTTGGGTTTGCCGAATTATTGTCTCCTTTCCTTAATCTGGAGAAGCACGGAGTCTTCTGTTACAACAAAATATTTAACTGGTATAAGTAATTAAGCTGAATTAGCATTTTAAAACTTGGTGCCTACGTAAACAATTTATACTGTAAGATGTCTACCTTAATTAGTGTTTCAGTTTGATGGTTATAGTTTGTAATGCACATTTGTTTAAAGATCTTTCTAAGCTAGTTTAGATTAAAGGCTTTAAGAAGGAGGTAGATGTATATGGTTTATGTGTTTATTATAACATCTCTTCTTTGTTCTGCAATTATCTAGACGCTCCACTGAGTCAGGCTGCTCTTGAAATACATTCCTTGACAGCTGGAATACTTTCAGTGCCTTACTGGATCCTCAGGTTTTAAAGCAAGTCAAGCCACACTTACTAAGGAATTTAAGCAAGTGAAGCCGCACTTCAACCTTCATGTTCCTTGTGTACCTGCACATCCTTCATGTTCTGCCTTTAAACTACCTGCACTAAACTAGTGCAGGTAATATACATTTGTGTTCATGTTTGATTTCTGAAGGTACTGCAAGTTAATTGTTCGGCGGAAATAAAGGGATAAATATTCATAAAAAGAAGAGCAGATTTATAAGATCTGTCCTAAAGAACCTCTATTCAGTTCTTGAGATTGTAGTTCAGTTTACTGCTGGATAAACAGCAATCACAATATGTGCAATAATAAGAAGAGAAAATAGGCAGTTTTGAGCAACTGGCCATAAGCAGAGAGAAGGCTAGCATATTGCAAGCATACTGTAAGCACACTGTGGTTTCTTTGGCATGGAGTCAACTATGCATTAGTCCTGGTATAGATTACAGTGGTACCAGGACAGGTTTTGTTGATGTTGAATGAATAGAGCATGCTCCTTTCCACTGTAGCTGGAGCACAATGCCCTTCAAAAATATCGCCTTCTTATTTCTACAGCATGCAGCTTGTATCACGTCCCATGGAGGAAAAAAAAGAGTATTCAGTAAAAAAATGTCTGTTTAAGGAGATCACAGAATCAAAAAGAGTCATGGAACTGAAAAGAATCATCAAATGGCTAAGGTTGGAAAGGGCCACTCTAGGTCGTGTAGTCCAGCCTTCTTACTCAAGCAGGGTTCCCCAGACCAATGGTAGTTAGGAATGTGTGCAGACAGCTTCTGAATATCCTTTTTTCTGGAGAAATAGACTCCACACCCTCTCTGGGCAATCTGTTCTGGGTCTCAGCCACCCTCACAGTAAAGAAGTTCTTCCTCATTTTCAGGTGGAACTTCTGTGTTCCAGTTTCTGTCTGTTGCTTCTCATTCTATTGTTTGGCACCTCTGAGAAGAGCCTGACTCCACCCTCTTGACAGCCTCCCTTCAGATAGGTCCCCTCAAGCTTCTCTTCTCCAGGCTAACCAAAGCCAGCTCCATCTGCCTTTTCTAATAAGTGAGGTGCTCCAGTCTCCTCATCATCTTTTTAGCCTCTGCTGGACCCTCTCCAGGTGCTCCATGTCTCTGTTGTCCTGAGGAGCTGTTATGAATGGATGATGTAAGTTCAGTATGTTGCCCAGGCCTCTGGCAACAAGCAGTCACTGTATTGGGGTGGCCAGCACTCCAAAATCCACTCTGATTTGCAAGTTCTTTAATAATGGCTGATCCAGTCTATTATAAGATTAATTATTTATTTAATAGACACAAAACTAACAGACGTAAGAACTAAAACAGACTATTGCTACACAAGGAGAAGACAAAGGGAATACTAGTATACATGCGAAGTTAAAGGTACCATTAAAATTACAGCTAGCTAAGAAATAGTATAACTTAGGATTTAATGTTTCTTACCAGTTCCTGAAGGGGTAGACATCGAAATTCCTTTCTTTTAATCCTTGGGGAAATAACCTCAAAAGCCCATGTCTGGACTTAAGGGGAGAAATCTCCTCGCACGTTCTAAGGAGTGTGTAAGAGACTTCTGCTCTGTGTTAATCTGTGTGGACTTTTATAGATGTAAGACCCATATCTTTTGGTTAACAGTATTTCTTTCATCTCTTCCCACGTTTGCTTTCCAGACTAAAATGCTGTTTCTTAGCTGCTGGCCTGAGCTCTTTGGCGCCAGAGATACTTCATGCTGAGCCTGTGACCCACCGAAGTTATCTCTTGCGTATGCCCCAGCCATCTGTGGTAGAGAGAGGGGGGTAGGTCCTGCCACAGCAGCTAAGAACATCTGGTGTGCTGTATCCTCACCAGGGCAGGATCACCTTTCATGACCTGCTGGCAATGCTCTTCCTAATGCCCCCCAGGATCCCATTGTCCTTCTTGGCCACCAGGACACTCTGCTGGTCATGGACAGCTTGTTGTCCAGCAGGACCCCCAGGTCCTTCTCTGCAGAGCTACCCCCCAGCAGGTCAGCCCCAGCCTGTGCTGGTGCCTGGGGTTGTTCCTTCCCAGGTGCAGGACCCTGCATTTGCCTTTGCTGAATTTCAGATGGTTCTTCTCTGCCCATCTCTCCAGCCTGCCGAGGTCCTTCTGAAGAGCTGCATAGCACTCTGGGGTGTTGGCCCTTCCTCCCAGCTTTGTGTTCTCAGTGAATTTGAGGAGGCACATTCCCCTTTTTACAAGGCAACGATGAACAAGTAAAACAGTTCTGGGCCCAGTATTCAACCTTGGGGGCCACCAGTGACAGGCCTCCACCAGTGCCACTGATTTTGACCCTCTGGGATCTGCTGTTCAGCCAGTTCTCGATCCACCTCACTGTCCACTCATCCATCCCACATCCCTGAGTTTGTGAAGATGTTGTGAGAGACAGTTGAAGTGTTGAAATCCTTGCTGAAGTCAAGTAGACAATATCCACTGCTTTCCCCTCATCCATCCAAGTAGTTGTTTCATTGTAGAGGGCGATCAGGTTGGTCAAACATGACTTGCCTTTATTGAACCCATGCTGACTATTCCTCATCATCTTGTCACCCATGTGGATAGAGATGGTCTCCAGAATGCGGTGTGCCATCGCTTTCCCAGGGATCAAGGTGAGGCTGACTGGCTGGGTCCTCCTTCTTGCCCCTTTTGAAGACCCGGGTGACGTTTGCTTTCTTCCAGTCCTCAACACCTCTCCTGATCTCCATGGCCTTTCAAAGATGGTCTTACAATGGTGCCCGTCAGCTCTCTCAGTGCTTATGGATGCATCCACTCAGGGTCCATGGACCTGTGAGTGTCAAGTTTGATTAAACGGTCTTTTACCCAATCCTTCTCAACCAAAGGAAAATCTTTCTTTGTCCAGACCTTCTCTTGGGTCTTCTGGGTTAGAATCCCTGAGGGGTGGCCTTGGCAGAAGACTGAAGCAAAGATTATATTCAGTAATTCTGCCTTCTCTGCTACCTCTGTCCCTGTTCCATTCACTAACAGGCTCACATTATGCCTAATATTAATTTTGTTACTGATTAATTGATATATTGATATATTTGGAAACAAAATATAAAGTGGAACATGGAATTAAATAAGAGAAAAGCAGAAAGTTGGTTTTTGAAACTAGAATGAGCAAAAAGGAGGAATGAAGTCTCAGAAAGCCATGGTGGCTCTTTCAGGTGGTGATCACAGAAGATACAATTCTTAACAAGAATGTAATAGGATTTGTGTGAGAAATGTAGGACAGTCTCTTACTGGAGGAGAAACAAAGGGAGAAATTAAAGGCATAATGCCAGAAAATGGTTATTCTTCATATTTTCCTAAGGGTGAAGCACTTTCATTACTTATCCTAACAGGTTGGGTTTTTTTAATGTATGATAATTTATGAATAGTTTCTGGAAAGAACATAATGAACTGGCTGAGAATAAAGTCTGTAAGCAATTGCTACAGTCAAGTGCACTTGTGTATTCAAGGGGTGACAAGGTCAATAAATTATTTTACTGGCAGACCAAGAATGAGAAAGTTTAAATAACACTGGATACAAAGAAGATTATTTGAGACAGGGGAAAACAACCCAAACAAACCAGTGTTTTTATGCCAGAGACTTCCCCTTGAGTCACATCTGAATAGCAGCCGTTCCTAACCTGGCCCTTCCAAGGCCATGGAAATGTGTGTTCTGTTGAACGATATCCCTGGTTTGTTTTGGAATGAGATAAGGGCTTCTCAGGACACTACAACTGTGATTCAAAAGCTAACTCATGTATTTAGTTAAATAAATCTGAAGGTTTTTTTCCTATGATTAAGAGTTATTGCTCAGACAAGATGTCCTGCTTCTCAAAAATGTAGGAAAATTCGAATTAAAGAGAATTTATAGTAATTTATATGAAAAATTTCCTTTTAAAATGTATTATTTTAATAAATTTACTAATCATAAATTATTATTAAGTTGATAATTACATTTCCTTGAATTGCTTTTGCTATTAAATGGAGCGGTATTTATAGAAATGTTCACGTAATTACAACACAGTTTAAGTTATTAATACAGAAATTAAGAAAAATGAATAGTTTTACATGAAATTTTTAAATGCCAATATCAAACTGTGTCTCTGATAGTTATTCTTTTTACTCTCACTGAATCACTGTAAATACATATTTTTCCGTACTTCTAAAAAGGAACTTGCTTTGTGAGAAAAGTATGTGAGGAAAGTAGATTTCTTTCATTTATTATTTAAAGACTAAAATAAAGGAAGTATAATGCACATTTATAAACTCTTAGTGTTAGAGGTGTTTTCAATGTGTGTTGACAACCCTTTTTTTATAACATTAGCTTCATTTAAATAAACAACATTTGTAGTCGGTCTTGTTCAGTGTATTTCAGGATGTATTTAACAAAACTCAATACAGAGAGATGAAGATTGAATTATATATGAGAGAAAAAAAAACTGAATAGACTTGAACTCCGTGGCCTAGCAAATAGACACTTGACAGAGATCATTCTGGTTTATGATCTATATCTATAAAGTCATGAATTGCACAGAGTACATGACTCATTATCCCATCTGCTGGGAGTCATCACATAAAGGCAGTAGATTGTAGGTCTAAAATAAAAATATATTTTTCCTACAGCACAACTGAGTATGTACTTTGATGGTTGTCATGAGATATTGTTGATGCGAAAGTTTCCATGAGTTCAAAGAACAAGAAGACAAAATCATGAGAAAAAAGGTTATTGAACACAAAGCTATCATTGCTGGCTCCAGAATTTCCTGAACCACAAGTTTGTTACAAAGAAATATCGTTGTATAGTCTCCTTGTTCTGATATTCTTCCATAAGGGTCTGATTCTGGTAATACTTTTAAGCATTTAAAGCTAGATAGATCTTTGGTGGTGCATCATTCTTACCTTATGTATTTCAGTTCACTATTCCTATTGCAGCTAGATAAATGTGTAGATATTCCTTTTATAACACAGTTCAGCAGCTGAAAAATGAGAAATTGTGTGGAGCACAAAAGAAATTAGCACATACATTATATAATGCAATGATTCAACTTTTACCAAAGACTTGTAGTCTGGTAGAATGGGAACTAAAGTCATATTACCTTTCTACTTCTGCTTTCTCTTCTAAGAGGCACATCAGTGTGCTTTACCTGTATTTGAAGACTGCCACATATGATGCAAGTCAGGCTACACATCCCCTTCTGATCACAAAAGCTGACACTTCGTTGAGGCTTCCTGTTTTATTTGAGAGAAACACAGAAACATGCTTTGTTTTCAGTCTTCTTTATCCCTCCAGGTCTTGTTTGATATTTCTGCTTTTGAGACTGTAAAAAAAATTATGTTTGCTCCTGCCGTACCATTGTGATGAGCCTTTAAAAATATATTAAGATTTTATAGGGCTATCATGGCTATTTTTTACTATGTACTGGAGATGATAGGGTTAGGATGACCCATCTATTCTGCTCTCAGGGAAACCAAGCCCCAGCTTGCTGGTTGTCTAATCCTTCATTTATAATGCTTTGGTGCTGCGTGGTTATTAGATCCAGTGCTCCATAAAGCAGTTCACTCCATCTAATCCCTTGAGTCAAAACAGCAAATATCACTTACACAAGAATTCCTTTTTCTCTGAAGCAGTGATCTACAATCCAGGGTTTGTTTCTAGATTCCAAGCTACTTCAGTCATTCACTTTCCTATGAAAGACATGTGAAATAAGATGATGACACTGGTGAGGCAAAATCTTATCTGGCCTTCTATACCTGTTTGTTCCATAACTGAACTTAAATGAGGAAAGCTTTTCTGCAAAAATTCATTAGAAATTAAATTGTATGTTAAGAGATAGCTGTATTATTCAAATGTCAGACAAGCAGCTAGCATCTAGGAGTAGCAGAGTTCCAAGCCGTACTTCCTTTCAAACTTTAATAAAGCATTTAAAGATTTGCCAATGTGTCATGCAAACCTCCTGACACCATTCTCATCAGAAAATTCTGCTTCCATGGCCTTTGATGTCTGCATTTTTTCCTTCTTTTTATCATTAGTGACTGAGCCATGAATACTAGTGAAAGAAGGCATCTGCATTTCCATTACTCTCTTTTGCTGGGTTTTTCAAGAGAAAAATGTTTTTACAGAGAAAAAATTGATTGTTAGTGGTCTGAGTTGCTTCACAACAAGCAAGACTTGTCATAATTATTCTATTAGAAAAAGAAATGGATGGGATAAGCAAAGTCAAAGTAATGCTTGGTGTTGTACAAAAGGAGCAAGTCTACCAGCACATTCAAAAGGAGTGTGAACTACTTTGAAGCTGTGGAATTGAGCCTGGAGCGTAGACAAACCTGGCACATTAGTCCGAATAGTGGGAGTATGGAAGCGGGATGAGGAATCCAGTTGGGACAGTAGGGAATACACCGACACTATGACCAGGGTGGTCTGTATCTGGTTCTCCTCAGCAGAGCTTTGTGTATTGGGCTTTGCTTCTAGGGCAGAAGATAACATTGAGCATCGGAGAACACAACCTCACCCATGCACATGTCCACTTAGATGTGGCATTGAGGGAACTGAAGAAAGTTAAAGCATTTGAGACTTCACCCTTGATGCCAAACACCTTCCTTCTGCTTTGACAAAAGAATTTCTTCAATACGGCCTAGTATACAATGTCCAATTCCTTGAAAACAGTGAGACAAAGACTAAATTGCAATTTCCTTCCGCAGTTTCCAAGCCAATTTTTTAGCATTCTTGGGCCAACTCCGGTCCCTGCAGAGGGAAAGTCCCACCAAGTGGCTGAGAGCATCGTCTAAACACTTCTTGAATTCTGGCAATTTTTGGGGCCTCTGAGCAGGTGGCCTACTGAGTAGATAGATGAGGGAAAAACTGTGGATGTGTTCTACCTGGACTTCAGTGAAGCTTTGATACTCTCTCCCACAGCATTCTCCTGGAGAAGCTGACAGTCCATGGCTTGGGTGGGTGCTCTTTTACTTTTTTTTTACTGTTTTCTGTGTAAAAACTATCTGGATGGCCAGGCGGAAAGAGTGGTGGTGAATGGAATTACATGCAGCTGATGGCTGGTCACCAGTATTGGGGCCAGTTCTGTTTAATACCTTCACTGATGGCCTGGACAAGGGGATCGAGTGCACCCTCAGTCAGTTTGCAGGTAACACCAAGCTGGGTGGGAGTGCTGATCTGCTGGAGGGCAGGACGGCTCTGCAGAGGCATCTGGACAGGCTGGACCATGGGCTGAGGCCGATGGTGTGAGGTTCAACAAGGCCCCGAGCCGGTCCTGCCCTTGGGTCACAACAACCCCAGGCAGCTCCACAGGCTGGGGCAGAGTGGCTGGAAAGCTGCCCACAGGAAAAGGACCTGGGGGTGCTGGTGACAGTGACTGAACATGAGCCAAGGTGTGCCCAGGTGGCCAAGAAGGCCAATGGCATCCTGGCCTGGATCAGCAATGGTGTGGCCAGCAGAACCAGGGCAGGGATTGTCCCACTTCACTTGGTACTGGTGAGGCCACACCTTAAATCCTATGTCCATCTCTGGGCTTGTCATGATAGAAAAGGCATTGAAGTCCTGGAACGAGTCCAGAGAAGGGCAACAGAGCAGATGAAGGGTCTGGAGCACAAGTTCTATGAGGAGTGGCTGAGGGAGCTGGCATTTACCCTGGAGAAGAGGAGGCTCAGAGGAGACCTTGTTTCTCTCTGGAACTGCCTGAAAGGAGGTTGTAGCCAGGTGAGGGTTGGTATCTTCTCCCAGGCAACAAGAGACGGGATGTGAGGACATTGGTTCGAGCTGTACTAGGGGAGGTTCAGGTTGGACATCAGGAGGAATTTCTTCACCAAAAGAGTAGCTGGGCGTTGGAATGGACTGCTGGGAGAAGTGTGAAGTGTGAAGTCACCGTCCCTGGAGATGTTCAAGAAATGACTGGATGTGGCACTTAGTACTATGGTTATTTGGCATGGTGGTGATTCGATGATGGTCGAAGGTTGGATTTGATGGTCTCGGACATCTTTTCCAACCTGAATAGTTCTGTAATACTTATATACTTGCTTTTCAAAAAAATTGAGGACTTACATATTTTTCAGGAAAAATTAATTTAAGCAGAGTTAGTAATTGGAGGAGCCGGTACTTTTCCCCAAGTCCTTGCAAATGAATTGAAGTGTGTCTAAATTCGGGCACTCTTATTTTAAGGGGTAGGCAGTTGCAAACACCAGGACAAAGTATACCAGCAACAGTTCTAAGTGGAGATATGTGGATGCTGAAAAGCTGCTGGCAGAGAAAAATCCACCATTTTGCAAGTATTCTGTTAAAGTCCTTGGTTTCAACATACCAAGCAAGATGCTTTTCTAATAATCTTGCAGGTGTGTCCTATTAGGAGTCAAACAGGTGGTGTGGGGTCTGGCCAATCACTTGGAGAGGTGGTTGGACCAGGGACCAATGATCCCTGCCATAGACCAGTGCAGGGATTATATAAGGCCTGCCTGTAATTAAATAAAGGGGGTGGGTTATTGTTTCATTGTTTCCCTCAACTGGAGCTCTGACTTGGACCTCCGTTTTTTTCTGTGTTGCCCGTGCTTCAACTGCAACAGAGATGAGCTTTCAGGCTTCCTGAAATAACAATAGGTATAAGTTTAAAGCTATATAGGACCTCAATAGTTTGGCTGCCTAAGTGCATCCCATCTCTACTACTTTGGACTTACATCAATACTGCTCTTTGTTTCTTTCTGTGTATTGTTTTCCTCTTCTTAGTTTCTCTGAGTGGCATTCAACTTCCCATGTGTCAGAAATTTGGTAACAAACACAAAGTCTGGGAGAAATCTCAAATCTCTCCTCTTTGAAGGCAGGAGACTATGAGATGACCTCTTGTTCTGGCCAACTCTGACCTCTCTGATGTTCTTTTAATTGAGACTGTGACATGGAAGCAGTACAGTAAATTTCTTCTGAAGTATGAAAACTGCATGGAACAGAAAATGGTAAAACAGAAATAAATTACCTATTAAATGAAGTTTTAGAAGAAGGGCTGGAGTGATACAGAATAGGAAACTTTACCATCATCTCCACAACACAACGTTAAAGACACCGAATCTGGTTCTCTAAAAATTTTGGTACCATTTATTCATTTCTACCCACATTAAATAAATCAAAATTGTAAGACTTCCAGCAGCAAAATAAAAATTCGTATTCATCAGGTACTTTTTGCGCTTGAATTTACTCTGAGATTTTTGAAGTAAACTTTGCTTTAGCGTCTAATTTAACTTAGTTGCATTAGGAATCGGTGCTTTTGAAACTGTTTTCACATGGTGATTTCCTGGCGTGGCCTTCTTCCGTGGGAGACCCTGTCCCACACTGAGCCCAGATTTTTAAGTCCATAGAGAGAAAAGAACTGTGCAAAGATCCACATTATCAGCATTGAAGGGAAGTAATAGCAACGATGTATTAAGTTTTATTTTATATTGGTTAATGAAAAATTTCTGTGACAGTTCCAACTTTGGGCACAAGAGGTAGATGTTTTCACAGGAAACTTCTATCAGATACTTAGCATTACAAATCAGCTTTAATACTTCAGGATGAGGGGTAGTCGGCTGCTATTAATTTCCTCTTCTATGTTTTGTGTAGTAATACGTTTACAAAAAGTGAGATTAATTGTAAAGATGCAATGTGGAGAATGAGAGTAGCCATGCATTTATTTATAATGGGTTATTTATTTTGCCCAGGGGATCTTGAGGCTTCACAGGGAATGCAGCATCTTATCAATATATTGTTCTCTCGACAAAATATTGTTATATGTACTAACATGCACTTTTGAGATCAGAGTTATCTCGGTTTGAGACAAGTTTAGGGGGAAACGCATCGGAAGGAAAGCCTCCTCCACAGAAGGGAGGTGTCAGCACTCCCCACCCCACCCCCCACCCGATAAGAAAGGAATTTTTGGGGGGAAAGTGAAAAAAACTATTTTTTAAACAAAGAAAGTGCCGGCGGGGCACAGGAAAAATGAGTGACTGTTAAAATATGAAACCTCCTCGATGCAGAGAAAGCTGGTGGATTTAGAGTTCCCTCTGTAGCTGGATCGGCCCCTCCCGAGGTCCGAGGCCGGGACGCGGCGGCCCCTCAGCCTCCCTGCCGGCCCACGGGGTCCGATGATCTGGTTCTCGGATCACAGCCAGGCCGAACAGTTCCAAAATAAGAGGAAGAAGTTGTTCTGGACAATTTCGGTATGCCGGAATGAGAAAATTCTTTGCCAGCTAACAAACTGGCTAAAAGCAGGAAGGTGCTCCCTCGGCTCCACAGCGGTGAGAGCGCGGGGGAGTGCGTGTGAGTCCTTGAACACAAACTGCGATGAAGAATTTGCTCAGCTTCCCCACCCTTGCCCTCGGACCCAGCTTAAAGCTGCGGGACCCATTTCTGGGCAATAAGCAGACGATAGGGGATTACGGTATTATCCTAAAATCACCCCAAGACAAGAGAACACACAATGAAACTGATTTTGTGGGGGATTGAGAGTTTATGTTGCTGGCATTCACCTGAGCTGTGCTGAATCTAGCGAGATTCTGTGTGAGTTGGGACTGTTTTGTTAGTTATTTCTTCCTCTCTTCAACCTGAGCAGATTGAAAAACGAAGATTAAACAGCCAACCTGATTAAAAGCCAAGCATATCTGTACCCTTAAACACTGTTACGTTTTTTAACATACTAAGTTTACATTGTGTGGTTTGGGTTTTTTTAAATAAGAAGTCATAGGGAAGAATTATTTGAGTCCATTAATACATTTGAATTTTTGACATTGTGAAAAATTTTCCATTCCTAAGTATCATGGAGAAAAAGCAACACACTACTTTTATTTAATTTCTGTAAGGACCACAAACACATTCCCTGGGTTAACTGCTGTATAGAAGAAGGATTATCAGTGATGTGATTATGAAAGATTTTTGTATTCATACTAATATGAGCATGGCTTTGCATATCAACCTAAATCAACCATTATGTTCAAAATATTATCTGTATTTTAATCCCCCCATGACTGCCTAAATACAATACTGCTTTTCTAAAAAGGCGTCAAAATAGGCTTTAAACATACTTTTCCACAGACCTGTGTGTTACACAGACTCACAGTATCCAATATTAAAACAAACCTGTTTCATTCTAGGTCTCTTTTATGGTGTGGAATGACCAGTATAGTGGGGTCTGGTTTGTATGTATGTTCATTAGTAGACACATTAACTTTATTGTGGTTATTTATATGAGCGAGGATTGCTTGCATGAATAAAAGTTTTAGAAAAGGAACTTACTTTATCGTTTGTTGCAGCCTGGAAAGCCTTTTCAGAAAATGCAGTCAGTGACAGATTTCATGTTTTTGCAAATCACTATTTCCACTTACTATGTGAAGATTTTGTTTGTTTAGACAGTGAGAAGATTATTGTATGGACAATTATAGTTACTATAAAGGAGTCTGAAATTTTAAGTAATTAGCTGCCATTAATTTCCTGAAATCCTATGGATAAATTGTTCTGTTTCGTTTATGTGACAATTCTAACCTTTCTGTAACGGCATTCTCCAATGGATCATCAGTTTATGTTGTTATTTGGTGATAATCGGCATTCATTGTGAGAATCAGCCTATGCAGATTCCTGTATCCAACACATCCACTTTCTTCAGATGTCATTGTGCTGAATTGTATCAGGTAAATTTTGCTCAGAGGTTTGATGCTGTGAGTACGTAATCCCTGCCACCCCAGATGATTTATAGTTGCTGTCTCACACACTGCAAAATACCAGTCATGCAAAAAAAAAAGCATCTTGTTGGTCCTTGTAATGTTCATTGGCTTGTCAGCCATTCACTGTATTCCAACAGGTTGTTGAAGTTGAAAGTGAAGAATAATTGATTTGAAGTAGTATATTTGATAATACCCACAGAAGTCTTTGTAATACTATTCCACATCAGTGAGAGCAAGAACATTATAATACTAGCTTATGTTAGTTTACTAACTTTCTGCATATACATACAGCATTTTCCACATAAAAGAAAACCAGTTGTGAAGCAATAACTTAAGAAAACTCCAGCTAATGCAGTTTCGTATTTCCAGATTAACTTCATTCTTAAGAAACCCTCAAGATGAACAATCCAAATAAGTTTTGTTAATGCAGTGTTAATATTTCAGGAATTTAAGCAGCAAAAACCAGAATGAGACAGGCTTGTACAGTGAAATGCTATCCTTTTACCTTGGGATATGTGCAGAAACCTCCTTCAGCATAGACTGGTTACAGATTTGGAAGGTAAAGAGTCGATTCTAAGGAAAACCAGTCCTGCCTGCAGGAGCTGAACGTGACTTTAAAGGAAGCACTTTTCTTATCAGCCAGACTATGACAGGCTGTTTCATACAGAGAGACCACAGACACTCTATCCTGCCCCCCAGGCAGCGAGAAGCCAAAAGGGGCCAATCTGCAGTGCTACAACAATGTGTGTTTCAGGTCACAGACTGCTTCTGTGAGCACAGATCAGACACCACAGTACAGATTTGCAGTGGTTCTTTTTTTTTTTTTGCTTCACGTCCTGACTGACCCACTTGATGTATTTTTAGTAACAAGGTTTGGAGTTCAGCTGGCATCCTGGTTCTCTTCTACATAAAGCAAGAGCAGCCTATTAGAAAGGCAGAGTCATATGCTATAATATAGTAGTACATAGAACAAGACCTAAACTACAGCTACCTAAACTAGCTTTTGAAGATGTAAGTGTGCCTATGATATGTGATTATTGTTTGTGAAGCAAATAGTCTTATAGTTATGTGATAAATATCAAATATAATGTGTTGTGCCAGGAAACTGAAGCACAGTGAAATTACGAAACTAAGTAAGTTTGTACTTTTGAGCTGAATTGGATTTCCTGTTTCAGTACCAAAAATGCACCATACTACAAGGTAAATGGAACTTGTAGAACCAGTGGGAAATAATGGGATGATGAATTGGGATATCTATTTCAAACTCAGTATTTCCTACCTTAAAATTATGTGTGTAAAATTTAATACTATGCGGTTTACAGCTTTTGATGTTTTAACATAACATAGTATGAAAAAAAAGGCTAAACATAGCAGAACTTAGTTGAGGGCCTGAATAACCTCCTGGTTTGTGCTTATCAGATCCAACTGGGATAACTTTTTATATAGAACTGGAGAGGTTTGCTCTTCTGTAGCTTTCATTTGAGAAAAGATGATCGAAATGGGAAAATTACCAAGAGAATAAATTAGGCCATTCTGCACTGGGAGAAGAGAACTGTTGTCAAAATGTGGTTTGTTAAGATTTTTTACAACAGCCCACTGCTACGAGTGATATTTATTCACTTCAGATGTTAAGTTTCTGAAAATGTCTTATTGTTTACTGGATGTCTCTTTTTGATATTAAAATAGTAACTAAATTGAGGTTAAAGCTAATGAACCTGCAGTTTAAAAAAAACCCACCTCTTCTTTCCCTTAATAGCACAAATTTAGATTATCCCAGAAACATGATTACAGAGGGGTGGATTAAGTTAGCTAAACTATTTTAGCCACTTTATCTGGGACACTAAAAATCACCCAGAATTTTGGCTATTAATTTTAATACACAGCATCCAAACATGTGACTGAAATGAACATTGCTCTCTTTGCTTCCTGAAGGCATGAAATTCAAGGAGCTGTTGTGTTTTGCAAGAATTAAATGGTCCTCTGTGTCACATGTTTAAATTTATCTGTCTCTTCCATCCGACCATTTGACTTGCACTAATCTGAAATTTTCAGATGTGTTTCTTGGAGGATGAAGCTCATTGCTTCTCTTCCAGGGCTGCCTTTCTGCAATGCACTACTTCTAAATTATTCTTAAGCATGACCTTGATCTACTTGCAAAATAGACGGAATTTCAATCTTATGGTTCCAAGCTTTTATAATTAACTATGCACAATTCAATAAGTGGCAAGATCCCATTTAGGCTGTTGCCTAAAAGGAGAAATAGAAGATGATTTTCTCTACTTACTTAATTGTTAACAATTCTATTGTGCAGATTGCCTAGTATATTGTTTCTTTGCTTCTTGTTTTTGTTTATCTTAAAATTACTAGAGATTCTGTGGTAATTTTCCTCATGTAAATGCATATAACTAATCTCTTAATGAACAGAAGCCAGCTCTGGAAAAATGTATCTCTAATGAGGAGAATATCACTACTTCTGCCGCCTTAGCTTAGTATCTCCCTATTGCAAACCTTGAAAAACTGTAGTCACTATATATTTCAGGAAAAAAATGCATGACTTTATTCATTTATTAGACTATATGAACATAATTTTCATGTTTGTATTTGAATCACAAGTAACTAACAAACAAATGTTCTTTGCTCAGCCTGGCTAAACTTTTAGAAATGTACTACCTAATTTGAAATCCAGAAAGATGCTCATTGCACATGGAAGTGTGTGTCAAATGATGATGCTAATGCTTTTGGAAACAATTTTGCAGCAAAACAAACAGCTATAAAGCCCCAAAATATTAAAAGGAAAAAAAAAAATAAGAAAAGCTGTTCCCAAGAGAGCTATAATTTTGATTTCATTGATTATGGAACAGACCTTAGCACCAGTAAAAGGATATGAAAATCGGAGAGAGATATTATTTTTAAAATTAAGGCATATTTACAGATTGCATTTGCTATAACTAACCATCTGTCTGAAGACTTTTTGGAATATGCTGTCATGGTACGCTTCAGAACCCTTGGAAACAAGGGGAAGAACGGCAGGCGAATGTACTGAAAAGCATTCTAGTCCCTGGATAAAGGGAAAACAGAAAACAGAGAAGCCAAATAATTTGTTAGGGAACAAGTATGAAATTTGTAATTTCTGTGGAGTCCTAGGCTGCATTTCAAGAAAGTAGTTAAAAGAAGTAGTAGTAACTACAGGACTAAAATGTTCAGTTCTGCTATCAACATAAAAAATGTCATTTTAAAAAAAATTAGTTCATTTAAGCATTAGCAATAGCTTAGCACTGCCAGCAGGTTGAGGGAGCATCTCTCTTAGAAGGAAAGGCTGAGAGAGCTGGGACTGTTCAGCCTCGAGGAGGTACAACTGAGAGGGGACCTCATCAATATCTATCAGTTTCTGAAGGCAGGGTGTCAAGAGCATGGATCCAGGCTCTTCTTGGTGGTGCTGAGCAGTAGGACAAGAGGCAATGGGCAGAAACTGATACCTAGGAAGTTCCATCTGAATATGAGGAAGAACTTCTTCATTGTGCAGGCGACCATGCACTAGAACAGACTGACCAGAGAGGTTGTGGAGTCTCCTGGTCCAGATATGCTCAAAAGCAGAGAGGTTGGGATAAATGACCACCAGTGGCCCCATACAACCTTAACTAATATGTGTGTTTAGTGAACAAGTGACTGAGTGACTAAGTGACTAAGCAAAGCTTTCCAACAACTCCAAAAAATGATAAAACCTTAGAGAAGCTTAGAATTTTATCAGTTCAGTTTGACTGGGTAATAAAAAAAAAGTTGAAAGATGACTTTATTAGGATGTACTTGTATCTCATCAGGGCAAAATAAAAGGTAAAAAAGAATGAGGTTACCCAAGGTAAGCACAACAGTAATGAATTGAAATTAAAGCCATAAAATACAAAATCAGCCATTTCTCCATCAAAATTGAAATGGTTAGTCACTGGAACAACAACAACAAAAAAGTATATTCACATGAAGACTAAATGGGTTTGGTTTAACTCCATGTGTTTGGCTTAAAACTGATTAACCATATAAAGCTTTGGGGTCCATGGTACATGAGATATCGAAATAATTGAACTAGATGTGTGTACAATGTGAGTAAAGCAGTTGTAGACACAAGACACCATTATAATAACCTAGCATTTTATTACAGTATCAGTCAAGTACATGCCTTTGTCCTTCATAACCCTAAAAATCACACATCCTCAGATTTTTGGGTAGTTACCACTATCCTCTCTCTCTTCCCCGGTACCATCAGTATGTAAAGGACCCAAACCTAGTCCTGGAAAAGAGTTACTGCATGGCCTACCACTATAGGTGGCTAATATGTAATAATGAAGATACCAAAAGATGATTTAGTGAGCTGACGAATGTGATGGACAGCTACTTAATTGCAGAGGAGAAAGCTAATTCACTGCTGAAGTGTCATTATTTAAGTAATGCTTGTCTGTTCAACAGGCATCTACTTAACACAGATGTTATTAAAGCTAAATTAAAGTAAAGCCGAGAGACATCTCCATCTAAATAAGACAGGCAAGTCAAAATGAGTGATGAGGTACTAATTTTACAAATTTTCAGTTAAGCCATTTATTATAATTAGTACATGCTGTATCTTTTGTTGCTTCATTTGTCACTTCGTATGTTGAGCCATCTGATTTGTTTTTTGTTATTCTAAATATATGACTAATAAAGAGGGGTTTTTTTTTTAATTAGAAAGATATTTAGTTGAAGAAGTAATATGAAAACAGGAAGTATAGATATGAGGCAACAGAAATTAGGATTTAAAAGGAATAAAATTAGCCTCAACTCTTAGATGAAGAGAGGCCCATGAGAAAATGTCCCTTAGATATTATGTCTCTCATGGCTGCAACGAAAAAGCTTTGAAATATACTGAAATGGCTACATCCGTCATAAGAAAACTAGAATACATATTAAAACAGCTGTTTTGGTATTATTTGAAACTGATTGGGTTTTAAGGAAAGATTTGTTCAGGAGCAGAGAAAGTTATACATTAATATAAATATTACTATAGAGAGATGTCAATAATACCAATCTTGATAAGAAAAGTTGTATCAAAACCTGACATTATTTCACCCAAAATCATGAATGAAAACATGTAGAATAGAAATTTGTGGGAAAGACAATTTCTTTACAGCAATCGTGCATTAAAGCACTTAGTGCAGAATTCCAGTGTCTTTCTTCCCCCGTGGTGATTTTGAAAAGATCAGGCTGTGTTAGCCGAAAGACACAGGATGGTTGGGCACTGGAA
>VZRR01000412.1:9481-168580 GCA_013398015.1 Oreocharis arfaki
GAGTTGTGGCACTCAGGAACGTGGTTTGGTGGTGGACTTGGCAGTGCTGAGTTAATGGGTGGACTTGATGAAGGTTTTTTCCAACGTTAATGATTCTGTGATTCTTTGATTTTCGTTTAGAGACTTTACTTTCTACAGTCTTCATAAAATAATGATAGTCAATACTGAAATTTTGTATGCCTCTTCTTATGTAGAGATAAGTTTAAAATATTCCTGAGACTTAATGCTGCTCTTTGTGCGTGCACATTTCTTTATGGTCAGGTTGGTTTTAGACCACTCAAGCTATGAATCTTGCTGGCTTAGTTAATGTGGGTAAGAATCCATTTCTAGGAGGAAGTCAAGGGAAGAGGAAGTTGAGAGAGAGTTAATGGAGGAGATGTTAAAGGCAGGTCCTGCAGGATATTGAGTTACCTAATGTGGCTTCTTTGTTACTGAGAACAGGAGGCTGAGCCAAGGAAGAGGGAGGGTCTATGGTTCATTAAACTTCCAGAAAGGAGTTGGAATGTGTTAGTGTATCAAAAACTTTTAAAAAAACGCAGCAACTTAGCATTCTATGAGTAGACACTTTTCAGTGAGGTTACAGAAAATGCTTTTTTCTCTAGTCAACTGATACATTGGACATAATGGCTCTGAGTTTCCCGAAGCAAGTCTGTACTTGACAAGTGTTCCTTTGCTGTTGGGTTTAATTATATTGTGGGTCTGTGGCTGCCCTGCTCTGAGGTGAGTGTAACAGCTGTTTTAAGTGGGATTTGTATTAGTGTATTAAACTCTAGTACTTTTAAATTAGTGCTTTTGAAATATGATGCTGATAAGCATCAATTTTTGTGCAGGGGTTTGCTTAAGACTGTTAGATGCTCTCAGTTATTAAAGCCTTCTAGATCTGTCTTGTGCTGATGCGGTTTATTGATTATTACATGTCTATAAGGTTTTAAACAGTATTTTCAGGACAAAATTTGGTGGGGTGGGTTTCTTTTAATAATAATTTATCTTTACAGATCACTTCTGTTCAGTTGCTTTGCTGGAGATAAAGTTCTGTGATACAACTGTAGATGTACTTTTCTTCCTAGAGTTTTGAAGTGAAAAAGATTATTGCGATGAAGCCCTCTGGTGCTGGCAGCTTTTCTCTTACACGTTACCATATTTCTGAAGCTTTGGTGGACAGAGAAGTGGATGGAGCGCAGGTGATTAACTCCAAGTGTTTGTGCTACAGGCTTCCGTATACATTTCTTTACATTGCATACGGTATCTGGATATCAGCTATTGGGTTTTCTAGAACCTTTTTAAAGATATGAACTTGTATAAAGCAGCTGTTACACTGCTTACTAAAGAGAATCTCAGATGGGCAGACTTGTAAAGCCTGTTACGTGTTCAGTCACTTGGGGGAGCACACCTGGCAGTCCCTTGGGAACAGGCCTTTATAAGAAGGTGAGATCACAAGACTGGCATCATGTTCAAACACCCGAATTGGAAGACTTCTGGCTTATGCTGAGTTGATGGCTGCAGTTGCCCTGCTTTTCTCTCTTGCCATCTTTTTAGCAGTGTACTCCCTGACTTGCCTTGTATTTGCCTTGCTCATTTGGAATTTTTTTTTTTCCTAAGTATTTTTTTTATTTTCATGTTAGTAAGATTTTTCTTCTTTGGAAATTGCGGGTTGTTTCTGGTTTCCCAAATGATATTGAAAATATTTCAAGGGTTTTCTTCCCCTTGTTTAAAACAAAACCATGATAGAAGTACTCAATCTGTAATGTTGACCATATTATTCACTTTACCATATATTGTAGGAAAAATAACCACTCTGCTATAACAAATAAATCAAATAAATGATTATCCCTGGTACAGCTTGAAACTGGAAAACTCTGACACCTAAACTTACAAAATACGTAAATACAGATTTTTTCTGAAGGTAAAAAATGAACTTGATCCTGTTTGCAACATAAACATTCAAGGATGTTCATATGGCATTGTATGTCATTTTTAAAGTGCTTTTGCCATAGAATTATTTGTTTATTTATTGTTACATATGCTTTAAATGATCAAAGAACTTTGTGGACTAAACTATTGATTGACTGCCAGCCAGATGCTCATTTAGCTGCTGAAGAAGAAGGGAGACGTTTGGAGGAACTACAGAGGGAGGCAGAGAGGGAGAGAAGAAAGCAGCTTGAAAAGGCACATGTTAGAGGAAGTCATGCCTTGAAGAAGATCCAACTGGCCAAGGTAGGCAAAGGAGTTATGCCTGTTTTTAATGTCAGAACAACCACTGTTAAGGAAGTTGTAGCTAGGTGATTAATAAAGGGATTACATTTGCAGAAGAGAAATTGATGGACTAGATGAGGTTTGCAGAATGTCTTTAGGAAAAAAAAAAGTCAAAATCTTTTTGCTTGTTTTGGCATCTGGAAGAAGTGAAAATAAAAGAGCATCCTCTAATTTTTGTTGTATGAATGTTTGACCAGCTATTGACAAATAGATAATAGTCAAGCAACACTTTTTTAATAGGTGATGAGTTCTACTTTTCCACGTTAGCTTTAGTTGGAATTGGTTATTCTGTACTTCAGGGGAAAAAATTATTGCTAAGAAGGTAATGGGGTTTTTATTTTTTGAAGACTTTTCAAGTTTTTACTTAAAGACTGGCAATATGTCAGTGTGCAAGTCTGGAAGTGTTGAAATTGTTTCCTTTGAGAAGTACAAACTGAACTACTGAGAAAATTCTCTGTACTGAGAGCTACACTTGAAAAATTTGTATTGTATGTTAAGTTCACAAGTATTTTTGGTGGCTAGAAAAAGCAAAAGCTTCATTTTTTTCAGCTGAGATATGATTGACCCTGTATGAGTAACCAAACTAAAATGGAGGTTTCTGGAAATATTACTGATGCTCCTGAAATTAACAGAAAAAAACCCTGACAAACTTTTTTTTTAATAGTTCTCACATATACTCAGTGTGCCAAAGAGTATTTAGTTTACATCTTAAAAAGTAGCAAATGCTGAAATTGTTGTACTAACAGCAGTAACTTGCCAAAAGAAGTACTCATTTACCTTATAAAACAGAAGATTTAGTTTTCTTGAGGAAAGTTGGCCTTACAGGTGTTGAGTCTGATCCTTTTTTTAATATCAGATCTTCTAGTTAATACTGATGACTCCTGTGTCTAAAGGTCTGATACAGCCTTCTCCTAAGGAAGCACTTTCTCCCTAGTGTAAGATTAACTTTGAACGTTAAAGACGAAACAAACATCATGGTAATCAAACGGAGGCATTTTGTATCAGTCCCATTGTGTAGATGTCTGAATGTGAACACTGAAGGTTTATGTTATCCCTTCTTTTTACTTGAAGGACAGGAAAAGGCTCCTGGAAGAACTGGAGAAGATGCAAGCTCAGGATCGGATGCGCAAGAGACAGGTTGTCACACTGATGCCACCTCAGCTTTCAGTGCCACCATACAAACGCATGGAAATAAAAGAAGAAAGGCAGAGAGAATTGGAGTCTGCATTTGAAGAAATGTACAGTGAAGACTGGAGTAAGTTCTTTGTTGGAGGTTGCTGAGTCTCCAGTAGAGGAGAGGCTGCTGCAGCTGCCTCTGCCCAGGTCCAGCCGGTAGCAAGGCCATGTGTGTATTCACAGTAGGCACACACACAAACAGCCTTCCAGGGCACATATACTCAGGGGACTATGCAGGCCATCAGGGAGAACACAGCACTCGCATGGAGTACACACAGCGCTTTGTACTTCTTCCAGAAGTATGGAACTTCCTTCTGTTTACTGCTCTGGCTGATCAAGGTGAAGGCCTGGTAGTGGGATATATGTCTGTACATATGGTGTGGATCCCTCCAACAGTTGGTCTTAGACACTCAGTCTATCCAGTAGTTGTCCCCTGTATCCCAGGTTTCTACCTGCTATACTACAGATCCTCTATAGATCTTAGCCAGTCTACCCGGTGATTCATCCTGGAGCCTGGAGCCTTACAGTTACCTCTCATACTCATGTATGCACTCAAATGCACATGTGCTCAAGTATGTGCTATGGATCACTTGGTGAATAGCTTTAGACACTCACTCTTACCTGGCAGCTGGCCCTTGATCCTTAGTCTTCTCAGTTGCTGGCTCCTGGGCATTTGAATCCCCAAGATCTGCTACTCTGCTCCATTTGTTGCTACACAGACCCAGCTGGGCATGTGACCATGTGCACAGACATGCACAGGCAATGCATTCCTGTGGGAACTGACCTTACATACTCAGTCTGCCCAGTAGCTGACCCTGGATCCTCCTGTAGTCTTGGAGATGTACATACATGTGCTGGCAGGTTTCTTAGGATCCCTTCATCTCCTCTGTAGCTGGCTTGAATGCTTGGGTCTCCTGATCCCTCCACTAGGCAACTTGCAGATCCCCTGGCCTCTGCAATACCCAGCCCAGTCTTACAGCTGCCTGATGCATAACTTCTGAGCCTCTTAGCATTTTTGGTGGCTAGTCTGGCTTGTGATTTGCTAGTCACTGCATGCTGATACACATACCCACCTAAATGCACTCATTATGGCCTCTGCAGTTGGCAGTGCTTTAGACAGAGGTGCACCTGTGACTTTAGGTCCCCATTCCTTATATATCTATGCACACACATGCATACAAAATACGGTGTTCATCACATTGGAAAACAGCTACAAGTGGAATTTAGTGAGAATACAGAACAGCCTGTCAGGCACAGTTCATGGCCAGACAAGTGTCTTGACTGTCTCATTTTATCTCACTATTTTTATCTCATACTTGTTCTGCCTCTTACTAACTTGATCCTTTCCTTTCCCTGCCTTGGGTTCCTCCCCTAAGTAACAAGCATACAATTCCAAGGTGATCTTCCCCCATGTCCCACATCCCTTGGAGGCAGTAACCCCTTCCGTCACTAAGGTGGGCATGGAAGTATTCCTGTTGTGCAGTGTTCTGGGATTTCACACCTGGACCATGGGATCACTCCTGTGGCAGCCTTGTGAGCAGCCAAGTCAGGGCTTGTCTCTTCCCCAATGAAGTTACTGAGATTGTGTGTAATTTTTCTTGTGAGCTGCTTTTCGTGTAAAGATGAGCCTTTCATCACATAAAGTTTTATTTTGAAAAACATAGCATATTCTAGTGGAAACTGCTGTGGATGAATAGATGGCTATTGATCTAAACAGTTTTGAATCTTCTGTTTTGGTGGGAAAAAAAAGTTGGATTATATCTGTTGTGAAATAACCTGTTGATATTTGAATTTCAGGGATTTGTGTGTGAGTGTAGTCTTGTAATGTTTGCTTTGTATTCCAAATGGTCATTTTNCTTCCCCAATGAAGTTACTGAGATTGTGTGTAATTTTTCTTGTGAGCTGCTTTTCGTGTAAAGATGAGCCTTTCATCACATAAAGTTTTATTTTGAAAAACATAGCATATTCTAGTGGAAACTGCTGTGGAGGAATAGATGGCTATTGATCTAAACAGTTTTGAATCTTCTGTTTTGGTGGGAAAAAAAAGTTGGATTATATCTGTTGTGAAATAACCTATTGATATTTGAATTTCCTAGGGATTTGTGTGTGAGTGTAGTCTTGTAATATTGTTTGCTTTGTATTCCAAATGGTCATTTTATTTCATTGTGTTCTTTTAATTAGACATGAAAGGAGACCTGATTTTGCAGTTTGAGCCACAACCTTTGCCAGCCCCTTCTAACAGAGCTCAAGATAATGATCTTGATATCTCTTTGGAGCAAGAATCTGCTTGTGACACTCAGCCAGAATTTCCTTGTGATACTCAACAAGAATCAGAACGTGTGATAGAAGAGAAGGTCTCTAATGAACCAGAAAGTAAAACTAATAAACTTCATATTTAACTTAAACCTTTTCATTTTATGTTAGAAAAGATTAGTCTAGTATGTCAAATAAATTGAGTAATAACTAAAATGCTTTAACTAGTAAAACTTGTTAATGTGTGTAAAATATTTCAGTATCATGTGGTTTGCGTTTAGCATAGATGATAATACTCTAATGAATATGAATTTAGGAATGAAAATGTGACTTCTTTTTCTGATATGCTTCAGTTCATTAGTATACTGAGAATAATTTTCAGTTGTAAGAACTACCCTGTTAGTAGCCAGAATTATTCCTATATAATTAGTATAAATTATGGAATGATGCTGGTGCGTGGACTTAAATATTTTCCGTTTTGAGATATTTCAAAGTTAAAGCTTTATAGTCTGCTTATTGTGTGTCCTTTATGTTCAGGTTTGTGGTTGAGCTGCTGCATATTGTGAGTAGGCTGGAACAGATGCATGAGTGTGTCCTGCTTGCTTGTGGTGGGTCCAGGGTCATGTGATGTGAGCCCAAAGTGTCTCAGTGAACTTTGCTGCTTGGCCAAGTGCCTCTGCATCCCTTGGGTGGCATAGTCTGGTGTTTGGTCTGTGGTGCAGTAGTACTGCGTATTTCTGCTACCGTTTGAATATAAAGCACTGCATCTAGCTTAGCCTTTCTTTTATAGCTTGCAGAGACAAATTACTGCTTCTCTCTTGCACGTAAGAGAAAATATTGCTAAGATTTTAAAAATATACCCGAGCTATTTGTCCAACTCTGTAAGCATTAAAAACATAGGGGTTTTTTTTAATGATATGAAGATATCATAAAAAACTCTTAAGAGTATATATTCTTTATAGGGCATGAAGAAGGAAAAGCCTGCCAACCTCGATCAAAACTTGCCTTAAAGAAATTATTGAACAGGATTAGAAGCCAAAAAGAGGAGTGGACATCAAAAAGTGAGCAAGAGAGTCAAAGTGAATTTGAGACTATTGAATCAGGCACAATTGCTAGTGAAGAGAGACCATTACATGATTTAGAACTTAACAAGGAGCAGCAGAAAAATACAGTATCTGAAGCTGAAGGTATGTACTACATGCTCACATCAAAGTTTGTTGTGTAGAAGCAAAGACTTGTATGCGGGGGGCTATGACAGAACTGTTTAATGAACTTTCAGTGTTAAATGTTTTGTCATGGTGAATGAAAGTAGCTTCCTATCTGTGCCCACGAGGCATTGTGGATTTGTTGAAACCAAAAATAGGAGAGGTTTTTGCTCCAACCTGTCCACTAGGATCTTGAAAAGAACAGATGTCCAGAATACCTTTCTAGCTTTCAAATCTCACCCAAATTGTTGTCACACTTGGTGTTGCTGTGCTTTAGTCGGCTTTTGCCTCCAGGGATAGAATTCTCAGTGCAGAAGTCGGCATTGAAGTTCTGTACCTGTTGAACTGGAAAAGCTGCTTTCTTTAAAGATTCACAGCTATATATGCCCAAGACAAGCATAAGCTGATTAGGGATTTTTTCTGCTTTTAGGCACCATTCTGCAAAGCCTTTTTATAAGATTGGAATTTATAGCAATTAGACATTGCAGTTTGTTTAGTAGCCAGATCATCTTGGGGTTACTTGCCATGTCTGTCCTTGGTGCCCTTCTGATTAGAGTAGTGCTGATGTTGGTGATCTTGTATGCTAAGTGGGATTTCTGAAGTTTTAAAGTGATCAAATTGTGGCATGTGTTTTGGTTGTTTGGGGTTTTTTTGCTTTCGTAGGGTGCTTGTTTTTTTAAACAAGATAAAGTGATTTAGTTCAATTATGTACATGGCTATGCCAACATAATGCCATGGGGATTTCACCATGAGTGAAACCATGCCTTGGGGAAAATGTGCTGTTATTTGAAGCTAACAGTACAGGATTGAGACTTGCTTTTTGTGCAATAGCCAAATGTAACATTGTTTGCCCAATGACTGCCAGTTTTAGACCCTCTTTGTTCCAAGAGGTTAATGTGTGGCCTTTGATTCTTCAGGATGACCTTGCTCTTGGGCTCCCAAGTAATCTGTTAAAAGTAATTTTCAGTCTCATAGAAGCTGAGACATTACTGTGTATTCAAGAAAGACGCATAATAAAGGGCCATTAAAGACTTAAATAATATTAAAAAATATTTCCAGCTTATGGAGACAGGCAGAAGAATAAAATAGAGATCTTTTCAAGAGCAGCTTATGCATTTGTTTAGAGATATTGGGAAAATGTAAAGCAAGATGTAAAGAAGATCCAAGGCTCGCTCTGACTGCAATTACAGCTAAATAACATGTATATTTTAGACCCTATGAAAATGTTGAAAAATACAGTTGCAGATGAAAAGTCTGTTCTAATCCATCTAGAACAAGCAGCTAAAATCAGAATGGAAGAGGCAGCTAAAATTAGAATGGAAGAGGAGAGACAGAAGTGGGTAAGTGTGTTTGTATTTATTCCTATCTCACTTGTGGGGTAAAAAAATGATTTACAGAAGACTTTAAAAAATGTTTCAGGTTATACAACAGCTATAGGCACTCTTAACATGAAAACTTTTGCTGTAACATTTTCTATACTTTTCAAAAATGATGAAGCTGTAGCTGGAATTTAGGATAGAGAGGAAACCCCCAGTTTCTTCAAACCTAACAAGTGCTGTGGGCAAGGGATGTAACCATGGTTAAATGAGAATCCCAATTGTACATGAATACCTTTGTTTTATAAAGGGAGGATGTAGTCAGCAATACACAACTCAGAAAACTTTATTAACCCTGTGTAAATGTAGGAAAGTCTATGGGATTGTGTTTAGATTGACAGGAAAAGCATCCGAATCTTGAGTATTTTTTTTTCAGTTATCTAGGAAGCAGATGCAGAAAGTTTTTTGTGTCTCTGGGAATGCTATATTTATTATATTTAGAAAATAACTTTGTATTTTTTCATTGTATGTATTGTGGATGTGTTTTGCTGTATTTTAATTTTTGTTGTATCCCTAGAGATCTACCAGCTGTTTTGTGGTGGTTTATCAATTAAAAAAAAAAGTTGAAATTTGGGTCTAACTGCATCCTTAAATTGTAGAGTTTATGTTCAGAAATAAAGGAAATAAAAATTTGACAAAACAGTAATATTTTAGAAACAAACCCAAGCCACAGATTCTTTACGAAAGTGTGGCTCCTTTCTTTAACCTTCATTTCTTCCCTCTTTGCACCTGGCCAGGTGTACAGATTGCTGTGTCCACATTAACTGTTCTCAGGTCCATCTCTTTCTCGGATTGCTTTTCCTGACATCCCCATTCAGACTGTTATTAAAGGCTGTTGTCCACTTCATCTTTGCCAGTACTTTGAAATTTTTCTTTGCTTCCATTCTAAAAGGACATATGCTGTTCCTAAGTGTAGATCTAAGTGAATTGTAGCTGATAGGGACATGGAAAGAGAATAAAAATAAACAGACTACTTCAGAGGTTTATGGACTGCTCTCAAAGTGGTTATACATTAGCTATTTCAGAAGCTTTTGTAAAGCTTGAATTAACGTTTGAATATGTTGAACTCTGATGAAAAATTCAGCAAAATGCGAAATAGATTTCTCAAGTTAGTTTAAGAAAAGGACTTCTTTTGCAGTCTTTGGGAAGTGATAACATGTCTTGAATGGATTCTGATTTTATCCATTTTAATAATTTCAGAACAGGTAATAATACAATAGTAAATGGATTCAGGGATTGTTAGAAATATTGAGCCAGTAAAACAAAGTTATTCCTGTAAACTTTGGGACTACTTTTAAAGGCCTGTTGCAGTTTGGAGATACGTCTCACAAGCAATAGAATTTCTTCTGTAATTTGGAACAAAGGTTTGTGTGTGGTGGTGGTGTGTGAGCAGTCTGGTGTCTTAGTCATTCAGTTCTAGAGATTCCCCCTCATTTTTCTTTTTGATAGAATGAGGAAATAGAGAAACAGAAACAGGAGCAGCTGGCCTTGATTAAAAAAATTGAGGAAGAGAAAGCTCTTTTGGAGGCTGATTATCTGAAGATCCAAATGCAAACCTGTTTGGAGGAGGCTAAGAAAAAAAAAGAAGAGGAAGAGCCAGGTCAGCAGGTGCAAAGCCACAGTCTCCCTTCCACAGATCAGCAGAACCAAACGGAACATGAGGTGAAGAATTACAGAAAATTGTAGGTTTTTAACTACTATTATAATAAAAATAAAGAACACCATTTGCCAATTTTAAACTATATCAATCAAGACAATTTTTACTTCTTGGGCTTTGAATTAGAAGTTTGTACATATAAAAGCTTCCTTTTCTGGTGTACGAGCTTTATTTCACGTGGTATTACTGGACCCGAAGGAGTGGCATGAATCTCTGTCAGGGGAGGTTTAGGTTAGATACTATGAAAAAAGGTTTTTAACCAAGAGAGGGGTTGGGCACTGGAACAGCTCCCAGGGAAGTGGTCACAGCACCAAGCCTGACAGTTCAAGAAGTGTTTGGACGGTGCTCTCAGGTACATGCTGTGGCTCTTGGGTGTGGTGCCGTGCAGTCCTATGAACTGGACTTTGATGACCTTGTGGGTCGTGTTCAACTCAGATATTCTGTGATTTTATGATTCTGAGACCTTTGCTATTGTATTGTCTCTCTATAGTCCAAGGGACAGCATGTCTGTTTATAATACCTGTTCATGAAATCTGATTAGTCACATAATGACTGTGTGTGTAGCCATAACCTTTTTCAAGAAGGAAAAAAAGAAATCATAGTGGGAAAAAAAAGACACAAAAATCTGCCTCTGTCTGTTTAAATCTCAAACAGCTACCTAAAGAAGAGGAATTTATGGAGGATGTTGAAAGAAAGTAACCTTCTTTATATATAAAATCTTGATTCATTTGCACAACCTGTACTCTTTTGAGAGTCTGATTGCCTTGGAAGTGTAGGTATACTGGCTCATTGCTGCTTGAGTTTGCAGGGTATATTTACCTCTTTAGGCTGAGCTGCTGTAAGCACCATTGACTTTGATGGTGTGTGCATAGAGAGACTGTAATGTGGGCCATCTGTTCTAGAAACTCCTTTAGCTTCATTGCCTCAGGCTGAAATCTCACAGACTTCAAACATGGTGGTACCCAGTGGCTTCTGTAAACTTAGGAGGAAGAACATACAGCTTCAGGTTGTTGCCATAATTGTTTTCTGTGAGTTAGTTGTATACGTGCAATTAAAATTATTTTATTTTGATTAGACTGCTGTATCAGAAACCAGGAGTCCAAGAGAGGACAGTCATATACAGACGATCCGTACTTTTCAACAACGCCTTCTGCAGCAAAAAAGGTAAGTGTCTTTATGGAATGTAAAGTGTCTTTATGGAATGCCTGTTCAAAGTAATTGGAATTGCTTTGGTTATTGAAATTGATGTTTCTTCTTGCACTGCTCTGAAAAGATTCATGTTTTCACTCTGTTGAGGTTGCACAAACAGACCATTGAAGAAGCTAGAAAGCATCTACAAGAGTATCAGAATACGCTGAAGCAAAGGTACTTGTCTACTTCTGCAACACCTCTGAGCTCAATGGAAGCAAAATCGGTGAATATAGAGCCTGTCTCAGAGCCACTCCTACAGAGGCAAGGAGCACAGCCAACACAATGCCAGGCATTGGAACAAGTTAATGCCCAAGAATATGCGCGGTCGTTACCTGCGTTTTCAGGAACATTGCGTATATTGGAAAAACAATCTTCACAGAAGCAGGGAGAGCAAATGCATGACATTTGTCCTGGAAAATCTGTGCAGTTTTCAGAAGCATCGAAATCGAAGCATGGAGAGTTTAACTTGCCCTGTGACTGTCCTTCACAGGAACAAGTGGGAATTTTTGAAACTGCCAGTAATCACATCAGAGAACCATCCCAGTCCCGGTTACCATCAGGGTCAGTCAGGAAAGGAGTCACTGCAATAAGAACACAATCAGAAGTACAGCGACAGCACATTAGATTTGTGTTGCCTGCAGAAAGTTCCTCTGAGTCTTCAGAAACAGTACACTCTTTAGAGTTATCTCAGAAGACACCTAATTATCAAACAGAGACAAAAGCTGGAGAGGAGCATCCATGTAAGACATCCCTCATGCCAGCAACAAAGAGATCAGCTTTGGCTGATCCTTCAGCCTATCAGCAGGGATCTGTAGAGAGCACCAGCAAAACAAGCCCTGATCAACTCCTCAATCTTTCTGAACCCATGACTCTAGTGCATGAAGAATCTAAAGCCCAGAGTGTTGAGGAATTCTTGATATCAAGAGCAGGAGATGCACCTTCGTTAAATTATTCTGGTATACTGAATTTAAGGGACAGAGTGTTGGCCTCATCACAAAGCATCCAAGCTCAGCAAAAGTATTTGAAAGAACTGCAAGAACAGCTAGATGCACAAAGAGAAGCTCTTCTTTCTAAACAGAGAATACAGGAACAACTGCTTTTACAGAAGCAAGATAAATTGAAGGAACAGATGCAGAGACAGCAAGAGGCTTTGAAAGAATTTCTAAACAAGCAGGTAAGCTTTATAAACACTTTGCATGGGGAATCGTATAGGAGGTGATCAAACTCATGAGTCAGTGCTACCAATTAGCAGAGTACCCCATGGAGTGTTGATAGTTTTAGGTGATTTGCCATAATGAAAATTTTAATTAGGACTTGTGATTTGTAATCAGTACTTTTTCTCTGTAAGCCCCAAGAGCACAGTTTTGTTCAGTCTAACAGAGATACTGTGAACGTCCGTGCTCGGTCTCTGAGCATAATGCCTATTGAAATTGTTATGTTGTCTGAAATTCCTGTAGGTAAGAGTTGTCTTCATATCTATAAATGCACCTCTATGTGTGAAATAGCCCTCGTATTAAAAATACTTAAGCAATACCTGAAAGGATATCATAAGCATCTTGGATAGATTATTTTTAAAGCTTGTCTTTTAATGTGTACTCACTAGGAAATTAGTTTGGCAGCTGCAGTCTTGACTTGTAATTTGCTTGTTTCTCAGTAACAGAAGAAAGATCCAAGTTAATTCTTGAGCCTCTAAAGAGCCTCCTTTTGCCTTCCCTTGTGTTTTTTTTCAACTGAAGCCATCTTAGAGGAATAACTGTTCCCTATATAGCTCCTGTCTTTTGATTTTTGCAGTCTCCAAGCAGCTAAAATTCTTGAATTCAGGAGCTGAAAAAGTAAAAGCAGACTTTTGAGAAATTGTTTCTGTTAAAAATTATGAGTACTCTGATCTAATCTCACAAAGGCCTTGAAAATATAAGTGATTATGTTTTAGCACGTTAGGTTTGTAGAGCTAAGTAGAATTCCTCTATGTCCAAATGTTTTTGTGAGCTAAGCAGATCCATCTGGTATCCTGCATACTTGAACTACTTTCTCAATATGCTCAATATTGTCCTGGGTGGAATACACACAAGAGAAAATGCTTGTTTGATAAATTAGTATAAATACAATCTTACATAAAACTGCTTCACTTCTTCTCAGGTGAGACATATGTGCTCAAATGAAGAAGTGACAGAGGCACAAAAGCCTGACTGGATTAATAGAACTGACTTTTTCCAAGTCTCAGAAAACTACCAGCAAGAGAATCGTGGCAGGAGTAAATTTCACGGAAGTGAGACGACTTCTCAGTGCATTGGTCCAGTTGAGCAAACTGGTAAGGCTGTATGTTATTTTTCATTATAATTTTTATTGGTTTACAGCTGAGCTGGAGTTCTCTTCCATCTCTCCAAGTTGATTTGCGATGTGTGTGTGTGTGTATGTGTACACGTATTATTGCAACATACTAAACTCTGTTTTACAGAACGATCTGAGAAAATTCTCTGTAGAGAACAGAAACGGAGATCTTCCAAACCACCGGTGACAAAAGTCAAGCTAGGGCTTGGTTTGGAACAACATGAGCTTAGTGTTATACCAGAGGTAGACACACCGAAGAGTTGCAGCCTCTCTTTTGCAGGTAATGTATAAAATATATAATAAGTGCTGTTATGAGAAGTACATTGGAGTAATATTATCTTTGAGATGCTTAGGAAATAATAGCTGATACTGTTGCCTTTCTTAAGGTATAACTTATATACTAGCAAAGTGAGTTGTAGTTCAGAAAAGTTTGTCCTGTGAGTGTCTGTGTAGAAAATCATAATTTAAACAAAATTTCACCAGGAAAACCGAATTCATGGTTATTCCCAGATGTAAGTTCCTTGTTGATTTTTATTTTGGGCGGGGTCTGTGTTAATAGGCAGTTGTACAATAATTGTAAAGAGAAATTGGTAGATTTTGTTTAAAGGTTTACCTTTTGAGCATACCAAGAAAGTGACTGTGAAATTTATTGAGTAAGCTGTTAGTATCAAGTTTCTACAGAAACTTTTAGACCACCTTTTTATGTTGTTTTTTCTAGTTAAAAAACACTCATTGTGAAAAAAAAAATTGGAGAGCAGTTATAATTTTTATAAATATATTTGTTACAGTCTGCAGCCGATGCTTTGCATTTCTCTATAAGGAAATCTCTTTTTTTCAAGGTCTTTTCACATCTAAAATGTAATGCATATTGTACGAAGTTTTTTATGTTGTGCTCTTAAAAGGGCTCAACAGAACAATCTGAGTAATTATAGGCCTGTCAGGCTGGCATTCATTGTGAGCAAAATAATGAAACAGCTGATATGGGACATCCTTCAATTAAAGAAAAGTAATTAATGCTAGTCAGCATCATTTTATGCAGAGTAATTCTTGTTGGACCAATTTGGTATCTTGATTAGATAGCAGGTTCTGTTGGGGAAAGTTTTAATTGAAGAATATATTTATGTTCTCAGAAGCACTTGGCTTAGTAACTTACACGTAGCTGTATTATACTATAATGATCCACAGGTGATTTATTCCTATATTATCAAACAACTGGTCACGGTAGGCAGTAAAAACTTGAGATTTTGACTGGATTGGGTGGCCAAAAAGGGCTGTTTTGTGGGCTAGGTTGTAGAGAAAGAAATCTTCAAACCAGAGCAGAGAAGTTATATTGACTCTGGATCTGGAAAAGTTACTGCAAGTTTTGTTGGATTTGCTATGTGGAAAAACTCGTTTGAATTTTTTTTTTTGGCAAATACTTTGGTGGAGTTAGGAATTAGTTTTTGAGAAGTGTATGATCTGTATAATCTTTCAGCCTGTGTAATCCATAGACTGTGATGCAGAGGTGTTTACTGATGTGATACAACTGAATTCATTAAAATGGAGACCATACAAATTCAGCAGGTTATTTCTGTAGAATAGAGCATGCATCTTAATCTTCCTCATGATGTGCAAAGCACTTCTTTTCTATACCTAAACTGAGTACAGATGTTTTAAATTCAGATAAAACAGATGGTGGTACTGGAGAAACGTCTCCGATTTCAGCCTCTGGGGAGTTTGCGTGTGTGAAACATCCTGGTCATGCTCTTCACGAAGGCACCTTTCCTTTGGGCATAACAAACTACGAAGGAAAAGCCTCCAGTGGAAGTCCAAGGCAAACTAATCCGTCAGGGAGATTATTACAAGAATTGCTGATGATGGCTGCTGAAACTTCATATGATTCAGGTGAGGAAATCGTCTTCCTTCAAGGAGTTATGTGAACACCATTCAGCAGTGGTGATTTTACTGCTGTTTATTTGTAGAATATGACCTGACTTGTTGAAGAACATTGCAGTGCTATTTAATGCTATTGAATTTTAAGTGTAAAAAAGGGTGTTTCAATAAGCACTTACCTCAGAATAAATGAGGTTTTATCTTTTGAGTTTTTGTGATCCATTACCATTCTAGTAGCCAATCCACACTGCAGTACACTTCATTGCTAGTCAACAGTTTCTTGTCCAAGGCATGTGCTTTTCATGTGTAACCTTTAGAATTGTAAGGGTTTGCAGGTCTTCCATATGGGAACCTGTTTTGGGCGTACCAGTGGTGTTCCTGATTCAGTACCCCGTGATTCTTGTATTGATACGAAGGAAATCAGTGCTTAAGAAGACCTCTGGAGTGTTAATGTGTTGATGTAAATGTCCACTGAAAGATCGATGTATGTAGGAAATTACTTTAAAATGTGGTTGAGACAAAAAATAGAAGGCTGAGGTCATCGCCACCTCAAAAAAACTTTGGAAGAATCATGTCTTAGGTGTGACAGACATGAAAATTGAGAAATGTAGAATATCTCAAATTGAGAGACCTATAAGGATCATCAAGTCCAACTTCCTGCTTCTCCCAGGATTACCTAAAACTAAACCATTGACTAAGAGTATTGTCCAGTTGCTCCTTGAGCTCCGACAATCTTAGTGCTATGATCACTTCTCTGGGGAATGTGTCCCGATGACTGACCACCCTGTCAGTGAAGAACCTTTTCCTAATGTCCAGTCTGAGCTTGCCCTAATGCAGCTTCATTCCATTTCCTTGTGTCCTGTTGCCTTGTTTAGTGGCAGGTAATTATATTGTATCTGCAGTTTCTATTTAATTAGGAAGTTGTGACTATCAGCTCACAGTGCATTAGGCTTGGCTCTCAGCTTGTGAGACTTACGCAGTGCTAGAGCTGAGCCAGACACCTGGAATTTTCAAGTAGCTGTGACAGGTCTCCTGACTAGGCAAAGTCCGTGCATAGCCAGTATTCAAGACAGGTCCATTCTGCTTTGACCCTTTCTGGTAGCCATCAAAGGCTTTTTACATGCTCCACTGAGTATGTCAAAAGGAACAACAGTGCAGTATTGTAAGGACTGCTTCAGCTCTCTTCTTGTCTGTCTGTGAAGAGCTTTTATTGAACAAGAACACCTTTGAGGTTTTGGTAATCAAGAAAAAGGTTTTTGTTAGAGGTTTGTGAATGTTCAAAATAATTTTGTTACAGGGACATTAAAATCTGCTAAACATGTTATGGGTAACTTGACTGGCTTTATAAAAGGACAAAGATGACTAGTTTGTAAAACATTCACTAAAGCAATTTGAAGCTTTTTACCGGATGACAGCGTTGCATGGTCCAGTACAGTTTTCAGTATCCATCTAAAATATTATTAGAGCTGCAGAGGAGTTCCCAGAAGCTTGGCAGCCTTCATATGCCCATTGTTACAAGCAATAGAACTATGTAGTACACATCTCCTGGTTTTGCTCGAAATTTCACCTCTGGCCCTGATCTTTAATTTTTCATTTAATTTGCATTGAGACATCATTTCCAATTCGGTCAGGTTTACTTGGAATTGGAGTTGTCTTAAATAAGTACATGTGCGCTCATTTTCCTTCAGCAGTTTCTTTATTTCTCAGAATTCCCCTTTTGAAGTGTATTTATATTTAAATTATCATTAAAACATTTTGCCTTTTAACATTATTTGAAGAGAATACTTCTATTTTTGTGAGTAAGTTGTAGAAGCGTTGCTAGAGCAGCTGTTACCAATTAATATAAAATATCTTGGTGTAGTGTCTTACATTATAGAGTATTGTATACAAACAATGCAATAGTTTATGTAAGAGGATTAGGAAACGTTATGTGAACATCTATATTAAAAGAAAAAAACCCAAAGCCTTCTGTGATTGTGTGTTTGAGCAGATCCACAACCAAAAGTGCCAGCCAATAATCTTGATAATGTGTAGGCTATGAGGCTCTCTCTGGTACTTTCAGTAACTAGTGTGGTATTTCAGCAAGAAAACCTATAATTCCTTACACTTTAAGTACAAAGTTTCTGAAGGGAAAATTTAAGGTTCGTTTTAGGCTGTTGCTTATGATTTTTTATATAATTTGTTTTTTAAATTTTTTTTGCTGCTTGATTCTTACCAGAACATGTTTACATTTTTGCCATGTTTTCAAGATGTAATTGTATCTCTACAGGTAAGAGCAAATGAGTGCTTTGTATCATCTTTGACCTTGTTCTTTGAAGTTATGTTCTTGGTGGTTTCAGCCTTTGACCAAATAATGTAAGACTTCACAACTTACGAGTTGTACTGCTTTCATGATTCCAGAACCTCTAGCTATGTACAAATCCCTAGTCACTGCTCAAATGGTTTTTCAAATCAGACATAAAAGATAAAAATACAAAGTTGGTAAATCTGCTTTTTGCATACAGATGCTTGCTTCATCAACAAAGGTGAGTTTCCTTTGGTAGGAGAGCTGCCTTGGGTAACAGGCAGGTGTTTTTTAAAGTCCATAATTAGCTGTATTTCTTTCTTCCAGTTATTACAGGAAGAAAGATGACTTCAGCCCTCTCAAATTTAGTGGCAGACATGTCTGAATGTAAAATGGGTCTTGAGGACTGCTTGTGGTTGGGGGAGGATGAATCCCTGTTCTCAGTATTGGGTGGTTGCAAGTGCTGTACCACCTGATCAGCTGGTTGTAGCCAGAGGACAGGTAACTGCTAAAGTGATGTTGCATTTAGTGAGTCTAAAATCTGAATTGCTATTTTACATGCCATGGATGAGTTGGGAACTTTGGACACTTGATGTTCTTTCCAATCCTCATTGGCTAGACTGGGCTAATAGAATTCAAACTGTTAACAGGGAATTGCAGAATAACACTGCAGATGAGACAGGCAGTTTGATGGCATAAACCTAATTTCCTTAGGAAGTCAGCCTGGAACTAGTGACTAGGTTTGATACATATCCCTCTTCCACAGTTCTCTTTCAGGACGTATTAGCAGGCTTGTCTCTCTTTATTCATCTGCAGTGGTTCCCGTGAGCAGTGTTCCAGATGTGGTTATCTTCATGTGTTGCTACTCTGTACAGGGATGTTATTCCAAGAAGATTTCAATTTATTTTTAATAATCCCAAATATTTGTCCATAATTCAGCATTTCAGCAGACTGTCTTTTCCATTACCAGTTTAACTTTTGTTGTTGTTTGTCTACATGCTTGGATTTTGACTAATCCTTGTTTTTACATTGTCTTCACTGGGTGATTGGGCTTTTGGTCATTTGTCTTTCAGGTTGCACCCTAAAATAATTGCTGCTATTTTACTGCCGTTTCTGTTTGGAGAAAAAAAAGCAGCGTTGGGGATATTACAGATTCAGTTTTTAAATATAAATTCTTTGTGACATTGTGGTGGCCAGGAAGTTAAACCATGAAAGTCCCATGTCGATGTCAGGATCCTGTGAGGAACAGGAACCTTGCACTATTATTTTAGTGGAAGGAGAGAAGACTGAAAAACCCTCCTTTATGAATCACCAAATACAGGATTTTTAAGGAGATTAATATAATAAAGTTATAGGATAGGAGCATGTATTTTTAATTAAATAATTTGGTTTATAGCATGAAATTTGTACTGTTCATCCGTGGTATTAATATCGCAAGAACAATGCAGGTTATTACAGTACAGTAATGAAACATTTGTAACATAGCTGTCCACAGAATTTATATACAAGAGAGTATTAAATGCTTGAATCTCATGTCTAGTGTATCCTGTATTACTGCCTGTCACAGTGATATTCTATAGAAAATAAATTATTTCAGAAAAGGATTTATGATGTTGATGGAGAGGTATCAGGAAATGGAGAATTCTGTGGTAGCTTGTTCCAGCATTCACTTTTTTATCAAATTTTAAAATAAGTAGTCTGTTTCTAGTTTCTGAATGTCTGACAGCCATTTCTAGACACTGCTCCTTGTTACTACTTTAGGTTTAGCAATCTTTTGTACTGTGCACTTTTTCTTCTCTGGAGATATTTAAATAGCAATTGATTAGATGATTGCAGTTTTCATGCTTCTTCAAGGAATTTTCTTGAATGCCTCACTCATTTTCAGGATCTGTCTCCTGTGTCCTGCTCCAGGGAAGAGGACCAGACTTGAGCAGAGTACTTGGTCTCTAAATAGATGTGTTTTAGATGTATTTCCTTTCATGTTTTGTACTTTCTCCTAGAAGTCTACTGGGTAACAGTGGCTATAAGAAACCTTGAATTTTTTTTTCCTCTCACTGAAATGAGTTTCAGAATGTTTCATATTTATTGAGAGCACAATCTTTATTATTGTCACATCATATCAGTACGTCACTAGTGTTGCTTTACAGAGGAAACATCTCCCTTTTTTTTATAGTGTGAATAATGGAACCACTAGAGTTTGCCATCTGCTAAGAAACTGAGTATCAGCATATACAAAGTACAAACTAGTGTTAGGATTCACAAAAAGTTAGATCTGCCTAAGTAGAGAGTCTTACAAAAGCTGGAATGAAATGTCTCTGTCACTAGCTGCCTATTTAGAATTGGGAGAAAGCATACTTACTTCACTTGTATTTCGTTTCAGCTTCATACTTAGCACTTCTTTCTTGAAAACTATTACTGGAAATAAGAATATGTATTTGTTTGTGACAATTAATTTGCAGTCATAGAATTGTCAAACTTTGAAGGTGGTTATCAGCACTGAATGCTGTGCTTCAGCACTTCACCATTTTTTGGGTGCTGCTGTGGTGGTTTTTTTGCACAGATACTGATCCTACTTATTTTTATGTGTAAGAGCATTATGGCAAAAATGACTCAGTTCCATGGGTAGCAGTTATTCTGTAGTTAAGCAATTCAGTGTTTCTGATTTCTCTGATTTACTTAGAATGTCTGCATTTCTTTGTAATCACTGTAATGGTAGATTGTAAAAGATTCTCCCCACTCCAGTGAAATGATTGCAGTAGCACTGGCAAAGCCACATTTCATTCTGCAAAGCCAAAGCATGAATTTCAAGCTCTTCCTGCCTTCTTTGTGGAGAGCAGTCCAGGGTAGTTAGAAATTTTAGGAAGGCTGGTTGAGGAGAACCACAGGTTGCTGATGAAATTGGTGGTATGGTGGAGTAAAAAGTGTTGTGTAGGTGAGAGGAAAGTGGTTAAGGGTGGGCGAAGTCAGTGCTTGAAGAGTGAGGCTGGCTGCAGTGGAGTGTTACTGCCCTCTGCTGTGCATTGCTTACTATGAACTCGAAAATTGCTTTTTGTTCCTTATTGCTTCTCTTACTTTTGTGTTCAGCCCAATCCCAGGATTCTCAAGTGTCTCAAGATTCATCAGTTCTTGCTGCTGAAGGTGAAGAGAGACTTAAAACACGTTCTGGACCATCATTCAGGCTTGATAATACGGTTGGTCACATCAAAATAATCCTGTAACTCACTCTTATTTTAAGATGTAATCTTTCTCATATGGGGTGGCTAAGAGTGGGTGCCCTGTTGTAGGTGCAGCAGTAAAACAAGCACCAAGTAAAGAGGTAACCTGTGTGATGGATCTGCTCTGTTCCTGTTCATACAGCATGGGATGCTGTTGCTCCTCTGTCAGGGCACGCCATGGGCTTACGCTCAGCTTGCTGAGACTCCTTTTTCGCAGTGCTGCTCACCAGGCAGGCCCCAGCTGGGACTGGTGCTCTGGCTTCTTCCTTCCCAGTGCTGGACTTTGTATTTGCACTTGCTGAGTTTCATACCATTCCTGTAGAGGCAGCCTCAGAGGTCCCTCTGGATACCAGCCCTGCTGTTCAGTGCATGGGATGCTCTTCCTGCCTTGATATATCTGCAAATTTGATAAAAGTGTGGTGTCACCTCCTCTGGGTCATTCATTGCCAAGGACAGAGCCCTGTGTGCTTGTTCCCCACCTCTACAGTATGTGTAATCCTTCAGTCCCTGACCTCTGAGCCTGATTATCCAGCCAGTTTTTTTACCCTTCCCACTGTCCATCCATCCAGGTTGCAACATCCAAACTGGGATCATAGAATATTGTGAGAGTGTTAAAAACCTTGCCAAAATCAGCACCAATCTGCCTCTTTTCTCTCACCCAAAGATTCCATCATTTTTTAGGAGATAAAAACAGTATGTAAAACATGCTGTGTATTACATGTATATATAAAAGTACCTTAGGATGTAAATGTTTTACGTGTGTATGTTAAATATAGATATATATATATAGTGAAAAATTTAGCAAAAGGGTTTCCTAGATTTTTTAAATTCTTAGGGCACATTTTAAGTCAGATGTTTGAGAAGAATTCTTCATACCTAATAGTTCAAAATTTTGAAGTACAAGAACCCTCATTATCTGCTTCATGACTTTGTAGAGCTTACCTTAAAGAAGATGGTGCTGTAGAGGATTTTATATGTTTTAGTTTAATTTCACAGAATTAGATTTTAAGTCTCCTGTATGCAAAAAGCTCAATATTGCAAGTACTTGTAAAGTTCATGAGTTTTTAATGTTTTGTTTGTCCCTCTGAGATCCACAATTCTACTGAAGTGGGTCTGTGATGAGAAATAGCCAAATCTGACCACCAGAAGATAAAACAATCTTCCAGGTGTCATGATTTATATGGAGTTCTGAGAGGCTTTATAAGAGTGTTTGTGTGTGCGTGTGTGTGTGAGGGAAGGGGAGGGGATGGGGGCTGTTGGGGAGTGATGTGCCTGGGACATGGGGTGTGAATGTGTTGTACTGAGCAAGGATGATTCTGTATTTGCCTGACTGTGCAAAACATGAAGGCTCCTACACTTGAACTGAGCTCAGAATAAAATGTGTGGGTTTAACACTTTACTTCTGAACAAGTGAATACACTGCAATAAGTGTGTTACTTTATCCTAGGAAGTACCAGGTTCAGAGGCTTTCATGCAACGAATACCCTGTGATGTAACTTCAACAATTTCCACTGGCAGCTTTTCAACCAGTGAGATGTTGAATGCAAGTCCTGTTGACAGTGGTGAGTGTTCAGGTTTTGTTGTTCTTGTAAAAGGAAAATTGTGGTTTAATTTTATGGCAGAATGGGTCCAACTCACTGCATGTAAGTTCTTCTGGAACAGGCTTATGTCAAGCTTCACGGAAGGTTGACTCATACATCTTACGGAGTTGACTATAACCAGAATGTTTTCTTAGGTGCTCATGGTTTTTTACTTTTATAATAATTTAACATTATAATACATCTGCTTTGGCAAAGGATATTTTGAGTTATTATGCAATTGTAACACTAGCAGCTTTCAAGTGGCAATTCTTGTTTTAAAAATTATCTTCAAATGATACACTGATGGAAGTTTCCTAATCAATGTATATATATCATGGGTTGTTGCAGAGCTATGATTTTCTTGCTAGTAAGAGAATTGTTCCAGTATCTGCTTGTCACCGCAATAATTTTTAAGGACTTATTTGTTAAAATGTCACTTGAATGCCATAATAACTTCTAATAGTTTTCTGGGAAATACTTGTTCTTACTACTTTTTGTTTGTAGTCTGCCTCTTGATGTTGTTATTTTTTCAAAAAAATCAAAACCAATTCCTTTATAATAAATACATAAGTGCTCCTGACATTATCACTTGTGAACATGGAAGTGAGTTTGAAATTGATTAGATAGTGACCCTTCAATTTACTTACTTTGAGGCTTAATATTTTGTTATTCTGACACACATCTGATTTCTTAAGCAACGTGTGTATGTATATGAGTTATTCCATGTTTATAAATCAATTTTTGAAAATTACAGTTTTTGCAGCCTGAGATTTCAGTGGCTCTTTTTAACCCTGATGTTGTTTTGAGTAGTAAACTTCATAACTCATGTGACACATCTGTGTTTTATTGATGTAAGAAAGCTAAAGCCATTTCTAAGATCATTTGCTTGTAGTTTTTCTTCTCTATTGTTTTTTGAGTTGTGAAAGAAAAATACCAGGAGTTTAGTTATTTGACTAAATAAATTTTTCAAGTCTAGCTGTGTCTTTACCATACACTCAGTGCTTAGTAATGACCTTTTCTGGTGGCTTTGTGCAATTTTTCTGTAAGCTTATAGATAAAGAAGGGTTGGTGTGCTGTCTGGGAACTTGATTTTGGTTGTCTTGATCCCTCAGATTTCTAGTGTTGATATTAAGCAATTTCTGTTTGAGCACAAATAAAAGCACTGTGCAGTGTCATGAAGATATTCAAGATCACATGAAAGGATTGACACATTTATATGGAGTAGGAGGTAAAGATGTGCTAGCTAGTATAAAATAGAAGTATTAATTCTTTTCTGATCTTATAATTTAAGTGTTTCCTGAGTCTACATTCTGTGAAAGTGCTAAGCTGTAACAGTGCTAAGTACTGACTGCTCTCTAATTAGATATTAGCAACTTGCATTTGTGAAAATGTATGGTAAGGTTTTTAGGACTGTTGACAGGAGACAATTAAAGAAACAAAACCCCAGAACTCTTCATGAATATTTCAAGGTATTAAGCACTGTCTTTTCAAATGATGTCATGGAAGTGATTTCTATGCAAAACTGTGAACATCTAACTTATTATTTCAGGATTGTCTTCTGATAGTAGAGAAGATGGAATTCTGGGAGAAACAGCAAGCCACCTGTGGAACTCCTCGCTTGCTTTTACCTTGCAGCAGAGGCAAGAGAATTTGTCTGGAGCATCTGAAAATCAGTTGTCTGAAGGAGAGATGTACCTTTGTAAAGAAAACCAGCAACGACAGATGTTGGGGAGACCTACTGGGAACTTGAACTCTTACTCAGAGGACAATACACATATCCAAGGTATCCATAATTTTATAGTATTTTTGTGCTGCTCTCTGATCATACAGAATGAGGACCTTGCTCAGTGTTAGGCATTGGTCTGTATTTTTTATAGTCAGCTTACATTTTAAAGTCAATAAGGATTCTACATGCAAGAATTCATTACTTTGATGTTATTGGTGCTTTGTGTTAGGTACTTGTTCATGAAGCATTATCTAGTGCAGGAAAAAAAAAAAAAGATAGACTGACCAGGTCTCTTATCAGTTCTGTGCAGCTTCCTGCCACTGGGGCTGGGCTGTTTGCTACCTGTGCCATTTTTGTCACTTGTTTATGCACAGCTTTCACTTCAGGAAGGTAGAGAAATACCATACAATACTTGATTGTTCACAGGGGGTCACATAGTTGATGAAACACTGACAGGTTGGTGGGAGTTTTATGCTCTCTAGAAAACTGTAGCAATTAATGAAAATTAAGAACATCATTATTAGCTATCATATGCTAATGTTTTAATTCAAATCACTTCCTCCTGAAATGTTTGAAAACTTTAAATGATATAAATTACAGATTAATCTAGACCAGGAAGGATTTCTAGTTACATGGTCCCAATTCTCCTTCCTGCTCACAGCAGAGTCAACTTAGACCAGGTTGCTTAAGGCCTTGTCCAGGCAAGTTCTGAGTATCTCCAAGGACAAAGATCCTACACCCCCAAGCAACATGTTAATAACTTTCTTCTTTTCTTGTTGTTGTTTTTTTTTTTTCCTTGCATGTTCAAGGACAATGCATGTTCTTTAAACTGACAGAGGATGAATTTAGATTAAATACTAGGCAGAAATTAATCGTAGTGACAGTGTTGAGGCACTGGTACAGATTGTCCAGAGAAGCTGTGGATGCCCCATCCCTGGAAGTGTTCAAGGCCAGGTTGGATGGGGCTTTGAGTAACTGGTCAAGTGGAAGGTGTCCCGTTGCAAGGGGCTTGGAATCGGGTGATCTTTAAGGTCCATTCCAACCCAGACCATTCTAGGATTCTCTCTATACTGTCTCTTAGGAGGTAGTAGACAGCAGACATTTTTTGTGCGCCTTCCCTCACACCCCCAGTTCTTCATTTAAGATTGAACAAACTCATTTAGCTTCTCTTTGAACATCGTGTGCTGCATTCACCCTCTAATCATCCTTGTGGCTCTTCATTGGTCTTGTTCCGCTGTGAGTTTTGTACTGAGAAGCCCATGCCACTTCTGATGCAGTCTTAAAAGAGCTGAACAGAGAACTTACAGACTTCAGCCTTTCATTTAAAGAATAATAAAAGTGAATCAGTGTAGCACTGTCTTACTGCTTTTTATACCTGCATTGTGTCAAAGAATTGGATGCTGTAAAAATTTCGTTTTTACGAGCTGGTATTTGTATACCTGCAGAATTCTGTAGGCTTTATTTCTTGTTCATAGAAACAACTTGTGGTATGTCCATTGTTTGGGGGGAAGGGGGGGGTTGTTTTTATGGGGAGTTGGTTTTGGGGGTGTGGGTGATGTTTGTTTGTTTTTAAAATAACCTCTCTTCTTGCAGCTCCAGGAACTGAACCCTATTTTCCTGAAATGGAGAGACTTTTTACAGACTTCCATCACCAACTCTTTCAGCCTTTGGAGCCAAGTGTTGACTTTGATGCATCATCATCATCATCATCCTGTTCTCAATACAGAATTTCACAGCACAGAGAATTTAGCAAGGTACTGCAGAAAAAACTCTGGTAGAGGAAATACTTTTTCTTAAGACTTTTTGTTAGATTTAAATGGGTAATCCCTATACTGTGTTCTATTTAAAAGAAACACAACAGTATTTTTTATATATGTGGATTGCTGATTGTAGCAGAAATGTGACCCAAAAATCAAATACTACCTTTATCTTTTTATCCTTCCTATTTCTGAGAAAATTAATCTTAAATCAAAATTATTTTTTTATGCCACTAGGCTTCAGAATTTTCAACAGAAAGTCCAGATGTGTCTGCATTTCTAGAACTGGAAAATTCCAGTCTGAATGGACAAAGAAGCAGTCTGCCTCGTAGTCTTGAAACAAATGGGCAAAACAGCATTACATCAGAAGAGTCTGCTAGAGAAAATGTTACTCCAGGTATGTAGTCAGATCAGTGCTTTCAAAATCAGCTTTGTGCCAGTGTATAAATATCAGCCTTTACTGTGGGTTTGCAGTGTTGAAATGGGGACAGATCTCGCTTCTCTCAGCCCTGCTTTAAAATGTCTCAACTGCTGCACTCTCACACACTCTCACCATCACCTTTAATGGGACAACTCCTAAATTTTTTGAAGTTCATTTCTTGAGCAGTTATGACTGTGATATAAAAGCAGACTGGCTTATTCAAGTCACTGTAATGGATATTATGTTACTTATTCCTTCTTCGGTGATTTGTTAGCGAAGAAATATCAACTCTGGCTGAAACTGTCCTTTTTCAAATATTTGTTCATGTATATCCATTACTTTCTAAGTTTGAGTAAGCTAAGGAGGTTCCAGAAATTAAAAATTTGTTCATGTGTTAGAGTCTCTCTGAACTGACTGATTTGTCTTTTACGTAGTGTTCTTCAAGAAACAATTCAATTTTCCTTTCCCACTGTTAAGTCACAGCAATATACTGCACACTGCAATACTTGGTCTGATTATAGAGCTGCCTTATCTCTCTCCAAAATAAAGTGGAGGCTACGACAGCAACTTTTGAGCTACAGTGTTGTAGTTGATTTAGTGGATTAGAAGTTTATGATGAAGTTAACTGCAGCTTATAGCAAGAAAAATATTTTTTAATGTTTTGCAGTTAAATTTAAATTGATTTGGTATTTCATGTAATTCTAAATTCTAAAAATTCCAAATGCAGCTAGTAGCAATCCAAACATTTCTGGAGCAAGAATCAGGTGTTTCAGTGTTTCAAGATGCTCCAACAAAAAGCCAAACAGGAAATGTGGCACAATAATTTAAGTAATAGATGCAGTTATAATGTAAATGTTTTTGATCAGTTATATTTGTGACTTGCGAAGTAATAAAAAATGCTAGAAGAGGTTGACAATTCAAGAATTTGTGACTGTGGTCACAGCAAATAGGATTTAGGAAACTCCATTCTAACTTCAAACCATTCTGTTTCTGAATTGCTTATAGAAACAATCTTTGTGGTTTAACTGCAGTGTCTTCCCATCTCTTAAGTGTTTTTGTAATCCCAAACCAATTATTGTTGTGCTTTAAAAGGAGGGAGAAAATAACATGAGCAACAGGCTAAGCAAGTAAAAACTATTATGGGTTGTCAGTTCAAAGAAGGCTGATATGCAAGTGCATCATCTGGAGAATTTTCTGTTGATGGCTGATGTTGCAGTGTAATCCTTGCCTCCCCATTGACAGCTATTTATCAGCAGACAATATTCTTTATGCATGTAAAACTAGATATTTTCTGTGTGACAAAGATTGCAAAAAAATGTCTAAAGGAAACCATTAAAGGTTTCTGTGGTACATTCTGGTGTGTATAAAAAGCTTTGGTGATAGCACGATGTTGGAGTCTGTGCAACCGATTTTATCAAACTTAGGACAAAAAAAGCAATTTAAACAACACTGTTGTGTGTTTGGCAGATGTTGTTCTGCTGAAATGCCTCCCCAGTAATTAATGTTGATACCCAATCTTTCTCTTTGCCCAGCCTCTTCTGGGGAAAAATGGTATCTTGAGTTGTATGCTCAAATGAAGAGAGATAATTTAGGGTGCAATGCTGTACCTTGCAGGAACCGTAGTCTTTGTTCCAATTTGAATGTTGCTTTCTACTTCAAAGATTTTCTGCCCAAGTAATGGTGTTTTGGATAATTTTCTTTCTGGCTTGGAGACTTTGTTGCAGGCCCAAAAGAGACTCAAAGGACTTCTATTCACAGAGTATAAGCTGTATAATGTATTGACTTCCAGTGTAGTTATGTCAGCAGCATCACAAAGTCCATCCCTAAACGTATTCTAAGAAGCAGCAAAAAGTGTTGTTTCTTGAAGTTTCATGTACAGTGATGGAATAATTTTCTGTAATGTTAATGGTATTATGTTTGAGGAAACTTAAGCAGTTTTTTAAACAAAATGTTTCTTCCTATTTACTGGACTTCTTGTTATACATTACTGAAAAGTCTTATGGAGAGACTTGAAGTGGAAATTCTGTTTTGTTAGCAAGAAGTTTGACTTCTGACAATTTTTGAAACAGGATCTGAAGAATCTTTTCACCCACTGCAATTAGAATCTACTCTGAGTGATGACTGTCAGAATGCTGATAATGCTGATCAGACAGGGGATCTTAACACCGTGTCACAGAGACCTTTTGAACAAACCCCTGGAATTAAAAACGGAGGCAATGAGAACTGTATTTCACCTGCAAGTGAATATGAAGAGCTGTCAAGAAGTGTGGGATGTATTACTCTCCAGTGTTCAGTGGAAGATCTGCGGAATGAAAGTTTGATTCAACTGGAAGAGCAAAAATCATTTTATCAGCTAGATACCACACCAGTTACAATGGATGAAACTTTGCCTCAGCAGTTACTAAAAGAGACTGTGTCTTCTGAAAAATTACCTTTGGAGGTGTTTGATAAGAAGAAGCATGTGAAGCTTCCTGAAAAATCAGTTCATGTAGATGAAATAAATAAAGCTGTGGAGCTGCATTCTCAGCGCAGTATGGATATAAAGGAGCCAGATCAAAGCTTTCCAGAAGGTCAGGAATCTCTGAGGGTTCTCAGAGAAACCAACTTGGAAGACTCAGACATCCATTTGCACACTGTTGTACAACAGAACGGTTCTTTACTCCAAAGACATGAAAAACATTCTCATCCTGTGCCCAGAAGCTCCTGTCATATTCCAGTCTGGGTGAGTAGAACAGATTTCCGAAAGCAGAGGTTTTGTTGTTGCACAAAGTAACTTTAGACCTTTAATACCTGAAAGCTTGGCAAGTGTTGATTTTACAATTCTAGCTCCTGTTTCCTGGAGTTTTGCCCTACTCTTTTCAGATGATAGCACTGAGATAATTAGCAGTAGTGTAAATGAGCTGAGTTCCTACGATGGTTGGAGGTGTAGCATCTCTATCTCCTTCTCTTAGCACCGAGGGATAGAGCTCATGCAGCTGGGTTACATGCCCATGGGCACCTCACTGAACAGCCCCTGGCCCTGTTTAGAAGCTTGAAGGAAGTAAATAAATTAACCAAAACATAAGCAAACTTAAATAGCATTGATGTAGCTTTAAAAAAAAAGTTTGCCTTAGAACTAAGTAATTTAAACTTGAGGAGAGGGGGAGTTTTTGTAGTTGTTTGGTTGCTTTGGGTTATTTGTTTCAGTTTTTTGAATTCTGATATACAAGTGCTCTTTGTGTATTTCATTTACTGCTTGGGGCAGGTGTTCTTTCTTCTATATGTTAAATGAGCCTCCTTTTTCTGACAACAGTTGCTGCTATTCCTGAAAATGCTGGGTTTTTACTTCTTTTCCTTACTGATGTCTTGATTAATTTATTTTCTAGGAGACTGAGTCAGGGCGTGGTATTATGGAAGAACCTGAGCTCACTCTGATAAGCTCCAATGACATCAGTATTGTAGAATCAGACATTGAACATCCTAACCAAGAGAAAATTAGGAAGGATGCGAGGGATAACCCAGCAGGTGTGGATCAGTCTGAATGTAATGTTTTTACTGAGGTGAGCATTATCTAATGTGATTCTGTTTTGAACTTAGTATTAATCACAAAAAGGAGAGGCCCCCACTGTAGCAGTTAATCCACTGTCACAAAACAAGAGATTGTTGGGTTCTCCAAGCTTTGTAATTGCTTTGGATCATCTTGGTTTGATGTTATGTTTTCCAGACAGATTGAATGGATCTTAAATTTGGGCTATTCCTTAGAATCACTATCTTGTCATAGTGATGTAGATAGAGTTTGGGAAGACTTGCTGCAAAAAACAAAACCATCTTGCTGGTGTTTGCAAGACTGAATTGTATCTTATGAGTTGAAAACTTGAATGAAAGGAGAGTGTGGGATAAAATGAAAACTACAAACTAAACAGGAAAAAAAAGGAAAAACCCCCCACCTTGTGAGGATGGAGCCCATACCAGGCTGACAGAGCAGTTTGAGGCTTATGGGGAAAATGAATCAGCTCTTCATAACTGCCATGCTTAACTAGCCTGTGGTGTTCTTTGTGCTGCTTTCGTGAACAAAGCAAAGGCTGCGAATTGCAGAGGGGCTGGGCTGTAATGAGACAATAGTTTGGGTGCTGAAGCAGTGCTGTAGAACCAAGTAATCTGTGTCTGTTGGATGAACAGATTAGATTAAATCATGCACTAATTGCAAGAGGCATCTAGAGAATTCCTGAAAGTGTCTAAGGATGGGTCTTTATCAAGTAATTGATACGTGGGTGAGGTGGAGGTTGGCTGGAGGCTGTACTGCTGCAGTGGGGTGTCACCTGCCTCTGGGAAAAGGGGGGAAAAGACAGAGCAGGAAAAGAATGATGGGGAGAACTGGAGACAGCAGGAGGAAAGGAAAAGAAATTCAATTTTCAGACCTATATTAAGAACAAGCAATTGAAATCTGGTGGGCAAAAAGTCTTTAATGAAGGTACTTTTATTTTTTTTTCAGTTTTAGAATATTTTTAGAAAACAGCTTTTTCATACCTATTACCAAGATCCATTTCTGATTTTTCTTTGCATCTGCAATAAAGGCAAAAGAGTATCTTTTATTTGCATTGGGTCTATGCTAGTGGTACAGTAGTACTGCTTCACTCAAATCTGTGGTATATTTTAAGCATTTCCAATCACTGATCCTTTTGAAACAGGAGAGAGAATTTTTACCTCTAGCTCCAGATGAAGATTATTCAGCATTCATAAGGCCTGTCCATTCTCCCAAAGCCCAGAATCCCAACCAGAGTCACTGTCCATCACAGCAGACTGCAGGTAATTATGTGGTACTTCAATACGCTGAAGTTGAAAGTGGTTTTTTAGTTTTAAAATCATCAATAAAATACACCTCTCATTTGGAAAACAGAGCTGCTTTTACTTAGGCAGGTGCATCCTGCTGCTCAGACTTGGTCTGTAGTTCATTTGACCCAGGTTTAGTGTGTGTCACATTCTCTTCCTCTGCCAGGCTCTCTCTCATGAAACTTCAGAATCTCTACACTACACTTGTTTTGTGTTGTAATGACTTAATTTTGAAAAATTCTGTCTTGCTTTCTGATTTGCTGTCAGAGTTTATGCACCTTCACTTATTTTTCATTTCCTGTTAGTCCCCCAAGTCCTGTAGCCAAAGAGTTATCCTTTTTTTCCCCTATTCCGATGATAGTGAGAAACAGTAGTAAAATAGTGACTTTTTTGTCTAAGATGAACTGCAGTAACATGAAAGACAGGAATTTGCAGAACTTAACTGTGTTAGGGACTTGTCAGGTCTTCAGTAAGTTCTGAGGCATCAAGATGCTTTTGATGCAGTATTTGTCACAGCATTTGTCTGGGCAGAGTTGCTGACTATTACATAGGTCTGAACTGCTGCGTGTTCTGCGAGATGCCTCATCATTCAGTGCCATTCTGCTCATGCCATTTACAAAAGTGCTCAAGCTCAGCATTTTAGAAGTACCTTGAAATGCATGACTTATTGCTCATTGTTAAGAGTGAGAAATGTGGAGACTTTTCCTTTTCTTTTACAGTGATGCTGCTGGAATTTGCAGCTACACCTGGAAGTCTGCAAAAATCTTTTTTAAAAAGAAAGCAGAACTTCATCCAGGAATCTCTGAAAAGAGTAGAAGCAATAAAAACTAAGGAGAGAGAAAATGAAAAGCTGGAAGCAAGAAAGTTTCAAAGAGGAAAATCTGAGAAGCTGAGAAGCAGACAGGAGTCTGGTCTTCTCTCTGGTAGGTTTATCTGGGGACAAGACACAGCACTGGGTATCCCTTCAAATGCTGTTTTATACCGAAGAATAGATTTTGTATTTGCTATGTGTTTGCTGTTGCAGACTGGGATATTCTTTAATTTGTTTTCTCAGGGAATTGGGGAGCTTTGTTTCCCCCCCCCATCCAGCTGCCTCTCCAGTGTTGTACAGGCCCTTACAGGGGCTCTTCATATTTCACCATCAGCCCACCTTAACCATCATAAAGTGCCTCTGCAAACAACAGCTGCTTATCACAGAACAGTCATGTTAAACAAACTGGTGCATTGCTAGTGCCCGGTACTGGGGACCTGGAGGTTGGCTGTGGAGAGCCATGGATGGCCTAAAGCACAGCAGCAGCCTCCTGAGTGTGACTGGGAGGATTTATTTTAACTCAGGATGCCATCTCCACTGTGTCCATTCTGCTAGCTTGTTCTGGTTTTTGTCATGTCATTTAAAAATCTTTGAAATCTCTCATGGTTTTGAGTTACCTGAACTAGAGATTTAAATTTAAGATATGTTTGGCTTCTTTTTTTCCCCTTTAGGAAAAAATGGTGCACTTGCCAATCAGTTGAAAAAAGTACAAGTGAAAGTATCTTCTCCAGAGGACAGGAAGTCTGCAGAGGTTGAAATGCACCAGCGTACAGTCAGGTATTGCATTAACACAGGTGGGAGAGGTTTAATTAAACCCCAACAGAAGTAGTTAATCTGTGTCTTGAGAAAGCTGCTCCTCAGTCTGTGCTGTTCCAGCTGGGCCCAGTGCTGCTTAACACTCAACAGGTGGGAGAGGAGCCAGGTGTGTTTGATGCAGGTTCCTGCTGGGAAATGCCCTTGCAGAGGTGGCACTGAGGAAGGTCACCCTGCTGGTGTCACTGTGCTGAGGCAGCTGTGCCACTTAATGCCTGACATGGGATGAAATTTGATGCCAAGTTCACATTTGCACTTGGGCACTTAGGAGCAGTAACATGCAGCAAGTGCAGCTCTAAACGCGGAAAGGGCTGGTTTGTTGCAGCTGAAAAAGAATTTGAAGTGATTCTGGATTACTGGAGAGTGGATTCAGATTTTCCCAATTGCCAGCAACTGAGCCAGGGCAAACCCTTAAGCTTAGCTTGTTAACTTACTCCAGCCTTGCCACTTCCTTCCTGCCCAGACACTGATTTTGTTTTCTGTTTTCACAGACTTTATAATCAACTTGCAGAAGTGAAAATCAGAAATGAAGAAAAAACAAGGCAAGAAACTTATGCTAAAAACAGAGAAAAGGCTAAAGAGTTTCAAAAGGTAATAGTTTGCTACAGTGTCCTCTTGCCCCTTGGTCTCATGCTTTCAGTGAGCACCCAGAGTAATTGAGCTGTGGTTGAATGGAGCTCAAATGGACACCCTCGAACCAGTCTGGATGTTAAGTAATGCTACTGGTGCATCTCATGTAAGAATTTCATCATTTCCTAGTCTACACTAGAATTGAGCTGAAGTTTTCTCTAAAAAGCCTTAGGCTGAATTTTTCTGTGACTTGAGCAAAAAGGCTCCAGCTGCTAAAAAGTCCACGTAGCAAAAGAATGGCAGGCTTTTTATTAGTCCAAACTTGACCAGCTTTCCAGTGTAAGGCAACATTTTGGGTTTGGTGTTTTTTGGGGTTGCTTTGGCTACTCCAGGTATGATGAGATTCTGGGCATGCCCAAACTTAAAAGGTGCAAGAATCGTGTCTGGGTTTTGATAGCAGTTGCTGTGGAACAGGGTGTAACAAGAGGCCTGGACTTGTCAGTTCCCCCATTCCCCTGATGGGCCTCAGACAACTGAAAGGAGGGAAATGTGTGATAATCCTGACAAGCTGTGACTGCTGTGCGGGTCCAGGCCCAATTCCTGCCTTTAGCCCTGAACCACCTCACCTGCTTTGTGGTGGAATAAATTACTGCTCGTTACATTGCTTTACAGATCCCGTAATTAACAAAGAGAAGTAAGTACACCTTCCCCCCTGCCCTGTAATCTGTGGCCTCTTTGAAGCAGGGGCAGGCACTGCCCTCACTGTCCAGACCAGCACTGTCCACTCCTGCTGCCCAGGTTACAGTACCACAGCTGTGCCCCCCACCCCTGCTGCCTTTAGGACAGTCACTTCAGCACTGTAGTCTCATGGTTTGTTTTATTTGCAGAAAATGCTGGAAAAACTGCGAGCCAAGAGGACTTGGAAAGCACCATGACAGGCAAAGACTTTTGGCAACAAGGACATGCAGTGGTATTGGGACAATCCAGGCCACTGAATGATGCAGACTTAGTGATGAATTGTGAAGCCAACTGGGAATCCTCAGCTTTAAGCTGCAGGAGAACAGTGAGTACCCCAAACCCCTGCAGTCCCCTGTTCACAGAGCTCACTACAGCAGCAGATAGACTGTGCTGCCTTCAACATTGTTCGTCTCAGACTGAGTTACTAGCCTGAAAGGCCTTTCTTACATGTTAATATTTTAGAGATACTAAGTTTTGTAATATACATGTATAAAATGTTTTCAAATAAAGTTTTAAGGTTATTTGAATCCTTGGGTGACAGGACATTTCTTTTGTAAAGCTGGAGTTTTTATCTGTTCTTTGCACTGTGTGATTTAAGGTAAGTGTGGGTTCCTGCAGTCACAAGGTACATCTTAAAGCACTTGAATGGAAGAATAAAAATCTTACACCGTTACTTCTTCTAGAGATTTTCTATCCATGTTTTCTGAGCTAAGCACATCACGACAAATTCAAAGCTCAACTTATGCTGTAAACTTAGTTATTAACAGGTGCAGTACGAGGGGCATTTCATTAACACTCATCCTGGTTAAAATGCACCAGCAAGTCATGGAATAGCTGGGGTTGGAAGAGACCTTGAAGGGTCCTCTGGCCCATCCACTTGCAGTGCTTAAGGCTCTATAACAATCTCCCTGGAGCCTGCTCTGCTCCAGGCTGACCCCCAACTCTGAGCGCCTCTTTTCACAGGAGATGCTCCAGCCCTGTGATCATCTTTGCAGCCTCCTCTGAATCTGCTCCAAGGGAAGTCTTAGAAAGCTGACTTTAGATGAATTAACTATACTTTATACTTGTTTTCCCTTGTTTCTTTCAGTCTGGTGCAGCTGCATGTACTGCAGCAAACCATAAGCCAGAACCAGTTTGTTAAACTCCATGGAGTTTAGTGGAGGCTGTTTGCAATGCTGAGATTATCAGTAGAGCATGAAGAGTCTTAACTTCACCACAGCAATTCTGCAAGGGCAGCTCAGGCTCTGACACATCAATATTCTTGTTCCTCTCTCAGAATATCCAAGGGAAGAGACCAAGCCTGCATTTTGCTACCAGCAAGTCACAGGTGATTGATCAGCTGCCATAATTTTATTAACCCTCTTTGCTGGCTTATCAGTGCAGCAACAGCAAATAAACTCAGGCTACAGCCCAGAGCCCCAAGTTTGATTTAAATGCTGTGACGTTCTGTACAGAATAAATGCACCTCTCTGGGGCTTCAGGACAGTTGAGTTCAGTGACAGGGAAGTGAGGGAAAACACCTGGTAAAGCCCCTTCCACTCCCCTCTATACACTCAGCTGGGTCTACTCTGACAGGCACCTTCACCACAGCTCCCAGGAGGGCAAGAGTCAAGTCAGTCATAACATGCACTACTGCAGTAAACTAGTTAAAATGAATGTTTAATTCTAGAAAACTGCAATAAAAACACTAGAGAAGGTTCCTTCTTCATTTGGAAGAGCTGTGCAGTTCTTTGCAGCAGGCTTGCAGCAACATCACCAGGCTCTGAGAGAGGAAAAACATCAGCACTTAGAAGCTTAAAAAAAAAAGCCATTTTCCTAATATCCAATCTAACCCTCCCCTCGCAAAACTTGAGGTCATCTCCTCTCATCCTACTGCTTGTTAGTTGGTAGACCAACCCCCACCTCATTACAAGCTTTTTGTACGTGGTTGTACAAAGCAAGAAGGTTCCTCCTGAGCCTTCTTTCCTCCAGGCTAACCACCCCCAGCTCCCTCAGCTGCTCCTCATCAAATTTGTGCTCCAGACCCTTCCCCAGCTCTGTTGCCCTTCTCTGGATACACAAGCAGCAACTGGGCTGCAAGACTGCTCAAACCACAGCTGTAGTAACCCTGTTCTCCCATCTCCCACGCTGCAAATTCTCACTTCAGAATGGAACTGAGCAGTCTCTCCTCTACATCAGCATCACAAACCCCCAAAGGCAGCAGAATAAGGCCCTTTTTCAGCCCAGGAGGCCTAACTACATGAGTGTTATCTCCTCACAAATAGACCATAGTACACATGGAGTGTCCACGGCATCCTGCAGAGGATTTCAATATGCGGTCACCGCGTTAAGGGCTGCTGGTTTTTCAGCCACGCAAACCCTCTTTGAAGTGACCTTAAATCTCCTTACAGTACCAGCCATTTTGGTCAGTGCCCTTACCTTCACACTCACTTTGGCAGCTCCCACATGGTGTTTCTCATCCCTCTGACATGCAGCAACTTGGTAGCAGACACTAGGAGTTAAAGAGTCAGTTTTGGTTAGTACAGGGGAAAAGTGAACATCGGGTGAAAATTGCATGGAGCAGCCTTTGTCTCCCTTTTTTGCTTCTGTTCCAAAGAACCACCCTCTCAGCAGGAGCCCCAGAATCCAATCTACCCATGTTCCAGCTGGAACTTTTGCTCCTCTGTAGCTTAAGGGCTGAAGGTGCCCAAGGATATATCCCTACCTACAAGCCACATCCCTACACCTCTACAGGAACTAACAGCAGAAGGGAATATTGTGTCCTTGGCCTATGTTAAAGCTTTATTCCCAGCAGACTTGGTGCCACATCGTGTGGCAACATGCGAGTCTGGTGGATTTGCTTTATGGTCATGTCCACAGCTCACCAGAAACAGGACCATCCCAGCAGCCTTGGTAATGACCAGACAGTCCTCTCACAGCTCTTACGGGACTTCACTCAATGACCCAGCTGCCCAGCCTTTCCACTGAAGGACCAATCAATCCTGCCAATACAAGAGCCAAGGTGTGAACAGGCTCCAGGTACTGAGGAACTCCTCACAACCAAGAGCAGACTCATTAAGACACCAGTACTACAATTGGCTGCACAACTCTACAGCTGATTGAAGTACATATACACACACAAGAAAGACTCACAGATGAGTGATGTGCTCAGATACTGCCAAGATCTGCAGTGATCACTACTCAGTCATCTCTGCTACTACATAATCATTTTGACAGTTTGTTCTACAAGTTTAATGAAGTTTTGATGCTTAAGAGTCATACAAAGGTAATACACAAACTGTGAAATAATATGTAACTAGTAACTCAGTGCTCACCTGTCAAACAGGTCACTCCCATGTTTTTACCTTGGGGCAGTTCACTTTGATCTGTATCCTCAAGCACCTGTTAGAAAGAAGAAATTGAATGCACCTGCTGAGTTCCAGAGGCCAGTATCCAGCTGATGGATAATCAAAATGAAGACAGATAAAAACATCTATTTTCATTTTTTTGCATGAAAACAGAAAGCAAGTACAAAACAACAGAAAGCAAATCCCTGAAAAGGTTAAAGACTGTTTCAGCCAAAATACCAGGTTTAATAGACACAGCAGGAGGAAAACCACGGATGCCAAATGCTGCACTGCTGTAGCACTGCTTTGTGAACATCCCACCAGGAGAAGGCTGCTGGGTGCAGGTACTGTAACACTGCAACAGCTACAGACCTTCAACCACAACAGCTCATTTCACATTCGAGCTCCTTGCATGCACCAGGGAGTGTCAGGGAGTAAGAAGTAATCTTCACTCCACAAAACTGCCATGCAGCTGATAGGGAGAATGGACTAACATCAACAGCAGCTTCAAAACTCTATGTTAAGATTTATACTTCTTCTAAAGTATTTTGCCTTACTTTTTTTGTTTTACTTTAAACTCTTCATTCCCAGAAAAGAATCCAGGAATTTTAACAGTATAGAAGTAAACTGGCTGAGCTGCTCAGAAATTAACTCTTTAAACCCCATACTTGAGAATAAAACCCAAATATTGCTGCTCAGTGTGAAACTGTGCAGCATCTCACGATACAAAACAAAACTGCAGCAAGTTTATGAAGTTACTTCAAGACAGACATCACAGTGCTGTCTATAATAATCACTCCTTCAGGATTAGAGGGAAAATAGACTGTTTCAAGCCATCCAGAGAACAAGAAGCAAAAAAATAAGTGTTACAAGGCAGGTACCTACACAAAAACCCGGGCAAAAGACTAAGTTGGGCCCCTGTAGTTCAGAATGTCAGTTGCACCTGAAGTCCCAGAACACACTGACTTTCGACTCTTGCCAAGCTTTTCCACTTGAATCACTTTTTTGTTTTGTATCCAAGCATGTTACAGTACACCCAGAGGAGAATACTGGGCAACACTGCAGGTCCTAGGATGCTACACTAAGATTTGTCTTGCAGTTTTATCCCACAGAGCTAACAGGTAGTTCAGTGGGTAAAGCCAAACCACAAGTTTATTCTGTGAGGCGTTTCCAACGACACGAACCTACAGAAAAGATCCTATCGGGATAGACCTCAACATTTCTGGTACTATAAATTAACACAAGAGTTTAATAAGAATCAAGCAGACTGGAAAGGTATGTGGTAAAGATACCACTAAGCATCATTTTACATTGTTTCAAGACATTTTGGGGAAGGAAGAGGGTAAACGACACACTAGCACCTCCTTCGTATTGGCAAATTTTTAATTAAAAGTTACCTGAGAAACAAACATCACAAAGGGAATTAACTACAAAACTGTGCAGAATCCTCCGGATAAAATTCCCTAAGTGTAACTTACTGGTCAAAGCAAAACTATCAGTTTAAGCGGTTAACCTGTTCACCTCAGCTCTGACTGAGGGATTTATATGAACATGCTTTCGGCAAATCCAAGTTACAATAAATTCTTCCCATAACAGAATGAATGATACTTTAAGATAGAGTAGTGTAATGTTGAAGACAGTCCCTGAAACCTTCACAAATTAGTAAGCTTGGTTTGAGAGACTTCTGGCCACTGAAAACCAGAGCCCCTCAGTCATTAGGGTATAGGCAGAACTTCAGATGTCACACTAACCCTTAAAGTGGCTTCAGGCTTCTGTGAAATGGCATCCTGCATTTCTTCCTTCACTTCCTCTAAGTACCTGCCACCTGAAAAAAACAAGTAATGTTACAAACCAGCATGTATGTGCATACAAATCAGCACAACCTACAACAGTACTGAGTAGATTTGTTCAGAAAGGCTCTTCTCACTCATTCTCTTCAGAGCAGTTGAACTTTTTGCCCATCATCACAACAATTTTCTCACAGCATTCTCAAGTCTGGGGAAGATAAGCTCTCATGTCTTCTGAAACAACACTGCATTTTCTCAGTGAGAAAGGAGCAGCAGTTTAACCAGCTCACCAAGTTAAAGACAGGCAGCTGACCAGCGACAGGCAAGGGTAAAAAAACAGTCACACAAACTTACCAAGATGTTAGTTCAGATTGGACTTCAGGTGCACTTCCTAAAATAAAGTAAATTGTTGTATCTAAGTAATACTTTCAAGTTTCCTCGGTATTTCAGCAGTTCATCAAGACTTGGGAACTTTTATCTCAGTATGAAGCCAGGCAGACAGTAGTCCAGTTACACTGGCTGAAGGCTGATGACACAGCAAAGCATTTCATTTGCAATCACACCACAGGCCAGTTTATCACACAATTACCAACAAGGTTTATCTGCAATTAAAGAAACCTGAGCACTACAGCACAGAAAGCACAACTAGGGGGTTACCTCACAAAGAAAACATGGAGGACACCATTTTAAGACAGCTTGAAAATATGCTCTTAATAAACCATCTACAAGAATTCAGCACTGCAAGTATTTTTCCTCTACCTGTTAATTCTACTTCTTTTAGTACACAGGATGCAGAATTGAGGCCCATTAACTCAAGCTAATCCTTAGATTTCATAGTAGCTGCATTTTAAAGTACATTTGCAGAATTGTCCCACTAAGTGAACTTGTTACAGGTCTCATTGTCACCACTGCAATTAACTTTACAGTGAGGAAAGCAGAACCTGTTACTCCTCTAGCCACGTTTTCCAATTCAGACACACAGCAGGTTGTGTCTATTTGCTGAAGAACGAGGCATGAAAACTACACAATGTCTGTAGAATACCTTGGTTTTTCAGCCTAGCCAGGTAACTTGGAAAAAGAACTGTTTCTAGTGGTCATCTGGAACTTGGATTTGTGTTTTAAAACAGAATACTTCTTTTTTTTTTGTCAAAAGGCAACCAAAAAGTTAAGACTTGAGCTTTTATCTTCATACAACTACCTCCACCTAGAAAAAAACCCCAACTGCTTCCTCAATACTTACACTTAAGTAGAGGCTTTCCAGTCTGTTCCACACATCACAGGAATGCCCCTTTAAGAATAAATTTTGGAACAATGTCACTAATTTAACAATACTTTTGTCCCATAACAGTTTAACGATGTTGTATGTGACAAGCTTCCCACTAAGAAACACTAAATCTACTTGTTTCAACAGAAATACCAAGTTTAACCAGCACATCTGCATGAAAACCAACGATGCCAGCTGTTGAAATACTGTAGCACTGCTTTTTGAACACCCCACCAGGAAGACACTGCTGGGAGCAGATACCATACAGTGCACAAATTAGTCTTATTGCTGTGGGAATAAGCACTAGGCTGAAGAAATTCAATAGTCTTGCACTGAAACTCAGAAGAAACACAAAGCTCACCTCTTTTGCTACCACTGAAGTACCAGGGATTTGTGAATCAGAAGGATAGCACACAGCCATAAGAATTCCAGAGATTCCCCAAACAGTTACAACTGCTGCTGCAGTGCGAGTGTGCTCATCTGCAAAGAAAGATAAAACCAAACTGCACTTCTGAAAATTCGCAACACCAAGCTCTAGATTGATCAGTATTTGAGTCAATTAATGAATGCTATTTGAGGCCATGCAAATATTGTCCCTTCATATAAGTAACACAACTAATACATTCATCAGCTGTGGGTTGCAAAAGAAGGGTTTTTTCTAAGCACTAGGTTCCAGGTTTTTGTCTACAGCAAAAGACAATACCTGATCAAGTGCTGGAGCAAACTGAACACGTTCTTTTTTTTTACTATTTTTGAAAAAGCATTTCAAGCTACTTCCCAATTGACTCTATACTTACTGTTAGTAGTAATGGAAGCTGACTGTTACCATGCTTTCCAGTTTTAGAGGCAGCTTGAACCAAGGTAAGTGTGTGAGGAGTTCAGAATCACACAGGCTCTCCTCAGAACAACTTACACTGCGTCGACCTCATGTGCTTCCTAGTGCAGTTCTCTGCCTAGAGCAATGGCCAAGTAAGATGTCCGTTCCTATCCTCTTACTCAAGAATGTGTTTGTAAGGTTTCACTACTCGCCCACCCTCAGCTCAGTGTTTGCCATGCTGAAGGGGTTTTCCTACACTCTATCCTTACAAGGTGCTTTCTTCCATGCTATTTCCTACACCATCCCAGGCCACGCAAACTTGATTACATCTTACAGAGTAAGAAGTTTTCACAGCCATGTACGTGCAAGACTACCAGCTGCTCTCTGCTGTCCCTCCTGTTCTTGCAGGGAATATGAATTGAGATGGAATTTTACCCCAGGGAAGCCACCAGAAGCTGCAGCTGTATGATACAGCCTGGTACAGAAAGTGTGGGAAGCACCACCCAGAGACTAAGGGGACAGTAGTACCTCAACATCTTCAGCAGAGAAAATTCCAGGCAGTGTTGTCCAAACCAAATCAGATAAAGTTGCCCTGCAGCATTCAACATCAGGTAAAACCAATGTATTTCTATAAATAACTTCAACAAAAACCACACTTAGAGATATTCAAGAATTCAAGTTTTTGTTTTTGTTCAAAGAGAGGCTACAGGCTCTAATTTTGGTCAGACTGATGGAAAGGTATGTGGCACTGAACCCAATACCTTGGAAGCTTCACACACACAAGCTGCTCAGCTGTGGAGCACTGTTTTTTTCAAAACCTTTTGTGAAGTAATGCAGAAAAAGCTACCTGAAGGAAACAAAACTGAAACCAAAGTAACAGCTTACCTTGTACAACACGAAAACCAAGAGGCATTTCATCTTCCAAAAGCAACAAACTAGAAGGGGAAAAAAAGCAAAGTGATAAGAACAGTCATATATGGTCAAATAACGGAAGATTCCTGAAGTCAAAGCTAGATTTCAACAATCATTTTAACAGCTGTAATAAGCCTGATTTCATGTGTATTTATCCAGTTGTAATCAGAACTGAAATTTAATTCATTTCTAAGTCACTCAACAGTTCAACAGCAAAATTCATCACATCAACTGCAGAATGAGCAGGACGCCACACACCCCTCACTACGCCCTACCAAGCAAGGACCCCACTCCTAGATCCAGGATGAGTCTTTCAACCCATTGAGTATTTCTCAGGTAGATGCCTAAAGGAGTTACATTTAGCCATTAGTTCTGGACCGATTTTAGTTGTGATCTTTAAATGCTAAAGCATAGTTTTTGCAGCCCTAGAGCTATGAAGTTGCATTCAGGAAACTTCTTTTACAAAGGTTTGGGACCTTAATTCAAGCAGGTAAGTAACGCAGCTTGACTTGCTCTCAATACTGAGCACCTACTGTAAATCTCCTCAGACTGTCAGCTGCATTCGAAGGAAATTAAACCAGGACATAAAGCCTTTTGCTGACAATGTGCTCGTTCAGCACAGATTGCTTTTACCTGCTGAGCTGCTGTCAGTTAGCCACTGACATCAATTTGGTTAAGAGTACCTGAGTGAGGGTGTGAGGTGACTAGTTTTTAAATCTTGCTGATTCACAAGTGAACATTCTAACCATGTATTTCTTCAGCTACCACAACCGCTGCAGGAGGACTTAGTGATACTCAGACCACTTCTAAACACTAGCCGTGTTTCCTACTGATTAAAACACCTTTGAGAAAGGTATTTGCAGTTGGGGCAATGCCTGGCAAGTACTGTTAATAAAGAGCTTTTAGCTTCTGCTAAGTCATGTTCACAGCAGAACCCATTCTGGACAGAAGAGGGCAAGAGAGATAAAACAATTTTTAATCCAAGATTCACGATGCTGCTGCGATTATTTTTAAGATAATTTACAACTTCAGATTATTGTATTAGATTCAGAAGCAGAGTTAGTTTTCTGAGAAGTTATTCCATGTGGAATAGACAGCCTAAATCATACAAAATCGATTTATTATCATTCAAATGCATTAACCACATTTTGCAATCAACTTTCGCAAAGTTGACCAACCACTTTTTCACTTTTTTGCTGGCACTTGACTTGCATTAAGCTTTAATTTTGTCTTCAATCCTTTAACTTTTGAATTGTTTCAGACCTGCACTTCAAGACAGAGAACAATTCTCACAAGGACCACCCACAAAGAAGTCAGCTATGAAAGAAAAGCCTCTGAACTGCCTTTTAACTTGAGCATATAGCTGCATGCATCCCAACACATACTCTTCTATACTGTGCTGCTGTTCTGTTACATTATTTGGAATTTGTTTTTCTATTTTCAATTGTGTAAATTCTGTGATCCACTGGTTGAGAGAAGTGAAGTTGCAGAAGCCAGGATTTCACCAAGACTATCAGCCACTGAACCAGGCATATTATGCTCTTGATAGAGAACAGCACAGAAGACAATTAAAAGCTTAGCAAGAGGACAGGTTATACTTTTTTTCTAACTGTCTTGGACACAAGCCAGATATACTCACAGTAAGCCAAATGTGTCTAGGCAGCTTGGTGGAGAGCTCAACACTGACTCCAGATCAATGTTTCAAACCACGTAGGCCCATGAAAGAGGTATCTGAAGAACGACCACTGCCACCTCATTTGCCTATCTGCAGCTCACCGAAGTGAGCCTTGCAGAGGCACCGAGTTCTCCCCAGCGCCGTCCTCTTCATCCACTATTTCAATCACTTCCATTGCTTTTGCACGTTTTCTTCCTGGCTTCGACTTTTTCTTACTGGGGATTGTGCTGCTTAGAATGAAAGAGCTGTTCTCCTAAGAAAAGGGAAGACAGAAGAAGTCACAAGTCTAGTTTTGTGATACTTAAAATGTAAGATTTTAGTAGTAAATCTGCAGACTTTAAGAACTCTACAGAGAACTGCAGAATTTCTGTACATTTCAGCATTATATCAAAGAAGAGAGTGTGGACTATCAACCTCCTCCTGCATTAAGAGACAAGGATTCACAGGGATCACACAGTAAACTCTGGATCTAAGCTCAAGAACTAAATACTGAAAACATTATCTACTAATTCTTTAACTTCAGGACAGAAAGGCTGGAGTGTTTCTAAAGTTTAGGAGTGTTTACTTACCACTACTCTGGCATCAAGCTGCTCCTGAGTATCAGAATTCAAGCTGTCCTCATCATCGCTGAAATAAAAAATCAAATCAAGCTGTGGACTTTTATAGTATCTTAAAACGTGTAAATTACAAGCCCTTAAGTGAACAGTAGCTGAAAGACAGCATTGTACCTTTACACTGTCTTTCAGGCTCTCTAGTTTTAAGGTTATGACTATATTTACAACAGCAAGTATTCTTGCTGATTTACTGGTCTTTTTATTGCACCAAGCTAATTGCTTGACCTTAAAGACCAAAGACGACACTTCAGTTTTTAATAATGTAGAAAGGAATTAAAAGTTATCCTTTAGTCTTTGTTACAGAACACTGTACTTTATTTGGGATAACTATAGAGGAGTGTATTTCAGGAAATACTTTATTTAAATTTCTACCACATAATTTTAATCAGACAGTACAAATCACCAGAACAATTATCAGTCTTCATACCAGATTAAAAAATACTTCTTTCTGTAAGAACTTTAAAGTCAAACGTTTACAAACACAGGATCCCAAGTGGTAAATCAAATTTAGTGGTGGAACAAATCTCTTTGTTCCCAAAATAAACAATGCTTTCATAGGCTAAAAGGACAGGAGAAAACGCGAACTTGATACACACACACATATTTATAAGTTAGTTAAGAACAAAACAGCAAGTAAAGATGAACTTACTCTGTCTCCTGAATAGGGGAAATGGGGCCTTCATCATCTAAGTATTTGTGTTTCCGTAACACCATGCACTCTTTTTCTAAATCTTCACTAGCCTGGAGGGCTTTTAAAGCCTTTTTAAGATGTTCTTCATATTTAAGCACTTCAATATACTTGAAATAGCCCTTTGCAGCTGCTTGCTGTAGAAAAAAAATACTCAGGTAAGACCTTTAAAAGTACCACTATAAATAATTTATATTATGAACCGAGTTGTAATATTGTATCAACTCCCATATATATTCCTGCTGTGTCTGTCTTAAAAGGTATTAAACAGACAACATCAAGTGCCCTGTTTAACAGGAGTTAAAACCTGTCTTGTTATTTCATTCTAGCACGTCAGGTAGACCCACAACATAGCCCATTTCAATTCACTATTTTTAGACTAAGAAAAATAACATATTTATCCAGCAGAACAGAGGACCTACCTCATAGCCAAGAACCATCTTTAAGGGAATATGTTTCTCCCCATAATGTTTTTCAACAAAAGGGAACTGAAAACCTCTGTCTAGAAGCCTCCTCTTTTGCTCCTGAGGTGAGGCTGTCAGTGGGGGCCTCCCTGTGGGCATCTGTGTGCTCTCATACTTTTTCTTTGTCTTGCTCTTCCCTGCATAAACTTTGTATTTTCGGTGTGCAGCTGCCTTGAACTTTCTTCCCCTGAAGTGGTAGGCAAAAATGGCCTTCAAATTGAGTTTTGACTTCTGCTGCTTGGAAACTTCCAATGATTTCCCTGGACTTTGGGGAGACAGAGAAGAATCTGAGGAGCTTTCATTGTCAGGTACTCCTGTAACAGATACAGCTTGTTGTCTCGAAGATCGAGATCTCCTTTTTCGCTTTGAAGGTGCAATGGAGCACTCAGGACGAGCAGCAGAGACATCACTGAAGAAGAAGAAAGTTTTTACTTTTCAAAAGAAGGTACACTTCTATGATACATGACACAGGTACTCCACAGGAAAAAAATTAAACCAGAGATAAAAACTCACATTTCTGAATCACTGCTGATCAGTAAAACCTCAGCTGAAGCTGCTGCTGATTTACACATGCTGTTAAGATGATCTGAAGACTCCCCAGAAGCAGCCCTCTTCTGCCTTGACCGCTCTGTTCCTGTATTTATCTGCCATGAATACACCTCAGACGGCTCCTTCTGCTGATGGCTGATCAGCCCTTGGGCATCAGAGTAATCAGAGCCAGAAGCCTGGGGTTCATCTGTATCTGTCATGTTTCAGTTTGCCTTGAAAAGCAATGAGAATTCAAGTAACTAAAAAAAAGTTTTTGCATTTATCAGGTAACAAACTTTACTCCACCCCTATTCGCAGGGTAAACTTGTAAGAACCATCTTGAGCAAACTTGAGCAGAGATTTTCCTAGGAACCATGACCAGTTACATTCTTCACACTAACAATTAAGTCACGGCCACTTACTTAAAAATATTCACAGCATAACCAAGGTCAGAAAATGTTTTTTAGAGCTCTTTCAGTTCGACTCGTGCCCAAAGGAAGGCAAACATCAGTGGTGCAACAGATGGTTGAGAGACTTGTTCAGAGATGAAATCTGAATGTTTTAACCCTCTTTTTCCTAGGGGTAAGTTTTCCTCCAAATGAGCACACATACAAGTAGCCAGCGGCTTCTTACACTTGTAAGGATATTGCAGTTTTAAGTCATACATAAATACTTACTTCACTGTGGTTTATCCACAGTGGTAATCCAAGACACTGCCATAATGAGAAGCAATGCCATCTTTGCTCTGTTCTTTTGTGAGCTGTAAGATACCTAAGATCTCCTGCTCTAAAAAATCTATCACCCCTTTGTTCACTGGTTATTAATCATCTTAGAGACCAGCCCCAAAACTAAAATGTTAATTTTAACTTGAATCTGCAAGACAACACAATCCAGCCCTTTAGTGGCCCAAGCCTATACGAAAGGGCCATACAGCAAAGGAACCTGGTTATAGCCTGCAATAGCCTAAAGTTAATTCTACCTGCTTGTCAATTAACTTACTAGCCCTGTATATCTTTCTAATTTTACTGTGCTTTTTAGAGTTTTACAAACTCATCATCATACCCATTAATATTTCAAACTTAATTATACACAGTGCAGCATCTGAAGACACTATAGCAGAACTCATCTAATGTCCTCACATAACCTGCAGCTAATCTTCCTGAGGGCACATGCATGTCAACCAAAGGATTAGGCCCAACCGGCGTGAATTTAGGAAAGGCAGGTCCCAAATGATCTCCTTCTGTGACCAGGTGACCCACTCAGTGGATGAGGCAAAGGCTGTGGATGTTGCCTGCCTGGACTTTAGCAAAGCTTTGGACACCGTTTCTCACGGCATTCTCCTGGAGAAACTGGCTGCTTATGGCTTGGATGGGTGTAGTGCTCATTCCATGAAAAACCAGATGGATGGCTAGGCCGAGAGTGGTGCTGAATGGAGCTACATCCAGCTGGCAGACGGTGTTAAGTGATGTTCCCCAGGGATCAGTGCTGGGGCCAGTCCTGTTTAATGTCTTCACTGACAACCTGAACAAGGGGATTAAGTGCACCCTCACTCAGTTTGCTGTTGGGTGGGAGTGCTGATCTGCTGGAGAGCAGGAAGGCCCTGCAAAGGGATCTGGACAGGCTGGATTGATGGACTGAAGCCAACTGTATGAGGTTCAGCAAAGCCAAGTGCTGGGTCCTGCACCTGGGTCACAACCCCACGCAGTGCTACAGGCTGGGGTAGTGGCTGGAAAGCTGTCTGATGGAAAAGGACCTGGGGGTGCTAGTCAACAGCAGCTGAACATGAGGCAGAGTGTGCCCAGAAGGCCAGTGGCACCCCGGCCTGTATCAGCAAGAGTGTGGCCAGCAGGACAGTGATCATCCCCCCTGTAGTCAGCACTGGTGAGGCCACACCTCAAATCCTCTGTTCAGTTTTGGACCCCTCACGACAAGAAAGACACTTATGCACCAGCTACACTGTGCCTTATGCAGGCGCTCTGCTCACACTGGTTAACCCACGGCCTGACAAAGCCCAGAAACAAAGCAGCGGAACGCCATAGCCAAGCCAGAGGCAGCAATGCCACTCTGATCGCACAGGCCCTGACTGGTACTCACAGTTCACAGCTCAGCATCCTTCGCGGCCTCTACTGCAGCTCCGTCCTGGAGCGCTGGCACAGCACGCAGATCCCTTAGAGAAGAAAAACAACCATCTAAATTTGCTGAAGAACCGGACCGAAAGGCACCGGGCACACCGCTCGCCCTCTCGCCAGGCTCGGCTGCCAGCGGCGCGCTGGGGCCGGCGCCACGGGAAGGCCTTGCGAACGCGGGCGCTCACCGAGTCACCATGGGCCGGGGCCACGCCGCTCCCACCACCGCCCCCTGACCGACCGCCGCCACACGCCCCGGTCCTTGGGGCACGACTCAACACTGCGTGGACCGTCCCTCCACCCCCGGCTCCCTCGGTCCCGGGTCCCAGCAGGGCGGATGGCGGCGGATCCGGCCACCGGAACGCACCCGCACTGCCTCCGCCGCCCGCCGCAAAAGGCGCGCAATGGCCGTCCCGCGGCTTAAATAGCGCCGGGGGGGGCTCGCGAGAGGCGCGCGGGCCGACGGGAAGGCGGGAGAAGGAGGGAGAAGGAGCCGTGTGCCATGCTGGGAGTGGCAGTGGGGGTGACCGCGCCAGGGGCGGAGCCGAGCCGAGCCGAGCCGTGTCTTGCCTTGCCTTGCTGTGCCTGTCCCGGACGGCGGGGCAGGGAGGTGCGGTCGGGCCATAGCGGCGGTCGGTGCGGCGCAGGGATCGGACAGGTCCCGGCTTCCCTCGGCTTCCCGCCCGGTGAGAGGCTCCCGTTACCGCTGTCCTGCTTCTCCTTCCCCGCGCTGCCCAGGCTCCTCCGAGCTGGCTGCTCCAGCCTGAGCAGCCCCTTCCTTCCTCTCGCAGCAGTGCCAAGCGCGCTGCCGGCTTTAGCGCTCCCTCGCTCCAGTACTCTCCGCTGCCTTTGCCTGCCGGGATGTTCTCTGTCCCTGCGGACCCCAGCCTCGCCTAGCACGCCTCTTTATACCCTGCCATGACCCGTCCCTTCTCCAAATCGCAGCCGCTCAATCAGTTGCCTCCACTGCCCCGCAGCCTTCCTCTGCCCCATACGGGATCTCCTCGCACCGCCCCAGGAGGAATACGGCCTCTGCATCTGTGGATGTCTCGCTCTTCTTGGTGTCCTCGCTAAATTTCTCTCTCATAACTGCCATCTTCAGTTTTTTCCACTGGTATTTCTTCTTCCACCACGCCTATCCCCGACTCGTGTCTAGCCTGCCTATAACCTCTCTTTTTTGGCTTTAACCCTCTAAGCTAGTTTCAATTCAGGTTTTGATAACAGACACCCCACACACGTCACTAATCTAAAGGTTCACATTTCATCTGCATTCTCCTGGCACCTGGCTACTCTCTCTGATGTTTTCTTCCCACTTCAAAGGTAGACTTTAAGTCTTTACACACTTGTTGCCTCCATTCTTGTTGCACCATTCCACATCTAATAACCTTATCATCCCTTTAGAATTTGTGTTCTTTCTTCCAAAGTCTTCTGTAGCAATTCAGTGTTACTGGACCCCTCCATGACAGATCTTAATTGTGTGCTGTTGTCTCCTTTCAGGTTCTCTCTGTCCCATACCACACAATTCACTCCCCTCTGAATATTTCCACAGGTGGGCCACAGATCTACTCTTTTGTGTCTTTCCTGGTAAGAACTACTGTCTAGCAATCAGATGAGGTTTATTATGTTACATCAAATTTTTCCACAGTCTTTCCCTCCTTTCCTGATTGTGGGGAGCTAACTACTGTCCATTACACAGCAGGTGATTGTCCAGGTATTATACCTGAGCCTACGTACTTGAATAGCATCCAAATCTTGCCTCTGCCTTTTGCACAACAGCAGTTCTAGCTTGTCTTCTCGGAATGTTTCGGGACAACCAATGTGTTGAGTGCTGGCACAGCCTCCTTCTGCATGTGGCAAAAGGCTCTTGAGGGGGTGAGGATCATCTAAAACAATGCTGCCAAAGCCATGTTCTCACTTTCTGTCTATGGCTAATTACTCCCTTTCTTGGTGCACACTTTAAAGTCTTCAGGTGTGATCCACTCCACCTGACATTAGGCTTCTACCAGAGGCACCAAATCCAGCCTGTTACTTTCTCCTCCAGAGCCAGAGGAGGGACAAAGTCAACTGCGGAGACAGATAAGACCAACTAAGATGAGAATTACTATACACAGGTTGCAGTCTTCCTTCCTTTCTCTACTGCTTACTACAGCAGTGATTTGGGGTGGCTGAGCATTGAGCTCAAAGACTTCAGTTAGGTAACTGCTGTGATCTCCCCACTATTCTTATTTCTCTTTATTCCCTGGTTGTTTTTTTTTTTTCCTTTATGCAGACTCAAGAGGCTGATGGTATAAGGACAGTTAAAATTTTTGACAATCATAAAAATTAGGGTTTTTTTAAAATAGCAGCTAGAACTATACTTAAGCAGTTGTCTCACACCGCAGTCCTTCCTAACAAAGACTTATTCAGGTCTGGGAATGCAGTTAGGATTTTGGCTTTTTCCTTCAACACCTGAGATCTGCAGAAGGGGGACCCATTTTATTTTTTATTGCTGTGTGCAACAAGTATGTGCGTAAGGAGTTAATGATTGTTGGAGCTGATTTTTAGGTAGTGTACAATCAGCTGTTTCTGCCCTGAGCTAGTGGCTTGCCCTTCTAACTGACTTTGCTGTTGCAAGGCTGACTGAAGTACAGTTCATTTGTGAAGGGGCTCTTAAACTTATGTTCAAAACTTTGGTTCCAGGTAAACTGGAACTTGATACTGCAGAACTTGCAGTTGTTGATTTCTATTTTGCTACTAGCCTGTTCCTCTCTGGAAGGAGAAAAACATGCCCAGAATCAATTGGAGACCATGTTACAGCTGGGGTTGAAAGTCCACTACAGCCAATGCTGGAAAAGTAAACATTAAAGTTGGGAAGACCTTAGGAGGCAGCTGATGTGCTCAGAAAAGCTCAGTTTTCTTTCAAAACTTTCTTGTGATTCCAGGCTTACAAAAGACACACAAATCTCCTGATCTCTTGAACTGCATTCAGCGTAGGATGTGTTTTCCCTACCCCTAGTTGTAAGCTTGAGGGGTAATATGTGTAATGCTCTGAGCCAGCTATAGGGCTGACAGATGCATTTTCTTCCAAAGTGTTTAAGAAATTTAACATTATTATTGAAGCTGCCAGTCTCTCCTGTGATGGCAGAAACTACAGTTCTATTGTTGCCTATGTACTCTTGAGTGAAATTGAAAAATAATTAACATATTGAAAGGAGCATGTTTTAATTGTTAAACTATTATCTTTGTTGGCAGACCAGTCGCTCCTCAGCGTGCTGTACTGTAACTTCTTACCTGAAGAAATCAGCACCGATTAGGAAATGGCCAAAGTCGAAAGGTTTGCTTTTCATGTCCCAAGTCTGGAGGAGCTTGCTGGGGGTAAGTCATGAAGCGTGTAACTTTATGCACACTTGTAATGTACTCTTCAAACTTATCTGAAAGCTCATACCAAAGTCTTTCTACAGCTAGTACATGCAGAATTCCTGCTCTTAGCACACTGAGAGGTAAAGAATAGCACTATTTCTCTATATGCGATGATTTTCTTAGAGCAAACAATGACTCCTCCCCCAAGCACCCATGATATTTATACACACAGAGAGGCTCTCAATCCCTTTAGGCCTGCTGCATTTGCAGATTTGTGTGCAGGTTGTTAAGTTTGCCAACTACACACCAGACTTCTTTACACATACAGAATCATCTGTCCTCCTCTACCCTCTAGTACTTCTTTCTTTTTCAGGACTGCTCAAAACATAGCTGACAAGATGCAGTGTAGCACGGCAGATCTTCTTGCTTGAACCTAGTTGGCTCCTCCTTTGGTGATTGCCTTAGAACAGGGCTGCAGGAAACATTTTCTTTAGTTTACTTCTTTCTAAAGCCTTCACAAGATAGGAATAACAGAATGGTTGAGGTTGGAAGGGACTTCTAGGTTCAGCCCAGCTGCTCATGAGCTTCTTTTCCAGCCCTAGTAGGAAAACATTATTCCTTCTAGCAGTCTCTCCCCTTCAGCAGATATACTAAAGGTTTTTCATCTTTCAGTTTGATCCTCAAGTTCAGTTTGCCAGTTTCCCAAATCTGTCAGTTCGACATTTCCATGTATTGAGAACATGTGGTCCCAGCAGTGCCCTGGTGGTTCTCAGTGCTTTTCTCACCCAGTCAGACTGGGGCAGTAGGCCAGGGCTGCTGTAAACCTGTTCTCTGCAGAGAACAACACGTACTTGCAGTAGAACAGCTTGAAAGAGTATCAGAAAAATTTCATCCCAAAGCAGAATTTTCCTTTTTTTCCCCATCTGTCCTGAGGATCTCCTGTGAGCTGTGAATTGTGTTGCTGTTCAGATTTTGAGTATAATTTGAGGAGTGCCCTTTTACTGTCCTTGTACTGAGATGTATTTAGAAATGTACCAAGTACCATCTACTGACCGTTTTGGTCAACAGCTTGGTAAATCTGATCTCAAGAAGTACGGTATGGCTGAAACCCTGACTGGAGGAAACAAAGGCACAGGAAAGTCTTCTGCACAAATAAGGAACCACCTGATTTGAGATCACAGACTGGTTGTTCTGTTCTCTAGTTTGAGACACCTGTCAAAGCAGACCCCCAGGCATGAAAGAGCCTGTACCTTTCAACGTAGTATTTGAAGCAGTGTATGTGAAGACAGTCCCACACTCAAGGTTTGGAAGTTGTTTCCAAATAATCCACTCTTCTAATCCTCCCTGTTGTTCGAGTGACTTTGCAACTCCTGAGCCTAAAAAACATTGATATGAAGCAAACCAAAAATTTTAGATTTGGTTCGTTGCCACCAACACCATTTGTTATCTGTCTTGCTCTGACAGTGGCCCTTGCCAGAAAATCTCCACAACAGCATAAACATGACAGGCAGTATCCCATGGCGGTAGAAATTTCCAGACAGCAGAGACAGTTTGAGATTATAAATCAAGCTATTGCAAACCATCTGGTTAATGTATTTAAAGAACTGATTGTTGCCTCAGCTAAATCTTGCTTCCTCCTTTGCTCTTGCATAATATTTGACTATGATCATAATTGCCTGCTCTTTAAAGCAAACCCACTGCTGAATGTGATTGAAGTTTGCCCATGTTACTTCACACTGTGCTGCTCCTAGTGCTACTATGAGTAGTCAGTTTATGAATTTCAATGAAAATGTTTTTTAAATCCTTAAAAATTTTAAAATTAATTACTATGGCAGCCAACAATTATCTGAACAAACTTTTGCTCCTCTCTGAAGCTCTGAGTCATGCAACAAGTGCCTGCAGACATTTAAATCAATGGAGTTACTTAGGGTAAGCATAAATAATGTATCTTGCTGAATTAAAGCCCAAACAGATATATTTATTGTTGTTAGAAACTTGTCAAACTCTTGGTAATTTTTCATTATCAATAATTTTGCCATTATTCTTTATTATAGTTTTGCAGAAAGGGCTTAAAGAGAACTTTGCTGATGCTCAAGTTTCTGTTGTAGACTGTCCTGATCTGACTCAGGAACCCTTCAACTTTCCTGCTAAAGGTAACCTAGCATTCCTGTCTTCCACTAAGACTTCTCCAGTTCTTTCTACACAATCCTGCTTAGTTTTGATCCTCTAAAGATGTTGAGAGATCTTAAAATGTTTTTCAGGTAGAGAATATACAATGAGAGGAGAGCTACATTTTATTTCTGGATTTGCTTCCTAGTTGATGTATGAACACGGACAAGTAATTACTAAGTGCTTGTCATAATTTTTTTCTTAACCTATCATTGCATACCCACTTATTTCATAAGCTTTATTTAGTGTGCTGAAAAGGTTTTGAAATTAAGTTGCTATCTTTCAGATGGAGAAATTCTTTATAACCATGCCAATCACTATCTGAACCTAAGGAGTTGTGCTTCCATTAATTTTTAAATTCCTGGCATTCATGTATGTCAGTGAAGTGAAACTGTCTTATTCTGAATGGGATTAATCTTCTTTGACACTAGCTGTCTGGATGACAGACATGTCATCTGTGCTACTTATCTGAGTTCCCTCTGGCATCAATATGAAAAAAACCACCTCCAGGAGATTATTCATCCTTTCTTAAAATACATATCCAAATAAGTGGGATGAATTGTCCTGAGACAGCTTTCAACTTTGCTAAAATCTTGCAAGTGGAGTCCCAGCAGAGGTCTCCACTGTATGGTGAGAGCCTTAGTGGAGAACTGGCAAACAGAAGGTGTTGTCCACTCTGGCAGGTTTTTTTGTGCTTAGAGAATGTTATTTTACAACAGTTTGTGTAGCATTAAATCCTACTATGAATCTTTTTAGGGCTTGGACTTCTTAATAGTGCAACACTTTATCTAATCACTCTCGGGAAATAGCATTCTCAAGGGTTTGAGAAGTTTGAGGAACTAGTTCTTTGGTGGGTTAGACTGTCTGATTATTAAAGATTATTGGGAAAAAATATTTTACCAAGCTAACTGGCTGTATTTTTCCAGGAATCTGTGGAAAGCCTAGGATAGCAGATGTGGGAGGTGTTCCTTATCTCCTACCTCTTGTAAAGAAAGAAAAAGTGAGTTTTTTCCTGTAGCTGTGGGGTTTGATACATTTGTCAAAAGAAAAGCAATAAACAAAACTAAGGGCTAAGAGATACTTAGTCTCTATAGGATTCTACCTGTGAACCACACTTTTCAGTGTTTAATGAGACCGATTCTGATGTGTGTTGTATGTTACAAAATCGAATAAGAACAATAATTCAGTCTTTGATCAAATGAGCAGGGAATATACAGGCAGAATCTACCCTTAGAAAACGAACAAATATCTACCAAATTTGTTATTACTAAATGTTATGTTGTGATCAGAAGCTGTGTTCAACCTAATTATCAAAAATATCAATGAAGGTGGGTGTTGTGAATCAAATGCTTCCAGGACTACAATGAACAAAATGACAACTGCAGATCAGAGCACCACACCAAAATCACAGAATGGTTTGGGTTGGAAGAGACTCTTGAGATAATCTAGTTTCAACCCCTCCTGTGGTGAGCAGGGATGCCACCCACTAGGTCAAGTTGCTCAGGGCCCCATCCAGCCTGGCCTTGGACACTTCCAGGTATGGAAAGATTGTTTTAATTTTGCAGGTTTATGATCTAAATACAGTTGCAAAGGACATAGAACTGCCTGGAGCTTTCATTCTTGGAGCTGGAGCTGTTTCATCCAAGGTTCTTGGAAAAAATGCTGAGGTCAGTATGTAAGTGTGATGGTTCTCAATGAATTCATGGAAGTATCATAACAGTGGAGCAGTATCATGCTGGGTATTTCCCGTTTACAACCATGTATTTAATAAACGCTTTCACACCACAAACACATAAAACACATTAGAAGGAACTGAGATGAGAGGCATCCACTGAGGTGCATATTCCTGAGATAATAAAGGTTAATTGTAAACTTGTAATTCTTCAGGAAGCATATGATTACCTTGAAGTGTACAAGAAACATGTTTTTTTGAAACTGATTGACAAAGACCTGACCAGAGGTTTTAATTCCAAGATTTAGAAATGCTTGTCAAACTTACTGGTAAATGCCTTTTAAATGCTCCCTGTCTTTTACCCTCTTAGATGACTTTGTTTCACCATTGTGAATTTTAAAGATACTACATACAAAATGATAAACTGCAGGAGGGGTAGGAGACAAAAACTACTGCCTATGGAGACTTTGGTTAATCACATTTTTTTCAGGCATAAACCTTAGTCTTGCTGTCTCCTTTTGATGGATTTATTGGCAGATGAGATAGTCCACATAAGCATTAAATTTGGGCCACTATAATAGTGGTTGTTACTGTATGCTGAGAAAGTATTACATAGAATTCCAATACTTGCATGCAGACTAAAGATCTTTTTCTTAGTTTTCTCTTTTTCTTTTCCTTTCAATTACATTACAATATAAGTCCATTTTTCTTGCCAGTACAGACTGCATCCTGACAGACAGAGCTGTGTGATGAAGTGGATTTTTTCTTGGGATCATGTTCCAAAGCTTAGATCACATTTATTTAAGTGTTCAGTTCATTTGGCTGATTCTTACATGTTCTTACTGACTTACTCTTACATGTTCTTTTTCCCAGCTTATCCCTATTGTTCAAACAAAGAGTGAAAAAAAGCCTGCTGTAAATGGGAGCTATGTTGCTCAGATAAATCCTGCAGATAAAGGGTGTCTGCTTGAGAAGTACAGCAGTAAATACACTGACTGTGAGTTTGGACTGTTGGCCAACCTTTATGCCAGCGAGGGCCAACCTGGTAAGGTACGTACTTGGATCAAAGGTGACTTTGCAGTGCTTTGCAACTGAAGGGAAACTCATGGTTTTCTTACCAGTTTTCTATGATAATAGTAAGATAGTAATTACACAAGAGAAACATGCAAAAATAAGGAACTGATGCCAGTGATCAAGGGGAAGAATTAGTGGAGACAGAGGCACTTGAATTTTTGAGGGATAAGTGTTAGTTTACTAAAACTTTTCCATCATAAATCTTTCATCCAAATCCAGTCCAACTAGCAGTGACTTAAGGTAATGGTGCAATGTACTTGTGTAAATGAGACATGGGTACTTACGAAGTTTTTTGCACAAGTGCTTCTCCTGACACAGCCTAAGAGGCACTGGCAGAACAGTTGAAAACCTGAGTGCTGTATGGAAACTGAACACTCTTCTCTGTCACCCAGGATTTCTTTCTGGCAGAGTGGAAGCCAGGTGGGGGACAGAAGGGAGTTGGTCATGTCGCTGTCTCATGCACGGGTAAATCTCTTGCTGCCCAGCTCTCTTTACAGGCAAAGCTAGCATTGAACAGAACTAAGGAAAAGAGGGTTGGTCACATACTGGAAAGATGCAAGTGCAGCAGCATTTGCATGGAAGCTTATCTTTTCAGAAAGTGATCTTGGGTTATCAGCTTGGGAGAATTTCAGAATAGTTTTCACAGACCTTTTCAGACTATTGCAGCAGGAGATGGCAACGGCAAACTGACTTTATCTTCCAGGTCATTGAAGTGAAAGCCAATGGAAGAACCGGGGAGCTTAACTTTGTGTCCTGTCTGAGACAAACTTTAGAGAAACACTATGGAGAGAAGCCAGTTGGGATGGGTGGTACGTTTATCATTCAGAAGGGGAAAGCAAAGATTCACATTATGGTATGTTGTTCTCAACTCATGTAACTTTCTTTGTCTTCCTGAAAACAGAAGTATAAATCAGGGTATAAAATCTTAGTTCCTTCACTTTGTTTTGTATTTTTAAATGTATGCATAAACTAATAGGATGAGCACTGTATTAAAGTAAGGAGTTGACATTACAAAATCAGTGTTACAAAACTAGTAATGCTGTTTTACTTGGCATTAATACCATCATCTTTTGAAATCTGTGTGCAGCTAAAGAACTGGAGGACTATTGTAAAATGAATTGAAATTAAATACATGAACTCAGATGATACTTCTAAGAAGCATTAAACTTTTTAAAAAATAACTGAGCTTCTATAATGTACCAGGAGGAGGAACATCCTCACTTCAGTAGTTTTCCCACTACCTGTGCAATGAAAGATGCAATATTCTGGTCACTTCTGTTTCTGGCAGAAACAGAATGATGGGCTCTGGTGAATGAATGATGGGCTCTGGGCCCTTTCTTTCAGTCAAGGAGGAAAATGAACAGAATAGTGGGGCGGGGAAAAACAAAGTTGCTAGAGAAAAAGTATCCTGATGCAAGTGTCTTCCTTTTACTTACAAAGCTTTTATTTTCACTGTAGCCTCCAGAATTTTCTGCCTGTCCCCTGAATACTGATGAGGATGTGAATAACTGGCTCAAATTCTTTGAAATGAAAGCTCCGCTGATTTGTCAGCCAGTAATAGTTTCCAGAGATCCAGTGAGTCTCTTTTTCTCTTTTTTAAGTATAGACTGAGACTTGTAATGAATTTTGTCTTGAATGTGATTTTCCTTTCAAGAATGGGAGTGTGTATATATTGTATTAGACTCTTCCAGACGTGGTGCAATGATTTAGAAGCTTCTCATGTAGGATAGGTCAATGTGGTCTGAAACCTAGTGGTTGTTCATAGTGGATTAATTTAACGGTTCGGTTCCAGTTGTAAGTGTGCAAGTGTTTGCATCGCAAACCCAACAGCACGGTTTACATTCACTGCTGGCCACACGGGGAGAAATGTTAAGAGCATGGAAGCTGGTTCAGCCACATGTGTATGTAGTTCACTTTCATAAGAACTCCCTCTGCTAATGCTGTGTTGAAAGACATGAAGCATGTGTCTCATTGCTGATGTAAATTGAAGTCTGCAAAGCCTCGTGCTGGAAACTTATCTAGCATCTTTCATAAGCACCAAATTCAACAGCAAATAATTCAGGATAAAAACCAATCTGATTTCAAAAACCATTAAGGTGTTCATATCTAGGATAACTATTTGTTTAAAAGTAACCAAAAAACCATAGATGAAAATGACTATTTTATAAATAACAATGCAGTCATAAGTAATATAAAAACTTGTTTTCCAGAGCTAAGTGGTACACACTGTAGGCTTAGATATGTTGAAGAGTATGATTTTATTGTGCCATTATGTGGCAGCCTTTGGCCTTAGGCTAAATTGTGTGCATCTTCCCATCATCAACTGATGCGTGCTTTGAAAGCAGCTATCAACAGCTGCTCTATTCAGAACCAATGCAACTTGTGTGGTGGATGCTGCTGGGTTTCTCCCATTTGCATCCTCTGCAAGCTCAACAGCACTTAGCTAGGCCTGCTGTTTTGGTAATGTTTGAGTGTCACTACAAAGAGAGCAGTAGACGATGGCATTCCAGTGTCATAGCACTATTCACCAGTATCCCCTTGCAGCCCAGAAAACTAATCCTATCCTGGGCTATGTCAAACTACGTGTGGCCAGGTAAGGCAGGGTGATTCTTTCCCTCATGAGACCCCACCTGGAGTGCTGCATGTAGCTTTGGGGTCTAAAGAAAGATGTGGACCTGGGTAGAGCAGGACCCAAGGAGGGCCATGAAAATGAGCAGAGAGTGGAGTACCTCTTCCTTTGAAGACAGTCTGGGAGCTGAGATTGCTCAGCCTGGAGAAGCAAAGGCTCCAGGAAGACCTTATTCCAGCCTTCCAGTACTTAAAGGGATGCTTTTAGGAAAGATGGAGAGAAACTTTTTACTAGGACATGTAGTGACAAAAGAAGAGGCAAGGATTTTAAATTGAAAGAGAACAGATTTAGATTGGACATAAGGAAAAAAATTTTTAGGCTGAGTGGGGAGAGACAGTGGAACAGGTTGCTCAGAGAAGATGTGGACGCCCCATCCCTGGAAGTGTTCAAGGCCAGGTTAGATGGGGCTCTGAGCAAGCTGGTAGAAGGGAAGATGTCCCTGTCCATGACAGGGTGGTTAGAATAGATGATCTATGATGCTCCCCCATTCTATGATACATAAAACTGGTGGTGTTGGTCTCATGGTTTTGTATGTTAGTTGCTATTTTATTCACTCCTCTTCCCATATTCATCTAAGCTGGCTTTCAGAATTGGAGTAGAGACAGTCCCTTTATTACATGGGCTGGTGGCAATTCAGTGCAACAAAGGGGTTTGATTTCCAGTAGGGGTTCCGAGGTGTGACTGCATTATTTAATCCTAATGGAAAGAAAGGTGTGTGGGGGGGAAGGTTAAAAAGGAAATATCAGTGAGATTAACACTAAAAGTTGGGGGCTGTCAGGATTTCTAAATTCTTTTGTCTTAGTGGTTTCACAAGTGTCTTGTAAGTTTTCACTGCTTAACATTTTGAGATGAGTGGAAATACACATCTAGGATAGACTATCCCGTGACTTTTAAACGCTGTTCCCATGAACTCATTGTTGACGGGCCTCTGTCTGGTGCCAGGGCTTCGATCTGCGTGTGGAGCACACGCACTGTTTCAGCCACCACGGGGAAGGAGGGCACTACCACCAGGACACCAGCCCGGACAGCGTGCAGTACCTGGGCTACTTCCAGCCCGCCGAGCTGCTCTTCCGCATCGACAGGCCCCAGGAGACGCACCTTGTCGGGAGAGACTGAGCCCCGCGGGCCGATTCAATCTCCCTCAAGTACAAATGCTGATTTTTGTAATGCTTTTAATTATGCACATTTACCAGATTTAAGAATAAATACGAGAACATTAAGCTGCCGCCTTCTTAATTGTGTCAAAGGGAAGAACTCGGAGTCATTGGAGTTATGACCGAATTCAAACGGTAATTTAATGGCAATGTTATTGTATGTTTTCCTGTTGTTTGGTTGAGCTTCCTGCGTGGCCACAGCTGACGACTGGGAACCAGAGGTGAAATTATGTTTAGAACGGGACATGAAACCAACTTCTGGTCAAAAATAACGCTGTAGAAGAAAACGGGAGCAGCCGAGAGCTGCTGGGCGCGGCAGCATCCCCTCACCGCGCTGGCCCCGCCCCGTCGCGAGCGCCTCCGGAGGCAGCCGAGCCCACTCGGCACAGGCCCCGCCCCCTTCCGAGCGCTTCCGGAAATGGCCGACCCCGCCCGGCACAGATCGGTCCCCCTAACGAGCGCTTCCGGAAATGGCCGAGCCCGCCCTGCGCTGGCCCCTCCCCCTCCCGGCCAGTCGGCGCTGGCCCCGCCCCCTGCTGAGTGCGGGCGGGGGTCGCTCCAACATGGCGGGTGTGCCGGCCGTGCGCATCAGCATCGAGTCGGCGTGCGAGAAGCAGGTGCAGGAGGTGGGGCTGGATGGCAGCGAGACCTACCTCCAGCCGCTCTCCATGTCCCAGAACCTGGCGCGCCTGGCGCAGCGCATCGACTTCAGCCAGGGCTCCGGCTCCGAGGAGGACGAGCCGGGCTCGGCGGGCCGCGCCTGGGCCGAGCCGGGCGAGACGGAGGATGAGGAAGGTGAGAAGGGCCCCCAGCCCGAGCTCTCCCTCCGGGATGCAGCTGGTGGAGGCCCGCCGAACTGTGGCGGTGCCGGCCTGCAGCTGCGCGGGTGATTGGGCCTGGCCTCCTTTCCCCCGGGGGTTCCCGTGGTTGGCAGGTCAGAATATTCGTGATCGAGTCCCAGTAAATTGTGGTGGAAAAGGACAGCTGCTGATATGATATCGTGTTATATTTCGTGCCGTTATGATCTCTCAGTGGTGTAAAAATGAGCCTTACACCGTACCTTTTTAAAGCCCTTTGTTTTCCCTTCCTTTGTCTTATTTTTAGGGTTGGTAAAGTTTCAGCCATCCCTCTGGCCTTGGGATTCAGTGAGGAACAACTTAAGAAGTGCCTTGACTGAGATGTGTGTGTTGTATGACGTTCTTAGCATTGTGAAGGATAAAAAGTTCATGACTCTAGATCCAGTCGGGCAGGATCCCCTTCCTCCAAAACAAGTATGTTGTACCTAGTTGTGCACTTCGTGTGGCTTGATGCTGAAGATTTTAGTTCAGTGGATTTTTTTTTCACGTGTGATAAGTACAAGATGTATCAAAATGTTTCTTTTGATGTGCTAGTGTAGTGCTTTGAGGGTCAGAGTAAGGCTGGGAATGAGAGTTGATGCCAAATTTAGAAGCCTCTTTGCTGAAGCTCTAAGTCAAAATGCTACTTCCAGCTGTGTAATGCTGGTATGAAAGTAATTCTGAATAAGTTACTGGACATCCAGCAAAACCAGCTTATCCATCACTGCCAGTTAGTTTCCACTAATAATAATAAATAACAGTCTTTTGTGAATTAAGGTGCAGGTATCTCTTTATTTTTTTTTGTTGTTGTTGGTACTAGAATCCTCAGTTTCTACAGTTGATTTCAAAAAAGAAGTCATTAGCTGGAGCAGCTCAGATCCTGCTGAAAGGTGCAGAAAGATTATCCAAATCGGTTGCTGAAAACCAGGAAAATAAGCGACAAAGAGACTTCAACTCTGAACTGCTAAGACTGAGGCAACACTGGAAGCTGAGAAAAGTGGGAGATAAAATCCTTGGTGATCTGAGCTACAGAAGTGCAGGTAAACAATAGGGTCTTTTTCACAAGAATGGGTATTTCATGAAATTTTCTTGTTGTAACTGGAAAAAGAGATGGAATATCTCAAATAATTTCGGTGTTAATTTATTATGTTTATGAGACAGGTTTATATAGGAAGAACTCTTGTTTTATTATTGGGAAAATATCTCGCCATCCTCAATCCAGAAAGTGATTTTAAAGGCTAATTGTGTAGAGTTTTATTAAGGATTTGTTCACAAAAACAGTTCTGCATTCGCAATGTAGTTGATCAGCTGACAGGCAGACTTTGTAAATCCTTGGCTTTTATCTACATTTGGTGAGAAAAGCATTTTAAAAAAAAGTGAAGAGTGGGTTACATTTTTTTTTTAATCAAAGATCAGAAAATCATAGAATATCTCAAGTTAGAAGGGACCCAAAAGGCTTATGATGTCTGACTTCCTGCTCCCCAGAATTCAGACCAGGTAAAACTAAACCATGTGACTAAAGAGTGACATTGGAGATAGATTATTATGTCTGTATAATTCCTGCAGTTGAGAAAAGATGCTGAGAATCTGCCTTATTTCATGGATTACGGTAAAAGGGGGTGACCAGCCCAGGGCTCTAGAGGCCATTATGGAGTGACAAAGTGAACACAGAATCGCACGGAGCGCTGGATTTAGGTACAAAGCAGCCATCAGAACTGGATGTGTTGGCTTCCCGTTCTCATCAGTGAGGGATGAGAAGGAGAAATTTAGAGTTGTTCATGAAAAAGCTGTAGGTATACCCCAGGCTAAGTGTCTTTTTCAGTTGATTTACCCTGAGCTAGGTGAACCGTGCCCTGGATCGAAAAGGTACGCAGCTCGGACAGATGTGGGTATCTGCTTTTATCAGTCCCTGAATGACTGGCTATAGAGTCATCTTTTACAGCAAGAACATGGTCATAGATTTAAGACTTCTAGCCAAACATCATCAGAATTCCTTTAAAACAATAAAGGTGTTGTACCTTTAACTACCTGCTTGCAAAACTTTACACATTTATTTTTGTCTTTTTTTAACTGTCTTTTTTTTCTCCTTTCTTGCACCTACTGACTCAATTTTGAAAAACTCTTGGTTTCCCCCCATAATTATTAAACACTCTGTGTTAACTTACTTTGAAGTATTACACATTGCGCAGTGGAGGACTGAGATGCTGATGCAGTGACATGAGCTTTCTAATTTACCTGGTTTCTTTTAAGAAGTCATTAAGAAATTTGAGTCAAGTGCAACTCTGAAGATTTGGAGACTCGGAAATACAAAACAGAAATAAGAGCTTTTTCATTTGCAGAAGGTATTTTATATTTAATGTGTATGTCTTTGTCCTTCTTTACTCAGGCTCCCTTTTTCTTCATCATGGCACATTTGAGGTGATAAAGAACACTGATATTGACCTGGATAAAAAGATACCTGAGGATTACTGTCCTTTGGATGTTCAAATTCCAAGTGATTTAGAGGGATCAGCGTATATCAAGGTTTGTCAGAGAAACTTAAGTAACCTAGCGGAGTTTTGTTTCAGTGTTTGTATGCTTGCAACAGAGAACAAACATTAAATACTGTTCACTCTTGCCTAGGTTTCTATTCAGAAACAAGCTCCTGACATTGGTGACCTCGGGACAGTCAATCTCTTTAAAAGACCTTTGCCAAAATCAAAACCAGGTATAGCTTATATGTTGTTTTATGAATATGTTCTCAGGGAATGGGTTTGCATATGATGCTTGTTTGAAAATTTCAGCATACAGTTGAGAAGAAGAATGTACAAGATTTCCCTTATTTAAAGTGAAATTTTCTGTTTGGGTGCTGCTTGGGCTTTGGAAATGATGCTTTCAAAGCATGCCTCTTCAGTTTTTCATATATGTTTATTCCATTCTGAAACAAAATTAGTTGTATTTTGGGTGTTCTGGAGCTCCTTTTATTAGACATTAAAAGTTTGAGCCCATAACTGAAATCAAACCGAGGTGTTGTGTTTCAGTCAGTTACATCCCATTAGTTCAGCTGAACTAATGACTGTTAACTCTTAACTCTGCCCAAAATGCATCATTTGTGTCTGTTGCTCATATGTTTTATCTGGATCTGAAGCTGTGCTGGTGGTCTGTGCCTTAATTACCAACAGCTCACCTGGCAGATAGTACATTGATTCATTTAATATGTGCCAGTATGTGAAGTTGTAAATGTTTGGATTAAAAATCCATCCTTTACTCTTTAGAGTTAGAAATAAACTGGTGGGATTTTATTTCACAGTTGTCTGTGATATAGATGCTGGTGCTGTCCTGAACATAGACAGAGTGCTGTACTGTGAGGTGTTTCATATGGTACTGAGGGTACATCATACAGCTTGTGTGCTTACTCACCCCAGAATCTCCCAAGAATTTTGGGCCTGTAAACCCTATGAAAGCACATACATGCACTGAATGTTATTGGGTAGTTCTTCGTAGAGTGGATTAAATAAAGCCAGAAGTATCATCGAAAGTAAATTACTACTTAAGGAGCAGAGGTTCATAAGGAGAGTTCACAAAAGGCCTAGGAGTATAAAGACAGTGTTCCATAAGGGCCTTGCACTTCACAATATACATATATGTAAAACTGAATCAAAATTAGTTTTAATTTTGCCTTAAAGTGCTTGCTTTACTGAGATAAAATTCTGATAATACTCAATTTGGGTATAAGGTACTGACTGCTTTATCTTAGTGATCACACCTGGCTACTGCATAGTATCTGTCTTCTGAACAAAAAGGTGGCTTCTCTTTGCTCTTCCCTTCTGCAAACATTGACTTATACTTTTCAGGTTCTCCACACTGGCAGACAAAGTTGGAGACTGCACAGAATGTTCTTCTATGTAAAGAAATTTTTGCCCAGCTGTCACGAGAAGCTGTTCAAATTAAATCACAGATTCCTCACATTGTAGTGAAAAATCAGATAATCTCCCAGCCTTTCCCAGGTAGGAAGCTTTTTAAGACTCTGAACCTACAATTATTTGCTTAAATATGAACTGAAATTACTGATTGATGTCACCTTTTTTGATGCTCTGTCCTTACAAAAGAAAAAACAAACTCCTGATTTTCAAAGGTTTTGAGAAACAGAATTTCGACTAATGCACAGTAGTTTCTAATTTACTCTCTTTTCCTTTGTGGTTATGTATTTTGTCAGCAGCACTTAAAACTGTCAGCTGTAATGCCATGTGCACGTGGCAGTTTGGAGCTGTGCATAAGTCATTGCTCCTGGACTGCGTGCAAAAGAAATTTAAGACTTGAGTTAATGGGTCTTGAGAAGAACAAAAGCAAATGCTCTTCAGGGAGGATAATTAAACAGCATAAAGGTAGCTCAGAGTCAGTGGTGAATCCTCTGCTCTTACAAGGGGTACACAAGTGATTGTATCATGCAAAGAATACATTTCTGGATTGCTTAAAATGTGTATGGTGGTTAATCATTCCTTCTTTGAGAAAGGAGTGGGGTCCTGGGGACTTTTCTTTTTGTGTGGGATTGAGTCATAGAAATCGATGTGAAATGTACCTGGTGAGTTCACAGTTGGCCTGTCAGCACTTCAGTGAATAGCAAGTCTTACTTGCCTTTGGTGCTGTGCTCTCCACCATCATTCTTTGATTTTTCTCTGATACAGTGAATACCTACTGTTAAACTACTGAGTATAAAACATGAAGAAAAGCAGTTCTCAGTAGCAACCTTGAAAATTGCCAGTGCTCACTTTTTAAAATCTTTTTTTCCCATCTGCTTTGTACAGGTTTGCAGTTGTCTATTTCTCTGTGTCACTCTTCCAATGACAAAAAGTCACAAAAGGCTGCTTCTGAAAAACAGAGTCCAGAGGATCATCTGTATGTTCTCGAACATAATTTGCATCAGCTTATCAGAGAGGTAATGCATCTATGGCCAAGTTCTGAAGAGCTTTTGGGCTTTTGTTCAGTCTTCTGCCTGGTGTGTGGCACTGGTGTAGCAGCCGAGTGCCACTAGAGGCCAGTCGTTTTCCATCCATTTGTGGAAGGCAGCCTACTGCTTATGTTTCTGCGGGAATGGGCGGTTTGGGAGTTCCAGTTAATGCTTCCATGGAATGCTAGTTCTTTACTTAACCTCAGACCTGGCTGCTCACTTCAGGAAAGCCGAGCAAAGCTTTTCCAGTAGAGTTCATCAGTTCTGCTTTTTTCATTGTGTCTAATAGTGCTTATCGAGCACTGTCGGTGAGCATCTGGTCAGGCCGTACCCTCATGAAGGAGAAACAATCAATTGCCATAATAGCTTTGTTTCTTTTAAGCTCCACTTCTCTGCTTCAGTGTTTTAGATTCTTTTATAATATAGCAGAAGAACCTGGGGTACAAAGTTGAGGTTGTGTCTCTTCAGGAAAAAAGCACAACTTTGCATCTCTAGGTAGAGTTGAAACCATGTTCCAGAGAGTGTTCATCTCCTTAGAGCATGGCTCTGCAAGTCATGCAGTCATGTGGAACAGTCCAGTATTTTAAACATTGATTTAGAGTTCATGAAGCTTTGGCTCAGTGCCCACCTCTCCTGTAAATTTCCTTTCTTTACGTTGGACAAGTTGCTAAAACTTGTTCTACTTCAAATTTTTTCATCTAAAATGCTTCCTTTATTTTTAAGTGATCATTCTTTCTGACTCCATAGATGTATATAAAGAAGACTTACTAGTAGGAGCTACTACCATGCTACCAAACTTCTGTTAGCTAGCACTTTTTTTAAAAATCACTTTCTATAAGGTTTGAAAGACACGTATAAATGGGAGAAGCAAAGTATGAAAAACTGTCTTTAAAGTGCTGTCGAGTTGATAAGGTTAAAAAGTTGCACTTTTTGAAAGTATGTACACTCAAAAAACCTGATGTGAAGCAACATACTGTAGTCTACATAGTATTTCTTGCAGATGTGTTATTTGGTCACTTCCTTTTATAACATCTTGGTTGTTGCAGTGCCACAAGCAAACCCTGAGCTCAACAGTGATGCCACATCCAGCTAGTGCACCTTTTGGCCATAAGAGAATGAGACTTGCAGGACCCCAGGCTTTTGATAAAAATGAAATCAGTTCTTTACAGTCGAATGAAGGACTTCTGGAAAAGATCATAAAACAGGCAAAGCATATCTTTTTGAGACGAAGGTGGGTCACAAGGTTCTCTTGTTACAGTAACATGTACCATTATGTAGAATACAATTGATCTTTTTAAAGTGTTCTTAAAACTAACTGCTGCTTCCTTCACAGTTAATACAGTCTTTATTTGTAAATACTAAGAACTAATATGAGCAAACAACATTCAGCTAGTAAAAAGAAAAAAAAAAGAAAAAAATAGATTTCTTTGAGATCTCTGTGACAGTTGTAACATAAGCTGCTGGTAATTGTCCCTGCTTGTCTTAAACTGCATAAATCCTTTTTTAGTGTTCTTTCCAGTACAGTAGCTGATACTGAGTAATACCACTTTAATAATGCTGTAGAATGTATGAGAAATGTACAGAATAAACAAGTGTGCTTCATTAGCACCAGAACAGTGCTGAAATAGAATATTGATCCACATGCTTGTGTTAAATCTAATAACTTCCTTGCTTCCTGTAAGCAAGATAACAGCACAAAGCGTCGGGATTATTGTGTGTTATGGCTTTATCTTCTAGAACTGCTCGAACCATTGACAGTCTGGCGAGTCGTATTGAGGATCCTCAGATTCAGGCTCACTGGTCCAATATAAATGATGTTTATGAATCCAGCGTTAAAGTTCTAATAACTTCTCAAGGATATGAGCAGATATGCAAGTAAGTATGAGAATGCGTGTCCTTTTAGTTGTAGAGGCATGCAGGAAAGGCTGTGTGTGTTTGTTTCTCTGACTTGTGGGGTGAACAGTCGCCTTAAGAAAACTTCACCCACTTTACCCTTTAATGAAGATATTTAGTAGATCTTTAATTAGCACTGTTTCCTTTCAAAGAAGAAATTGAAGATGAGAGTGGACATTTAAGGAGGGGAGTTACTTTGGGTAGAGAAGAGCGAATACAAAGTACTATTTGATGTGCTGGATTCTAAACTTCCAGTCTGGTCATGGAAAGCTAATCAGTGCTCAGTCCTGGCTTGGTTGCATAGGTACTGAAATGTGGAACTTGTGCAATTCATGCAGTAATTATGCACATTGTTACTGAAATAAGAGATTTCATGTTCCAGAAATAAATGCCTGCAGACTGACCAGCAGTGAATTCACTAATGCCTCAGCAGTGGTTTTTTTCCATTTGGAGCAATGCTCTCTGTCTGTGACCACAGTGTGGGGCAAACTGCAGTCATTGGTGCATTTCCAGTCTTGGTTCCAGAGTACATAAGCTGTCCAAGTCTTGGCTGTAGGATAGAACACACCGTTTTCCCCTGCACATCGGGAAGGAAACTTGGGCACTGGGGTAGGCAGGGAGCTGCAAGGCTTCCTTGACGTGAACAAGTGGAAGGCTAGGTCTGGGAACATGCCACAGAATATGTCACCTGCCATATAGAAAGAGCTGTTGTGGGGACTGATGAAACTAGAATGTTTGGAGTTGCTCTCACATTCTGTAGGCTTTGCACCATCTGTCTTAGGAATACTTGTCAATGACTGGGTGGGATTCTGTGTTCTTAGTTTCCTGTTTTCTTAAGTGTTTTAATGTTTTTTGAATAACTATGGGTCTTGTCTTCAAAGATCCATTCAACTACAGCTGAACATTGGAGTTGAACAAATCAGAGTTGTGCATAGAGATGGAAGAGTTATTACATTGTCCCATCAAGAGCAAGAACTGCAGGATTTCCTTTTATCTCAGGTAGACTCATATATGTTATTCTTCCCTTTTCATAGTATTTGGGAAACAGAAAAAGTTAGAATCTCACCTTTATCTATGTAGAAAATTTTAAAAAACTTCAAATTAAGATAGTGAAGATGGGAAGGTGGATGACTGAATTTTCACCATATTTGTATAGAGTCTTTAGCAACTGTTACTAAAATATATTGCCAGTTTTCACTAGGGTCAGTAGTAGTAATAATTTTTCCCTCATATTTAAAATGCATTTCTTTATGCTGCTCATTATGGGAGGAACAAGTCAGTAGTAATCATAGCAGACAATAAGGTATTCTACATATGAAATTTACTGTAGCCAAGTTCTCAACCCACAATTACTGTCATTTCAACATTGTCTGTTAATGCTCACTTTGCATCTGTCGTTACTAAATCAGCTAATACTTGAATGAACTCTGTTTTCTTAATTGCTTGGGACAAGCTGCTGGTTTTATTCAGAAGTAACAATCTCCCTACTATGCATTATAAATAGTCAAAATACAGGTCTTTAATAACAGTGGTTGGCCTTTTGCAGTTATATAAAACTCCACGACAGAGAAAACAAGTCGAAACAGATTCTGCTGAGGTCATGTCTTTTTGGTCAAGTGTTGTCAGACTTGTTCTCAGAGAACTGCTGAACAGTGCTGGATACTTCTTTGTTACAGGGGTTAAATCATGACACAGGAAAACAGTAGCGTTTAAACTGCTAAGCTTTTAAAGCTCAGTGCTTACACTTGAGCATTAATGGAGATAATCATGCATGTGAAAACCTCAACTGTTTTTTCTGAATTTTCTCTGTTAATAGTTTCTCAGATTTTTATATATTTTGCGGCAGAAGTCTTGTTCATGTTAAAAGAGAGGATTGTTTAAAAATAATTTGTTTTGAGACCTAAATAAAGGTATTTGTAAATTGAAAGCAATACCTAAATAAAATCCATAAGCCCATATACCTGTGAAAAATTCATTTAACTGCATCATACAGTGGTCTTCTCTGTTTGCAGAGGAACTAGTCTAAATTCAAGTAACACAAAGCTCTACCATTATATAAAAATAAGTTCCTCTGAAAGTAGAGAACTTTAAAGACAAAGTCACTTTTTTATATAACTGTTGTACAGCAGAAGAAAACAGGCTTGCTAAACCCCATAAGCAATTCTTTCTGTGCCCTGCAAATACTGAACAGGAAACGAACCTCTTGTTATGTTTCAGATGTCACAGCATCAAGTACATGCAGTTCAGCAGCTTGCAAAAGTTATGGGATGGCATGTGCTGAGTTTCAGTAATCACGTTGGTCTGGGGCCAGTGGAGAGCATTGGCAATGCATCAGCAATAACTGTAGCATCACCAAATGGAGACTATGCCATTTCAGGTAGTGTTTCCTCTTGCAAATAGAAGTCAGATCTTTCTGAGACTGATTGTTTGTAGAATATTTTGCTGTAAATTGATATTATGCTCTAAAAGTCTAGAGAGTATCTCTTTTGTGTATGGAATTGACATCTAAATAGAATCATCACCTTGCCCAGGAAGCCACTTAATATATACCTGATTTAATTTACACAGGCTTCAAAATATTTCTTAAAATTAGCATGGAGAATTTATATATATATATGTTCTATAATATGTATTATAGAAATACATTCTTTAGATCTATTATTTTGATAAATATTGTATAAATATTTGTTTATCTAACATATAAATACATATATTTAATTACATGTATTATTATTAGCATAGAAAAAAGAGATTGCAGAAACCATCAGTATCCTGAGAGAAAGGAACAAGATAAATGAGAGGATCACAAGTCCGAACTTAAGGAGAACAGAGTTTGGTCTCTTTTTGAAAGAATCCTATGGGATATGATGCTATGGGATGGAAAGAAGAGGGGCCTGGGAGTGCTGTTTGATTATTTTTTTCAAGGGTCACCTCTTTCAAGCTCAAGAATGGTCACTGCTATGTTCAGGAAGTTGTGCAAAGGTGACAGAAGATCTTTGTGTGTGAACAAGGAGCTCATGACTGAACTCATGACATAGGAAGGAAGCTCCAAGAGATTATAAGCAGTTGACCTGGGAGGGAGATAGAGAGACTGTCCAAGCATGCTTTGGTAAGGATAGGAAAGCTAAGCTCCTGAATCTGGTGAGGGATGTACAGGGCAGCAAGAAGAACTTCAGCAGGTATGTCAGCAGCAAAGGAGAGCTTAGGGAGAATGTCGGGCTGCTGTTTAATGGAGAAAGGACCTGGTGGCACAGGACATGGAGGAGGCCAAGGTACTTAGTACCTTCTTTGCTTTGGTCTTAAGACTGGCCTTCAGGAATGGGCCTGTGAGACCCATGGGAAATTTTGGAGCAAACATTCAGCCTCAGTAGTGGAGGACCAGGTTAGAGAACCTTTGAACAGACTTAGACATACCTGAGTTCATGGGACCAGGTGGGATATATCCGTGACTGCTGAGGGAGCTGATGGATGTCACTGCAAGGCCACTCTTGATGATCTTTAAAAGGCCAGGGCTCAGGAAGGGCTCTTGAGGACTAGAAGAAGGCAAATGTCACATCCTATATTCAAGAAGCAAAATATGGGGAACTACAGTCTGATTAGCCTCATTGCAGTTACTGGGAAGATGAGGGGGAAAAATAGTCTCAGAAGTTTCCAAACATTCTGTGGAGAAGGTGGTGATGGGGAGTAGTTGGCATCAATTTATGAAGGAGAAATTATGTTCAATCACCCTGATATAATCTCTTCATAGAAGGCTAGCATGGTAGATGAGGGGAAAGCTAGGTGGTGCCTCCCTAACTGCTTATTTAAAAAGCCAACACACACCACTCCTCAACAGGAAAACACATAAACCCATCCAAGCCAACAAAGCACCGCCACCCCTCCACCAGTCTTACAGAATTTTGTGATTAAAAGTGACAACTCTTAGTGGCTTAGGTCCTGTCTATTTGAGATAAATCCACTAGAAACAACACATTTTTCAACAGAATGGTGGGGAATACATCTAAGGAAAGAATGAGCAGTAAAGCCTTTGCCCTCCCTGGCATCACTGGGGAAAAAGAAATGCATTTGTAAGGTGTACATTTTGGGGTTTATTAAAAGTTTCTGTCTTGATCTAACCAAGAACATGCAGTGCTAAAGCAACAAAATCATAGAGAAGTGGGAGATGAGAAAGAGAAAATCCAAAGAAAAAGCTTTCAAAAAAGAAAGGAAGGGAATTTCCCTTGTTTGCTTTCAGCATGTTTGGAATTGAGAAGTATAGTACAGTGTACAGAAGGAAGAATATTTAGTATGAGGAATTTGTACAGTGTAAAAACGCTCATTAAAATCTCCTTTCACCACAGTACGTAACGGTCCAGAAAGCGGCAGCAAAGTCATGGTGCAATTTCCACGGAGTCAGTGCAAGGATCTCCCCAAAGGCGATGTCCTGCAGGACAGCAAGTGGAATCATCTCCGGGGGCCGTTCAAGGAAGTGCAGTGGAATAAAATGGAAGGGCGTAACTTTGTGTATAAAATGGAACTCCTCATGGCTGCCCTAACTCCTTGCTAGTGAAGTGTCAGCCTCTCTGTGAGGGCTTTGAAGTGTCTCTGTGTGATGAGAACTGCCCATGCAGCAAAGGGAAATGGGAGCTATGGGCCAATACAAGAAAGCAAAATCAAATTTATTTCCGGTACAGAAATATCCATTTTGGCATTTGTAATAAATCCTTTTTCAGTGGCATATAAAATACATAAATTTTTTTGTAAAAGTTCCTTTCAGCCATATCTGAAAATTGCTCTGTCCAGAATGACATAGATGAGTACCTAATGTATTTTTTGTTTATAAAATTAAATTTGGTAGTCCTTGAGTTGGAGCATTCTTGAGTTGGAATTTGTTTGTACATTGATAGGGATTCTGGGTGACCCCTTTACTTTTGAGAAATATGTTTACTTGGCAGTTTAACTTGAGTTACAGCCTGTGGTAAAAGGCTTTCCTCTCTGATGGCCTGTGTGATGTTGGCTACTTTGCTTGTGTTTCCTGACCTTGTTTTTTGCAAGAATATAGAGGAAAGGGTCTTACTTGGCTCTCAAAGTTCTGACAGTTTTGAGTTTGTGGGTGACTTGTGACTTAGTGACTGGATAGAAGGAGGTAATTTATGTAGTACACCTCCACGCTTGAACTGCTGGGTCTTTCTCCTGCACTCTCCATGATTATCATCCAGGGAAATAATAATATCCTCCCAAATATCAGCTCTTTTCAGTTCTTTCAAAATAAAAAAGTCATGTTTTTTATAGTTTTGGTTGTAATTGTAGCCTTCTTGAAACTTCCAGTATGGTGTTCAACAAAGCTTTTTTTTTTTTTGTTTGGCATTTAAGTGCTAATTGTCTTTTTGCAACCTGTCTCTATGAACTGGTTGAGATTCATGTCCATATTGTCTTATGAGGTGTCTGTATATATGTAAATATATGAACTTCTTGCACATAAACATGTTTGAATTGAACATCACACTTGCGTGTGTATTTTGTTGTATTCTCAAGTATGAAGAATAATTGTAGGAACATCAGCAGCAAGCTGCTGCTCAGTGTGTTTCCAAAGCAGCTCTCGTATTTACGTTGGTGTTTGCCAGCATGGAGCATCTTATTTCAGTTCCTGGAAGTACTTGCTTCTGTGTGACTGAACTATGAGAGAGAAGGAGTTTTCCTTTCAGGTGCTCATGTGTTACCCAAGACAACTGATGAAAATGAAAAGCCCTAGTTGAAAATAGTCTCCTGATCCTGAAAAAGGGGTGAGCCTAATGTAACCCCCGTGGTGCCAGGTCCTGTATTGCTGTGCCAGCAGACACTGTATGATTACAGGCAGAGGGGGGTTAGTTCTTTGGTGAGCAGTTCAGCCAACAGCCTGATGCATCTGTTCGTGCATCTGACTAGATGAGGCTGTTTGCACTCCTGCCAATACAACAAATCTCTTACTAATAATTAGAAAATGAGTCTGTAACTTGAATATGCCTTTACACTTCACTGTTCTAACCTAAATTGACAGGTCTGCATGTAGCAATAGCCTTTTCATCAGGTAAATTCTTTGTTACCAAGTAATCAGATCACTGTGGAGCTATTACAATCTCACGGTTGTAGGATTTTCTCCTGAAAAGAAGGACACCTCCTGTGTTGCAGAAGGGCAAGCACTGCATGCCAGCATGAAAACAGTTGTCAAGACTTCTAAGTCTAGCTGAAAAAAGAAGAATAACAAGAGAATTATTAGAGACCTGAAGAGTCTATTTTAATGTTGAACACCAAGGGATTCCTAATTTTAATGAGAAACAGACTGATTAGGCTTCTAACAGAGGTACAGTCTTGAAACTTGGTAGTGCATCTTTAAATATGAAGACATAAAATCTTTACAATTGATTGCTGAAGCAATCTGGTGAAGTTGGACATCTCTTTAATTAAAGTTTAAAAGTAAAATGCCTTAATCCCTGTGATCATCTAGAGTGCTCTGAATATTAAATTTGCTGCTGTTCTGCAGGGAATTTACAAGTATAGTAAGAACAGCTATTAGTTTCTGAATTTCCACTGTAACAACCTTCCATAAGACTAGATGCTCTAGGGTAGCAAGAAACTGCTACAGACAGTTTAGCTTCAAGTTCTGTACCTCAAGTATTGACATTAATAATGCATATTGACAAACATAATTTTCAGGAAAATGTGAGTATTTTTAAAGTAACATTACCTGTGTAGAATAAGCAGGTTAAATTGTGGGTAAAAGTTTTAGGTGAGGAATTGTCTATAAGGAAAGCTGTACACAGGCTGACTGTACTGGATGTTCATTATTTGAGTCCCTGTTGTTCATATTACTGCCTAAAAGTGAGGTTGGCACCAGGTTCAACAGCCAAGGATGGGTGCCTGAAGTCACAGTGATTTCAGCCAAGCTGAAAGAGGTAGAACAACTGTGCTAGTTGTAAACTTTTGTTGTAGTACATTTTAAACTGAAGAATTTTAAGTGTTCATTTCCTACTTCTGTCCCAGCTTTCAAATCTTGTAGTTTAAATGTGTGTGTGACCTCTGCAATCACAGCAATGCACTGGAATGGTCATTCATGTCTAGATACGTTCCTGACTTCCTCTGGCAATTGCAGTGTTCAGGTCAGTGCTAGCAGGTAATAGTGGTTTTATGTGTAAGCTGCACTTTTTGTACTTGGTAAGTAAGTCTGGCAGAGCACCTGCTATATATTCAGCTCAGCCTAATACCTAGCTTCACATTCAAAGTCTAAGATTTAGGGCTCAGAAAAACCCTAGCAATATTTTCCATATGCTGTATCTTTACCAAGTAATTCAAGCTTGGTGATTGAAATAGACGCACTTACAGTTTCCCTGTTGTCAAAGCTTAGTTCACGCAAAGACACAAGAGATGGGTAGTATATGTTTAAAGCAGAGACTTGGAATAAACTGTCACTTGTCTGTGCAGTACCTGAGACTTATTTAATTTCTCACCTTTTTTGACCTTTTGAGGAAGGAGCAAACAGCTGAATCTGGTACCTCAATCTATGAGTGGGAGAGAGGCCCTTTGTACTACAAATGGCCAGCTCAGTATGGGATGGCTTACAGGTATTGTGCACAGGATGCTTTGGAAAAAAGCTTGTTTGGCACCTGCCTGCATCGTTATGTACTTGGTGAGAAATTCTCTGAACATTTTTCCAAATTGAGCCCATAGTACCTCTGCACTTGAGCATCCCAGTCCCTGACCAGAGGGAAAGTTCTGTCAGCCTGTCCTGTAAAAGGTTTTTGCAAACAAGTGAGATGAAGTGTGAGAAAGGCAGTAGCAGCAGTTTGGCCTAACAGCCACATGGCCATCTACAGGCACAGACTAGTCCATGGTGTCTTCCAGGTTCAAAGTTTATTTCACACTGCAAAATTCTCATTACAAAAGCAAAACAGAATAATTTGGAACGCAGTCAGTTTACTGCTTTCTCACTGACAAACACAAATGTTACTCCACCCGACAGATCTGCAGGTGGAGAACTGCAATACGTGCAATACGCAGATTCGAGAAAACATTAGCTGGATCACTTCATGTTTTCTTGCAACATAGGGAAGCAAAGGTGGCTTCTCAACAAGAGCAGTTTTAGAACTGTATTTGTAAATACTGTATTTCAAAGTAATGCTGTTTTAACTTTTCTTCTTAGATAGACTGTTCATCACTGGGCTATGTTTGCAAAGGACTTGACATCTTTCACAAGAAAACTGTTTAGTACTTTGCCACCTCACTAGTGTTGTGTGTCAGTATTTTATCTGACCCCTCTATCTTTATAGACAGCGTCCTCTTTAGTGCCTGCATTGTTGCTTGTATAACCACCTGCTCTAGTAATGTCATAAAATGTGTGTTAACATCCATCCTGGGGCAGTGTAAACAATTGGAAACACGAGTGGGAGAACTTTGACCAGCTCAGCATTCTTTCAAAGTCAGCTTTGTCTCATGAAAAATTGCAGTTTGTCTTCAGAGCTTCAGGAAGTTCCTTACACCCAAAAGTAGCAGCATAGATGCAATAAACAGGATTCAATGCTTGCAATTAATTTTTAATGTAATACTGTAATTAGATATTTAATTTATTATGTTGATGGATGCTAATGACCACTCTGTAATAGGAGACTTGCTGTATCCAAAATACAGGTGTCCTTCAAGACCATGATAATTTCCTTTATGGGTTCATCTTAGAGGGTTGGTTGGTTGGGTGGTTGTTTTTAAGAGTGGTAGAGGCTGTAGATTTTATTAGCTAGCCACAAAAATGTGTTCATGCTCAGCATGAAAGCATATGCTTTTTTGCTCTGACCTTGACTAGCAGAACCAAAAACTTAACAGGTCAAAACAGCTCCATCAGACATTGCTGATTTAATTACTTTTCAAGTCAGGATGTTTCTGCAGTAGTCACAAACATTTTACCTTCTATGTTTGTTCTTGCTTTCTTGGCCAATACTTTCTCCTGAGGTAGAATTGTTATTTTTGTTATGATACAGTCCTTGGCTAACACTCAATGGTTTCCAGTTCAATCTCTTCCGTTGTACTTGCTGTAAATAAAAGGATATTGTTATTGATTGGCAAATGGATTGGAAGGCTAACATTCCAAAATTAACTGTCCTGTGTTAATAGCGGAGACATTTTTAGCTTTTTAATACTAGCTCAAGCTTGCTCATCTAAAATTACTTTTTAAATACATCTTTTAAAAATATTTAGCTGCACAATCTTTAAAGTGACAACAGTTTCTTGCAGGACAAGACTAAAGGCACTACAAAAACTAAGTCCATAGGACAGGAATTAGGTCTCTGCTTCAGACCATTTCCTGGTCCATCGGAGATCACATGGCAAGTTTCTAGAACTGTGGTTTTCCTGAACTCTGCCATATGTTATATGTGTATGTATATTCAATTCAGCTCTGTGAGAAGATTAGCTTCAGCTGGAGGAAGAGGCTTTATCTAAACAAAATCCCGCATATTCCAGCATGATAGGAAAGTTTTCAGTGGCTACAGAAGCTTGTGAGTGGTGTGTGCACCACGAAAACAGCACCCACCCTTAAGAGCTGTAGGTGAGCGACAGAAAGGAAGAGGCAGCTCAAGCCAAGTTAATTTCTTCTTCTATCAGGTTTTGCAGAGTTGCCACAAAGTCTGGGCCATGATTCTTAGGATGCTTGAGTGCCTGTGTTGGTCTAGTAAAATACTGATAGCTAGGCTGCTTGCTGTAATGTAACACTTATTACAGAAGAAATATAGACCTTTTACCTAGAGGGCAAGAAACCACGAGTGGATCTGCACTTAAAAAGAAGGGAGGTAAACACCTGAAACATTCTGAAGTGGTAAAGCAAACCTCCCATTTCAAAGCTTGATCCCAGGCCCGTAACATGCCCCTTGTCTTTCTGCCTAGGCCAAATATCCCTGGCTCAGAAATTTCTTCTCTAATACATCCCTTCAGTGCAGCCCTTGTGTTCCCTTGACCTGCTTTTCATGACTGTTGTCTTCGGTGTCAGTTTTTGATATTACTCAGTGTTTGTTGGAATCTACAACTGGATCAAAAGCGACAACAGATGAAGAGGGGCTTTGAGAGGAGAAGGAGATGCAATCCTCCATAAATTGAGATGGGGGCCACTCCCAAGGGTCATTTTCCCCTAGGATACACCCTGCTGATGTGAACTCTGAGAGAGTAGCTGATGCTCTTGATTTTGTCTCCTGCCCTCTGATGGGGGTTTATTGCAGGTCTGGCCTTTTCTCCCCAAGTTTTGCAATCAGAAATGTTGGGAAGTACTTTATTATTTCTAATGTGAAACATATAAGGTAGGTGTCGTGTGGATTGTTCTGCAACTAAACATCTGTTATTCAGTTGCCTCAGCTAGTAATGAGTTGGAACAGGATAAGTATCTGAGCCCTTCAGTCTTGTTTCTCTGTCCCTTGTCTAGTGTCCCTGTCTAGCACCTTCATGGTACAAATTTTACGCTCCAATTTCAGGCTTGAAAACCCTATACCCTGACTACGTTTTTAGAGAAATACCTGTTAGTTTGTGTGTTGCCTTCTTCTGAAATAGATGCAGAGACTTATTACACAGCCACATGAAGCAGATTAGAACGGCAGATACTGCAGCGAGAAATGCAAAGAGAACTGCTACAAAATGCAAATCTTCATAGATAATCTCTGTAGGAAACATGGAAAAAAATTAGTATTATAAAATCAATTACAAGCAGATTGATGCTTAAACACAGGGTAAAGCGAAGAAGTCCCATCTAGTTTGTACCGTAAACATTGACTATGATGGTGCCGTAGGCGTTGGTTCCATGCTCCTCCGTTACAGTGACAAAATAGTAGCCAGCATCTCTCATGCCCACATTCCGCAGCTGTATAGAGCCATTTTCGAAAGCAGTCACTCTGTCCTTGTAGACAGTGGATATGTTGATGTAATTACCACTCCTCCACTCAACGATGCTGGTGGTGCCCCAGCTTGACACATGCTTCCACTCAATGGTGGCCACGCCTCGGCAAGAGTATTCAACTGAGAGGAGGATGTTTTGTGCCACTGTTGCATTGATGTTGGGCTGTGGGACAAGCAAGGATACTCCTCCGGGAGCTGAAAGACAAAGGAGGGTGATGAGTCTGGGGGGGATACTGCACCAACTGTCCAGGGCAGGTTGGGACCTCTGGGTCCCAGTGATTCACCCTACCTATCTCAGTGGTCTGTCTTGAGAGGATGGCTTATGCTTTGCAATACCTTTTTCTTTCAGCTTTCCATAAAAGTAACATACATACTTGGAAGACTAAATACACATTTGTAATTGGTGATAGCAAAAGTACTTCCACCATAGAGAACACATACTTTCAATGTTTTAATGCCCAAACAGAAAGGGACTTTGGAAGGGTCTTTTTGGGTAAGCGTAACATTTTCTGAAAACTGAGCAATGTTCTTGTGGTCATCAGTAACTGGCTTTCTTTAAAAATCCTACGTTTTAATGGAAAGTTTAGTCACCATGTCCAAGAAAACCTCTCATATTCATTAACTACCATCCCCCAAAAGAAAGAACTGTAGTAGGCATAAGTATGTGAAGTCTTGGCAAGGACTTTGTCGTGTTTTCAGGATGTGTAATCAACATTAGAGACATCAGCTTCTTAAAGGCAGCCAATTGTAAGCCAGCACAGATAAATCACATGCAACTGAAGATACGCAGTTTCATGAGAAGTCAGAGACTTCATGTTCCTGATGATATCTGGGCAAAAATGCATATAAAAGAATACTTAATTCTCACCTACTTCCTCCTCATGTGATTACAGAGTTGTTCATAACACTGGAACTGAACCAACGGCTTCATTTAATGTATAACTGCAATAATTTCTGCTTGCATGTGGGTGTTTCTGCATGAAGATTTGGATGAACACCAACACTGGAGTTTTAACTGGCATTCATTTTTTCATTTTATTAGCGGCTTGTTTGAGACCATTGGCTAAAGACTGAAATTCTGTTATCTACCCACAAAAATCAAAGCAGACAAAAGGCAGATAAAGCACAGAGAAAGGCTGAATGCCTTTTCCTGGTTTGGCTTGGAGCAGCTCACCTGCTCTACTCCCTTACTATGGGAAAAGCCTGACTGCAAGAGCAAAACGAAAAAGTTATGCTGATCTGCAAATATCTGTAACCCAGTGGGGGAGTGAGAACGAGACCCTCAGCTACACCGCACGAGTGCAAAGCAGGACACCTGGGGATGATCCTGGAGGTTCTGCAGAGTCTTCAGAGATAAGAATGATTGAGAAAGGCAAAGAAAAAAAAACTCCAAGGGAAAGAAATTACTTTAAAAAAACCTTAAAATAAGAACCCTCCTTAGCCAAAACCCACAGCCACCAAAAATGGAAGAGGTAGGTGAATTACAACATGACTTCACTGTATTTGGGATCTGTAGCAGAATCCACTAACTCTGCTGGTCAGGGTAAGGTAGGAGAGCTCAAGAAGCCAGTTCAGTTCCCAGGCCCTCATCTATGGGACAAAAGAGGATCTAGGCTTTTTCCAAGACAACATTCTTGGGCTTCCCCCTTCATGAGCATTGTCATACTCACGCTACCCAGTCCCCCTGCAGCAACATCCGGCTTTCCAGGCAGCTCAGTACATCCTCAGCTAAGCTGCGGTCTGCTGTTCAGCCTGTGTGCAGGAGAGACTAACCAGAGCTGTGAAAACGAGGTTTGTGCCAGCTACGGAAACAGAACAGCCGGGAACCTCTGGTAATCGCTGCAAATTGTTCCAATTGTTTTCTGCTCCATGTGTTTATTTAAAGGACTTTCCCACTGTTTCTGACCAGATAGGAGCTGAGTGTCTCCCCTCAGTGACCCTTTCATGTTTTTATAGAGGCTTTGTTTTGGACATGTGATTGCAAGGTAAATGTAAAAAATCACGTGAATTTAAATCTTTCCATTAAATGATTTGCAGTCACGTTCTGTCCCTATCTGGCACGCAAAGCTAGAAAAAGGCAGTGCAGTATCTAACCATTCAAAAATATTTTTAGGCAGTGTGCCTAGATCACCTGAACCGGTCTAATCCAACAGAGCTGCACCAGGCTGGAGAGCAAATATCACACCCACTTGCAGCGCCCTACGCAAGGCCACTGCGTTCTGCTGCTTGCAAAACCAGCCCCTTCACACCCAGTAAAACGCACCCAGGAGAAGGGGGTACTGAGGCTGCTCAGAGCTCACTGACTTCGCTGTCCTGGCATGCTGCTCTACTCCAAAGTATTTGCCTGGCCAAGAGTCAAAGTCGGAAGTGCGGCTCTGTGTACCAGACCTCACTGTGGCAACGCAGCTGGGCCTGCTGTGTGCTGGGCAGTGAGTGGAGAAAAAAAAGGCTGGCAGCGAGGAGCCTCCACATAGGAGCTCTAAGCTGGGGGGACAGCTCTAAAATGGGCCTCTGAAACGCTGGGGACTGTTTCTCCACCCTTTGGTGTCCTGCTTGTGCGTCGCTTTTGTTGGTGGAGTGTTGTGACCAAACCAAACTCACTGATGGCACTGCCACCCCAGGCACCAGGTGAAGGTGGGGTCGGCAGCAGCCTCCTTCAGCCCCCTCTGGGAGAGGACCGGACTGCTCTGCGCGTTACCGCAGCTCCACTCACCCCCCGTGGGGTGCTGGCTTGGAACGCACCTTCCCTCTTCACCGCCGCGCTTCCCAGCGTGACCCGACGCCCCTCGGGCTCATTAACCGGGGTTGTTCTCCCCTCGGTCGCTGGAAAAGCAGCGGGGGAACGGCGGCTGCTGGGGCCGCCCCCGCCGGGAGCGGGCGTGCGGCCGGGGCGTGGGGCGCTCCCCCCGGGCCCGCGCGGGTCCCGCTCGGCTCCCCCGCTCCCTTCGAGCAGCAGGAGCGGGGACGAGCCTCCCCAGACCATGCGCAGCCCTCAGAGAACAGCGATCCCTGCCTGAGTCTCGGTATGTCCCGTCCCCATCCCCTCCCCAGCAACCCCCCGGCGTCCCGGTTGCGGACGGGCTGGGCAGAGCGCTGGCCGCGGGCGGGGGTCGGCGGGCGCTCCGCACCGCCCCGCAGGTGCCGGGTGCTGGGGCTGAGCCGGGGCATCGCGACGAGCAGCAGGAGGAAAGGGCCAGGTGAGGGAGCGGGGGAGACAGGGACGGAGTCGGACACTTACTCTGCAGAGCCCACCCGGCGGCCAGGCAGAGGGTCACAGTCCCCACGACGACGCCCCGGCCTCGACAGCCCTGCAGCGGTCTCATCAGCGAGAAGCCGATGCCCCAGGGGTTGCATTTAAGTGGCTGGGCCGGCCGGCGCGGCCCGACCCCGGGGGCTGCCTGCCCCAGGCCTCTCCGTCGCTTCTCTCCCTCCTCCTCCTCCCGCTCCCGCCGCGGCGCCGGGGCTGCTCCCAGCTCCCCCCCGCAGCGGCCCCCGGGCGCTCCCCCGCCTCTCAGCCCGCGAGCCTCCGATCCGCGCTGGAGATGCAATTGGCTGAGGAAGGGAAGGCGCTGCCCGGCTGCCGGCCATCGCCCAGCTGGGAAATGAGCGCGATGGGCGGCCGCGGAGCCGCGCAGCCCTGCCCGGCCGTGCCGGTGCCCGGCCGGAGCCTGGAGCCGAGCCCGGGGTTGGGACACCAGGCCGAGGAAACTGGTTTTAAGTGTGATTTGGCATCCGCAGGGGAAATTTCACTTGGGGGTGTTAAAACTGACTTTTTTGCTCGAAGAAGTCTGGTGATGCTACAGGTGAGACGGAATAATCGGGAGGAGGGTTGGACAGCAGCATCTCTGTGTCCCCAGGGATCATCTCAGATGACCACGCCGGAAAATGAACCTGGTTCCCATCCCGCTGCACCCAGCATATGCACTAGGTGCTCCTCTCTCCCTTCTGTTGTCGTCCAGAGGAGGTCCCCAGCAATGCTTCTCTCAGAAAGCACCGGTCAGTGTGAGATAGCGGGAAACATGATTAGAAAACATGAGAGTGTCCCACTCCTGAAAATTCATCCTTGCACAGAGGCATCCTTGTATACGGCTACCAGAAGCCATATAAACCCCCACGAGAGCTGCCCCTCTGACGAGGGAAAGTGTTACACACCAGATGAGCCCTTTTGCAGATTTTCCGTTCTCTTTCTTGCATTTCCCTCTCCTCAACTTTTCTTTAGCAGAGTGTGGATTAAAGAGAGACATTTCTGCTTGCTGGTCAGCACAGTCTCCTCGGGGTGAGTGGGAGGAAAGGGCCATCACCCAGGCGACGGGGGACAGCTGGGATCTGCCAGAGCCACCTGCGCTGAGCAGCCACTCTCACACTGCACTGCATGGAATAATGCAGGTTTCTTTACGTGCTGGCTGGCTGTGAGGAGAACAGGCGAGTCCCACGGGGGTCTGGGTGGCTGAAGCACAGCTCTGGGTGGGGGGCTGAGCAGGAGTGAGGTTTGTGCAGGGCTCAGCTGCAGCGGACCCACTCCCGCTGGAGCTTTCCAACCAAGTGTGATGCTGTCATGCTCTACATGGCATTACAGCTTCTTTCATGCACATCTCAGAGGGGACTTCTAGGACTTTAGTCAGGCCCTGACAAGAGACAGTGCAATCTGCATGGGCTCCAGGGCTCAGATTTTGGTCAGGTGCAGAAAAATCTCCAGCTTCCCCAACTTCTGGTGCGCCTCTTGAAGCTTCAGCGATGGTACTCAGATGAAGGGGCAGGGGAAGAGAGGTCGGTGAGGAGGTACTGCCCAAATGTTTGATCCCATATAGGTTTTGCAGCCTGCCATGGCGCTGGGGTTGCCTGGAAGTTTGTTTGCGCTCGATCTGCAGAGGCAGGCCATGAAGTGCTTCCCTTCCGCCTCGTCTATCTGAGCTGCTCCTGCACTTTGCCAAATCCTCTCTGCTGCAGCAGGCCAACGTTGTGCCTGGGTGTCCCTGATGAAAATGTAATTGCATGAAAAAGGGTGTAGTGCTTCCCTTGGGAGGGATTCCATCAGACAAAGTTTCTTCTCGATCCCGTCACTTCATGGCAATTTTGTTCCTTAAAGCATTAAAGAAGATCTCATGGTGATGTGACTTTATGTAATTTTCCTTTTTATTTCTTTCAGCCTTTACGTAAATTATTTTTGAGCTCCTGGCCCAGTGACCTATTTTGGCAGCCCAACATATGAGCTATATTCTCATATAAAATTAATTGAACCTTGCATATTTTAAATGTATCACACCGGTTGCATTGAGTAAATGTACTCTCTTGGAACAGATGTTAGTAATGAAACTGAAATCCAGGCTTAGAGCTCCTCTCAAATTTTGGCAGTTTTGGCTACCATAGGTCAAATATTCAGTTCTGTGATAAAAAGAAGTCCTGTGTTTGTGTTCAGCGTCAATAATTAACAGCAAAAAACTTTTTAATTCCTTCTTTTTAAAGGGAAAATTATAAAATATCTAGAGGTTGTGTGGTTTTTTTATTATGAAACTGAACCTCAAGAAATACATATCACAAAATGCTCAGCATTAAGAAAGCATTTAATCGAGCTGTTATAAACCATATTTATTTGAAAGCTGGCTGGTTCCTCTCTTCCTGAAAGCCCCTTGGAAGCAATGCTTCCTCCTTCTGTGCTGCAAACATCCCCTGTGGAAGGGAGGAGGTTTCTCTTAAGCAGAAATGCATTGGGGTGTTGAACAGCAGTGCTGGGTGAGCTCTGGGCAGGGTGGGGGCTCTTGGCAAGGCAGGGGAGCAGCAGAGGGCAGGGGCAATTTTCAGGGCAGGCTTCTTGCCTGCAGCCTGTGGAGGAGTGTGTCCATAGTGAGCAGCACCGTGGGGGCTGGTGCTGGGGGCTGTGGAGTACAGGCCCATCGACAAGTGACTACGGAGAGAATCATTTGGCTTCAAGGAATCATAGAATCATTTCAGCTGGGAGAGATCATCTAGCCAGCCACTAACCCAGCACTGCCAAGTCCGCCACTAAACCATGTCCATAAGCACCACATTTGCATGTCTTTTAAATACCTCCAGATGGTGACTCCACTGCTTCCCTGGGCAGCCTGTTCAAGTGCTTGACAGCCCTTTCAGAGAAGCAGTTTTTAGTAATGTCCTCTGGCATAACCTGAGGTCGTTTCCTCTTGTACCGATGATGGCTGGATTATTGATTAGCAACCAATCTAACTGAATTTAACCTTGATGCTTGACCCCTCTGAATTCCCCCAGCACTTTCCTGCCTTCCAGCACCTCAAATGTGATGGGGGATGAGCTTCCAAAGATATCTGCTGCTGTTGGGCTCGAGTTTGAAGAGGATTCTGTGGACAAACTGGTGTGTGGATCCTGGGCACTGGTGCTTGGGCATCAGTGCAAGGCTTCAGCAGGGGAACAATTTCTGCCAGGTGTGAGTGAAGGGATGCACCCTGCCTGGCTCTTCTGCAGGATTTGGTAGCTAACTCAGGGTAACTTTACAGAAAAGCCAAGTTGGAGTGGTATTCCTAATTTTACTTACCTTGGCATATTCTTGATATATTTTCCTGGAAAAGTTTTTTATTAAAATCCTGTCCGACTGCATTCAGATGAGGCTAATGATATGCCACTCCAGGTTGTAGATTTTTCATCCATTAATGCTGCTCTTCTGGTTTTATTTTTCTCTGCTTGTCAAACAGCAATTCTAGGAAACATAAATGTATCAAGCAATATAATACATGCTGTAAAAACTTAGGTTGTCTTTGTTTAATTACAAAGTTGTCTTAAACTACCAGACTCTGGGAATGACTTCTGTAAAAGATTTAGTTTGCCATTCCTACCCTGCTGTAGGCACCTGCAGATTTTATTGCAACATGCTCACTATTATAAGCATTCCTTCTCCTTCCCTTTGCTTATTTTCATTATTTTAAATGTTTTTTTCCTTTCTTCTCATTGCCAGATGTGAGACAAGAGTCTCTCAAGTTTGTCTGGAGGGCCTGATTTCTCTTTCTGGTGCCATTAATAATGGAACAAAACCACATTAACGATTGCAACAGCAGCCAGATAGGAGCCAGAAAGCTCCTTTTGCTCTCTAATATACTGCATGAGTACAAGGAAGTGCTTTATACAGAGGGCTTGCTTTTTTTTCTCCTCACCCTTTTGCGCGGATGTCTTTTTTGGACTTGATAAAATGCTTGACCTTGTCTCTAGCTGAAGAAAAGATAAAAACCACCAGGGTTAGATATTCAAAGAGATTACAGATCTGAGATAGCACTTCAGAGGTAATTTCATCCTGCAAGAAACCATAGGGTAAAACTCAGCAAAGAAATGTTAACAGCGGCTGCAGGGCGTTGCATCCCCCTGGTCAGATGGGCTGCAGAGGCTGCTCACCATTGCCTTGAGATGCTTTTGATTGATGATGCAGGAGCTGGCAAACTGCTGGCAGAGAGCAGGAGAGAGCTGCAGGCTTCCGAAACAGCAAAGAAATGTGCACCTGGCTCAGGAGTAGCCAAAAAATAGGTAACGTCCTCCTGGCCCCTCCTCTTTCACACGAGGTTAGTCATCCGGGCTTTGCTTGTTCTGGTCTTCTGGAAGTGAGAAGAACATTTGTTGTGAGGTCTTGCTGTGTAAAAACATTCCTTCCATTTGAATACAAAGGAAAAGGATTTTTCAGCATCTGAAGTAGAACCTGGTCAAACCTGCCCTTTGCATGTCAATAGTTTCTTTTTGCCTTTTATTTTTTTGGCAGAGGCACAGCACAAAAAGCCTCTTTCTTACCTCAAATCAATCAACAGCTGTAAGAAGAAAGACAATGGGCAGTTCTGGTCTGTCAGCATTCCTCCACTTTTTAAGCTATCTAGACTGCCTGAGTCTCTTTGTAGGTTTGGTCTGTGGATTTGCAGGTTAGGGAAATAGGGGAAAAAAATCAAATGATGATGCAGAAGTGTTTATCTGAAAATGCACAGATGCTTAGTAGAAGGGAGACGTTTGAAAACAGCTTTTGTCAAGAGGGAGGTGCTTAAAGCACGCTTTTGAGCGGGGATGGCTGGCATTTGCCCATGGGGTGCTGTTGTGGCAGTAAATATCTTCCAAGACAATACATCCTCCCTCTGTATTTACAGAAAGTGGAATATACCCATATTCTTTCAATGGGAAACCAAAGCACAAAGCTGCTTTTTTTCTAGGAAATTCATGTCAAAACAGAAAAAATAATTCCTCACTGTCTTGAGTCTCTGAGGTGGTCTTTATCCTGCCTCTCTGAGCAACCTGTTTTAGTATTTCACCACCCTCACTGTAAAAATTTTCTTCCTTATATCCAATCCAAATCGACTCTCCTCTGGTTAAAAACCATTACCCCTTTTTCTTTCACTACCCTTTCCCTTTCCAGCTGCTCCTTGCCCTTCCTCACCCTATCTTTACACACCTGAGCAGCGTCCCTATGCTCTTCCCAGGATACCTGTTCCTGCTCCACTGTCTGTGCATTTCCTGCTTGCCCTTTAGCTTCTCTAGCAGGTCTTCACTCATCCATGCTGGTCTCTTTCCTTCCTTTCCTGATTTCTTATACCTGGTGATAGAGAGCTCTTATGCTCTATGAAAAATATCCTTTAAGATGTCTCAGCTCTGTTCTGCTTCCTTGCCCCTGAGGGCAGTTTTCCATGGAGGTCCTATTGACTAACTCTTTGAAGGATTGGAAGGGTTTTTTTTCCTAAAATTCAGGGTTCTGATTTTATTCTTCAGCTGACCTTTATCCCTCTGGATGTGATGTCCACGAGTGCATTATCACTGCAGCCCAGGTTGCCTCTAATTTTGGTGTCACTGATTAACTCAACTTGTGTTGTGACAGTAAAAATAAATTAGAATAATAATGCAATTCAAATTAAATAAGAAGAATTATGTTCCACTTTGGACACCAGAAGGTCAGTCATTTGTACAACCGTTCACCTCACATCAATGTCCCAAGTTATTGTCTGTTGGTTAGTGTTATACCATACAAAGAATATATGAGAGGAGCCTTTATCACATGGAAGATTCATCTGATAATTTTCCAAGTTGCTAGTTCAACTTTGCCAACCCATGGTATTTTTCACTCTTGTTCATTAGCAGTATAAATATTTTCAATTGCAGAATTCAGTGAAGTGAATGGCATGTCTATCTACTCTGTGCAGAATGAAAACAGTATCAAAAAAGGGCAAGTGCAAAAGGGTCTCTTGTGTCTTCTTTTCTTCCTTTTTTTTCCTCTCTTTTCCCCCCTTTTTTCTTTCCATTGTTCTCCATTACCAGAATAGCACAAGTTTTTTCAACTCAAATCTTGGGATGCCCCAGGTGCTGAAGCCTGTCTCTCATCTCTGATTTAATCATGGTCTTAAGATGCAGGAATATTGATATGTACAGATTGGGCGACAAGTAAAATTAAACATGAGCAATAATTAAGAAAAGCAATAATTAAGCATGACTGAATTGGTCTAGTTGAAATGCATCATTTGAATATTCACACTTCAGTCTCAGCCGCACTTTTTATGTAGATCACCTAAACAGCTCTCCAATTCATTTGGCCTAAACCTAGTGCAGAGTATTTACTTTGACCTGCCCTATTAACACAGCTGTGTCCTCATGGGGTCTGAGCTGCCAAAACCAGAACTCTTTTTTCTAGCACTGATTGGGCTCACTCTGGGTTTGCTGAAGCACCGAGCAGGGGCTGCCACAGGGTCTCTTTATAGAGCCAGGCTTGATGATCCTTGCTGCAGGCAATCCCCTTGTCTGTGCTGGCTCCCGTGTCTGGACACAGCACCTGCAAGGTAGCTGGAAATACAGAGCGCTGAAGTGAATTGAATCAAGCCCGTCCGGCCCTGCAGAATGGCTGCTGAAGCATGTCAGGCATGTGGCCCTTCAAATAATGACTGTGATTGAGCAATGGTGGTGTAATTATGGTGTCTCCCATGGAAACAAGTGTGGGTAACTCAGGGCAGTCACAGCTCAGACCCTTGCACAGGCACAGTGGGTGGTTCCCCCTGGAGCACCACATGCAGACATCACAACGCTAATTACAGCCTCAGCCTATGTGTTTGGAGGACTTCAGAACTGCTCCCAACACACCAGACATGGGAACTTGATTTTTCAGTGCAGGATGGGTAGGTGGCTGTTGGAGGAGGTCATGCAGCTCCATTACCGAGAGGAGACCTTCTTCCCTCATCTTTGAGCAGAGAGCTTGGGGTCCAGTATACAGAGAATCTGCTGATGGAGGAACCAGTTTAGATTTAGAAATCCAAATTACACTCTGGTCTTGACTTGTCATTGGAGTTCAAGAGGCAAGCAGGGCTCTGAGAAATGTCAGCATTAAGATAGACGTGGCAATGGTTACCTCAGTGGTGCCTGATTGCTCATCTCCAGCAGGGCTAGGAGAAGTAAGGAGCAAAAAACATCACTGGGATTTGTCAGTCTGAACTCTGGGCTGGACATCAGATACCCTAGGCCTACACTAAATGGATTCCTCTTAAAACAGATGGATAACTTTCAGAAAAGCTTCCCCTTCCACTGTAGCATTGCCAGCGATGACAAATCCACCTCAGTCCTCGCCAACTTGCTCTATTTAATGGACTTTACATTTAAAATGCTGAGCCTCTTCTGTAGTTTTAATTTGTCTAATTTTAACTTCCAGACACTGTATGTTGTCATAAACCCTGTCTTTGAGGGAAAAAAAAGAGAGACAAAGTAGCAGGAGCATGCTTTGGGTGAGATTGATCTCACCTAAATCTCAACATTGCAGTGCATAGCCTCACTCAGACCTTCCTTTGAGGGCAACAGAGCCAACAGCTGGTTTTAGGCTGTGAGACACTTGATCTGTTTGTAGACACCTGCATTAGGTTGTCCCTGAGCCCACACTGACCTGCAGCTTGTTTGACCATCTGAGCGCACAATGTGGACTGCTCCTCATTGCCCACCCAGTCACTGGTAAGTGCAGTTCCATTGCACAATGCCAAGAATCAACCTCCCTAGAGGTTCTGGTACTGGATGGTATTTTCCTACTTGTAATTGCATTTCAAAACTGTCAGTTAGCCAGTTGTTAATCTACCTAATGTACATGGCATTGATTTCATATTGTTCTTCTTTCTTAATCAAATTTCAGTCTGATACCGTCTCAGATGCTCTGCAGATGAACTATAAAAATGTCAAAGAAAAGCAAGACAATGGAAGCCTCAGGGTATCTCAGTGGATCCTGCCAGCCCAGGCAACAATAGACTACTCCCCAAATGCTGGAGTTTGCTGCTCTATGTAGCAGCTGTCTAGGCTGAGAAAAGTTAATGAAAACTGAAACTGTATAGAGTCATCAGCATGGACACTTCTAAGGGGCAAAGGAGGTAAATCCACATGTGGAGAGGTACACTGGGGCCCTCCAGTGCCCGAGTGAATTTTTTATAGAGGGGGGCATAACCTGTTCTGTAACCCATGAACAGAATGGTTTCATGGGAGCTGGGTCATTATCCTCCATGCTAGCAACACGTCAAGGACCTTGGGTCTGCTGGACTGGAACAACGAGGCACTTGGGCATTAAGTATAGGACGGAATACTTCTGTATTTATTTTACTTGCAGATAATTGCTTCCAAAACTTTGCCCGACCTTGATGAATGTTTTCTTTTTAAGCTTGCTGGGGGATGTTCTGAGGAGAGAGTCATGTAAGGATGGAAAACGGTAAACATTCATGAGAATTACAGTAATTGTATCTCTGCCATTTTCCTCTCTTCACACAAAGCAGAATGCTTTTAGTGGTTTGAAATTTAGGGAAGCTTTGCAAGGGCCAAGTATGCCTGAGTATGCCAGATACCCCTGACAGCACTACAGCTCTGGTGTTTGAAGTGTCTGTGGGTTTCTGTGGTGACGCTGGGTGGTAACATGGTGGCGGTGGTGACACTCTTCAGTGATGTTCTTTGCTGTTCTCTCAGGAAGCTGTGGAACTATTGCCTGCCATGGCAAGCCTGTTGGCACAGAAAGGCTTTAATGTCAAGCTTTGGGTCTTTGCAAGGTAAAAGCAGGAGAAGTTGAGCACAAGAATGGAGTGAAAAGGTATCTCCAGATGTAGGCATTTGCCTGTCAGAGCTGCTGTGTGGGATGGATCCTGGGCTGCATCCAAAGCAGCAGGGGCAGCAGGGCAAAGGAGGGGATTCTGCCCCTCTGCTCTGCTCTGGAGAGACCTCATCTGGAGTGTTGCATCCAGCTCTGGCGTCCCCAGCACAGGAAAGATGCGCTGAGTGGGTCCAAAGGAGGCCACAAAGGCGATCAGAGGGATGGTGCACCTCTCCTATGGAGACAGTCGGAGAGATTTGGGGTTGTTCAGCCTGGAGAAGACTCCAGGGAGACCTCATTGTGTCCTTTCAGTACCTTAAGGGGGCTTATAAAAAGGAGGGAAGGGGTCTTTTTTCATGAGCAGATAATGACAGGACAAGGAGCAATGGTTTTAAAATGAAAGAGGGTATTTTTAGACTAGATAATAAATTTTTTACCTAAAGGTTGGTGAGACAGAGGAACAGGTTGCTCAGAGAAGTTGTTGATGCCCAATCCCTGGAAGTATTCAAGGCCAGGCTGGATGGGCCCCTGAGCAACCTCACCTAGTGAGTGGCATCCCTGCCACTCCCCCCTGGCAGGGGGCTTGGAACTGGATGATCTTTAAGGTCCCTTTCAAGCCCTTAACATTCTATGATTCTATGGTCAGGAAGCAGGATGATGACCTTGGCATGAGGACACCGGGGTTTCACTCTTATCTAGGTTGTGCAGCAGGTCTGTGCCCTGGTTCAAGTACAGCATGTCAGCTTTGGTCTGATCCACATAGCGGGATGTACAGGTCCCCAAACTAGGTCACCCCTAAATCTCTCAGGGGAGTATGCTTGAATCAGCATACAGCAACTGCGATTTAACGAGAGCCCTGTTCTCCTGGCGCTGAGGTAATGATAGCTTTGGTGCCTCCCTTGGCTAAGCACAACCTCACACGCTCCCACTCAAATCGCTGCTGTGTGAAAGACTCCAGTGGGTGACTGCCTGGGGCCATAGTCAATGGCGATGCTTTTGATTTTTAAACCAGTTTTTTTCCCTTTTCTAGACATGTTATAATTAATATTTCATGGCAATCTCTAGAGACACGGGAGAGAACTTCCAGTCTTGGTTTAACAAAGTGCATCAACAGGTGATAGGAAGGTTAGTGTGCCCAGGTGATCATTAACACTAGCACAAAACATAAGGTTATGTGATATTTTTCTGGTGAGGAGCAGAATCTCAACCTTGCTGAGAATGGATATTTTAAAACAGATGAATGATCCCCACAGGGAGCAGAGTCATCAAAGCCGTATCTAGAGAGCAGGGCTGACAGTCCTCCTCCCGAACCATGGCAGTTGCCTTGGTACAATTCAGAGTCTTGTGGCTCCTTGCTGAGCTTGCTGCAGCCATGCGTGGTGGCACCAGCAGAGCTTCTGACCCTGTGCATGCACATGCTGGAAGTAAATCATGGAGCAGCACCTTGTTTTCCCGTCAGCAGCTCACTTGGCTGTGAGGGTTGCTACTCTGTGTGGGTATTTTGGTTATGCCAGTAAATACCTTCCTTTCAGGAGTGCCAGGTGTTTCCACTCACAGCAGCTGCTACAACCACTTTGGAAAGATAACTGTGAGTGTGGCTCCTGCTGGCTGCTGTGGGTGGATTGCAACTGACCCCTGGCAAGATGTTGCACAGCTGCTGAGGGAAGTATAAAATGACAGCCATCTGTGAGCCATTACTACAGAATCCTCCTGAATCTTTAATTCAGCTCACATCTGAATGATCCATCTCACTGGGGGATGTTCTCAGTCCATCAGACTTCAGGCTAGAGTCCAGACTCACTATTTAGCTGGGTTCCTTGTCTTCCAAGCCATTAAGAATTTATGCAAACAAGGTATTGTGGGCTTTTCTGTACTCATCTGTAACTTGAATCTTTTGAGATCTTCAGGATTTTAGGAGTTTGTGTCCCTGCAGGAAAGTTTAGGATCACTTTAGGATCTGTTTAGGAAAGTTTAGGATCAGTTTCCAGCACCCTTCTGTCATCACAGTCCTCTGAGTTCTTGCACACCAGCTTGTGTATGCCACACACCATCCTGTTGCTGTGCTAGTGTAAAACCTTGACACAAATGATTTACCAGGTTTTAGACAAAATTCATCCAACAGTCTCTCTGGCACCTCTGTTCTTCTATCTATCTAAGTTTTTGTAAATGGTGGCTATGTAAATCTTGAATCTTTCTTAGTGAAGGGCTGTTGCTTTATCTTGCTTACCTGCTGCTACTCTACCAGGTCGTATAGAGGGGATGTCTCGCACATTCCCAGGCTGAGAGATCCACTTGCAGATACTGCAGTGGGGAGAGACACGTGCAAAAACTTCTGCAGTGTGAAGGAAAGCTTTGTAAAGCGTACAAGGAGTGGTGCAGAACTGATATTACTTCTGGACTGCTGTGGTGGTTGCACTGCTTTCAGTAATTTATGTTTTTAGAGGTATGATGTGCTCCCCAGAGATGATTATGCTAAACCCCTTGCTGTGTAATGGAAACAGGTCTGCTCACCAGTTTGTTTCTTTTTTTAATCAAGAATACCCAATCTATCAGGCATTAATTTGTCTCCTTTGTGGTAAGAAAAGTATGTGACTTGGGAACGCCCTAAGTGTTGGAGCAGGATTATGGCTTTGCTTTCTGGTGGAATACCAGGGGCACCTTGAAGCAACCATTGCTGGGGCCTGAGGTGTCCCCTGGTCATCACCACAAGATTGTGCTCCATCACCATGTGACTTTAATCACTGCTGACTTCAAACTCACATATTTTTCTTGGATGAACAGAATGCCTCTTTATTTCTTGGTGAGGACTTTGAATAAATCGTTAGTGGAGAAAGCAAAGGGAAGAGCGATGCTGTCTGTGCCATACTCAAACTGCTGGATGCACTGTGGCCTTTCAAATGAAGCCCCACATTTAACTGTGTTTCTCTTCTAGTGCAGTGGTTGGCAAACGCTCCTGTTTCTCCACCTGCTGCAAGGGGATGAGGATGCTCGTTCCCCCCATGATATTGCAAACATCCCAGCTGCGAGGGAGGAGGTTTCTCTGAAACAAAGCCTTGGCCAGGTACGAAACAGCAAGGATCGTGCCCAGGGTGAGAAGCACGGTGAATGTTTTAAAGGGGAAGAGCTGGCTGTAGGTCCCGTTCACCAGGGCGCAGCCTGGGTAGCGGATGACGGGGGGGATGCTCAGGGCGGGCTCCCCTGCCAGTAGCCGCAGCAGGAGCCCAACCAAGAAGCCAGCAGCTGATCCATAGGTGTTCGTGCTGGGAGCAAAGAGGGCACAGCAGAGCTGGGGGAAGAGGAGGGCGTACACCAGCTCCCCGCTGAGGAACCAGAGGTCGTACACAGAGCTGGAGTAAAAAGCCAGACCAGCAGCCCCGGCCCCGAACACCAGCATGGAAGTTCTCATGGCCCACAACACCTCTGTCTCTGAAGCCTGTAAAGCAGAGATTGCAGCATTAGAGACAGTGTTTTGTGGCAGGATGGCCAGCACTGCCCTGGCCTGGGCTGGTTCTCACCAAGCCCTTGATGCTTTCAGGCACTACTTGCCGCCAGCAGCCAGGCAAGGCAGGCACTCCCGGAAACACCCTCCGATTTTAAGGGTCGTGATTTTATGCTGTTTTCATTAATACCTCAGGCCAAATTTTATCCTAGTCATGTTAGAATGAGCAAAGCTCACCAGTATGGGGTGTTGGTACCCCTACCAAGGATATGAACACTCCTGGCTTATGTTTGGAGCTCTGTCTCCAGAAATCAGTTCAGCAGCTGAAGGACACACACCTTCAGTCACAGACTGGTTTAGAAACAGCCTTGAAACAAGACTGTCTTTCCTGACACCAAAACTGCTGAATGCTGCAACCAGGTACCTTTTTCCTCAGGATTTTCCTGTAGATATTGTGGGCGAACATGGAGCCAGTGGAGAGAAGAGCTGAATCTGCAGAAGACATCGCAGCAGCAGCGATGGCTCCCAAACCAGTAATGGAGATGTATGCCGGGCAGAGATGTTGTAAAACAAGTGGTAGTATCATTGCTGACTCCCCTCTCTCGAATGGACTCGGAAGACCGTAGCTGGTCTGATTCCAGTCTTTAAAACAAAACAGGGAAAAGTCACAACTAATCCTTTGTGGACATTTCTGCTATCTTTGAAGTTGCCTTTTCACAGGGGCCAGTCACAGAAGGGCTAAGAACTGATATCCACTCAGTATTTTTGGACTTAGATTGACTTCTTGGGTTCTTTTGTGAACTTTTGTGATTCCCCTTAGCATGCTGCAGCTCCTGCTAGATCAGAGATTTCCCTTTTCCTCAGCAGCATCTATAGAAATAGGTGTGCTTTGTGCGATTCCAGAATTGGCTCAGTTAAAGGTCCACCTCTAGACGCTGCTCATGAGGGGAAGGGAATTGGATGAACTCATGACTTCAGCTGATTTCCTTAAATGTTCAGTGATCTGGCTGCACTTTTACCTTTACTCACAGCCAACACAGGACTGATCCCCTGCATGGAGGCTGTGAGTTTACATGACTGAACTTCTTGATTCCTTCAAGCAAGAACCTTATTAACAATCTGTAGTAATATTGCTGGGTCTTACATGTCTAAGGCATTAACAGAAGGAAGCATAAAATTTCTTCTAAAATACACAGTTTTAGAGAGTCTACCTTCATTTTTCCTCAGCACAAGGTCAGTGAAAAGTCATTTCATCATAAGGAAGTAGCTTTAGGGGAGGTCTTGGGGCTATTTAAATGTCTTTAAGTAGCTGTGCACTGTACCTCAGATGGCTCCACATTTCTGGTACAGATCACCTATCTTGGTGTTGAGGGCCATGGGACTGGGTAATTTGAAGTCTCTATCAGGACTTCTTTGGATCCTGTTTTAATCACCTTTGCCAAAAACATGTGGATTACTCAGAGACAAATGATTCCTTTTACCTGTTGATGCTGCAGCTGCCCCAATGAGCACCGAGGGGATGGCCATTGCAAAGCATCCGAGCCCAGAGAGGTAGGAGATGAGTCTTGCCTGTCCCGTCGTGGCAGTGGAGAGCACCCTTTGGAAGTAAGTCTGCCACGGGATGCTCCCAAGCACCTGAAACAGTCATAGGTTACCAGTGGTACCCACCAGGCTGCTGGCTGCTGTGGGGCATCATCCACAATAATCTTTAGTATTATCAAATTCTCATTTCAAATGTGTAAATGTTTCCCAGCTCTACCTCTTGAGGATGATATTTCTGATAGTTGAGAACTACCTTTTCCTTTGTTTTTATTGCAAAGGATGTGAAATTTAAATGAAAACAGGTTAATGATTTGGCAGATGGAGAAAGCTGAAAAGTGATTGCTTGGAATGGTGAATGAGGAAGTGAGAGGAAAGTTTTTCAGGAATGAAACTTTTGTAAATAAATCTACTCAAACTTAGGTATTTTGCATTTAAAATGAAAAATAAAACCATGATTTTCACTTTCTTAGCACACAAAATTAATCAGATAAAATATGAAGATTCTGTCCTCACCAAACAAGCTTCTGTGTGTCCCTATTATCAGTTTAGTAACAGCAGAAAAACCTCCTGTAGTCTTGGCTACATTGGTAACTCAAAAGTTCTGCTGTGCACTGGAGCCGATGGCACCGTGCTTGCTGATGACCTGCAGTCATGTCATTTTAATTTTTTTTTTTTTTCGAATAGAGGGAATTTTACATATTTATGTTAAAAGCACACTATTGATACTGCAAGACCAGCGTCTCAAAAGGTAGGAAATTACTTGTTTAGGTGCCAGGAGAGGAAGTGGCTGCCTGGATGGTCTTACTCAAGAGGTATGTTCCTCCATGTGGGTAAAGGATGGAGTGTCCCTAATGCTTCTTTTCATCCCACAGCTGAGCCCTGGGTCTCCCCAGTCTATTGAGGTTGCTGCAGGGGGTGCTGAGAGACAGTTTTACACATCCAGCCCCTGTCTACTGGCCTTGCAATGTAGGGCTCCTGGCTGGAAGAACCCACAAGCTTTCCAGGCAGAAAGTTCTGGCACAATTACTCCTCCCAACCACTTGTCCAAGAAATACTCCGTACCAAGTAGAAGAAGTCATCCAGCCACCTTCCAAGATACTGTTTCTCTATCTTCCCGATCCAAGGGTCTTGGTAAGATGGATGGGTTGCGGTGTAATAAATACTTTCTGTTGCAGAGTTCACCAGGGCAAAAGGGATACAGATCCACTAGGATAGAAACGGAAATAGTTAACCGTTTTCCCAGTGTCCTTGCTCTTGAAGAACAGATATTTAAATTAAGGTAGATGTAGAACGTAGAGTTACATAAGATTGAACCTAGGCTTAGAATCTTCCTTTCTCCCCCTTCCTTACTCTAAATCTACATGTTTCTGCTTCATGTTGTCATCAAGACCATGAGTCTGTAATTCAGGTTAATTGGTACTTTCTTTAGGCAGATCTTTCTGCATTTAAGATGGTTCCTCCATTCAAGATGGTTCTGGACAGGTTCTGCAAACTTCACTTTTGTGCAGACTTTTCTGTGTTCACCCAGCAAGGCCAATGGCTTGTGTGAGCACTGTCTGAAATGCATAAGGTGCAAAGACTTAGAAACATTTTTCAGGAAACCTGTTTCTCCTAAAGAGGAATTGTAGGTCAAGGAAGTTATTTTTGGTCCGAGACATCCTGAAAAGAAGAGCAGGATTTTTCCCTTTAGTTAGAAAACTGGTAACAAAGAAATGCACAGGACTTGCCAGGCTGAGGGTAATGAAAACCATCTGGATGACATCAGTGTAGGCAACAGAGTAGAGGCCTCCCAGTAGAGTGTAAAGTATGACAGTGCATGCCGAGATGGTGATAGCCAAAGAGCCTCCAATATCCAAGATGACCCTCATTGTTGCTCCTGCAGACAAGGACAGCAGTCAAGTACTTTAAGACAGATTTCGTATGTGCAGAGTACAGAATAAATAAGGATATGTTACTCCCGTGGTGCCAGTACAGCACAGTGTATGAAAAACACAGTCTACAGAGAGTGCAGAGTGGGAACTTGAGAGAGCACGTTTCCTTCCTTCTTTTACTGCCTCACCTTGCTGCATTGCCATTGCCAAGGAATTTTGCCTTTTTACATCTGCTCTCCTACAGGCAAGAGGAAAGTACAAACTCACGTTGGCAAACTTCTGTATTACAATATAATGAATATACAGCACTATTTGTTTTGAGTGTGAAAACATGTTTTCCAGAAATGAGAAATGCTTGTTCCTCTCACAAAAGGAGATATGAAGCACAGCTTTCCACAATTCCCAAATGTGTATTACACTCTGACAAGTCCACATGACCTTTAACAAATATAACAGGTTTTTAAAAAAACCCAGGTATTTACCCAGGGATGCCAGGATAGCTGCAAACCAGAACACCTCTCCTAGCAGCGGTGGAATGAAGAGTAAGGTTCCCATCATGTTCCCGTAAGTTTCCTGAAGGGGGTCCATCACTGTCACGTAATTCTTGGATCTCATTGGATTTACAAAGAAGAAACCACCTATCAGAAAGTAATGACATTTTGGTAGAATTTTGCATGTTTTATGTTCTAGGAGAAAAAGGGGCAAGAATAGTATGGTATTTAAATATCAGACCCACCTAGTGAGCATGAAATTTGTGCATAATGGACCTTAGAGAATGATGCAGCCAACCAGACACTGGGGCTTAAATTCACTTGCTAAAAGTGGAGTTTCATCCATTCAAGAGGTCCCAGCTTATAAAGGATATCTGCTTACAGCTGGCATATATGACCATGCACTTTTGGCACACCTACATCTCTCTGGAGTGGCTACTGGAGGCCAAGGAGGACTCCTATGGAACCACAAATAGCATAAAATACCTGTGTGACTGTAACAGGAATTTAGCTCAGTGGACACCCATGTATAATCTCCTCTCCATCCCCAATGACCTACCAATCTGAGACATAAAGTTTTCTGAAATGCATCCTGTGGAAGATGTTGGTAGACAAAATGAGACATTGAAGACTTATAATTGGCTAAAAAGGAGGAAGAGTTTTGTCCTTGGTCATATGGTGCAACCGGTTGATATACAGTCCTTTTCTGATTACATTTTTCATTTTGGTGGCTTCATTGTCTCTTCCTAGAACTATATTGTTTTAATCTGCACATTGAGCTGAGTCCCACCCACCTTCATCTAAATATTAGACTTCAGATGTGCAGCCGTCTCATTAAAACCAAAGAATACGTATTGTGTCTAACCCTGAAGCCAACAGGACTGCTTGTCTGGGCACCACTGACCTGAGCAAAGATTGCAAGATCAGGCCTGCACTCCTCAGTTTCATTAGTAAGAATTACTCACATAAGCAATGCTGGCAATGTATGTCCAAGCCTGATTCATATTCACGTCAGTTGGACTCTTTTCTTTGACTTGAGAATAAAGGTTATTGTTCTTTTAGAAATTCCTGTGTAAGGTCTGCACAGGTCTCCTTGCTTTCATCATCCCGTGTCCCTAGAGAGTTGTAGTATAATGCAATGTGGCCTGAAAGCAGCTTTGGCCTTGGCAAGAGAGCTGAACCTCAGCACAAGTCCAGTAATTCTCAGAGTTAGAAATGGCAACTCAGGTATAGAACACTGCACACTTAGCTTAGTTTCAACAAAAAAATGAGCAGCTATAAAGTGGGATAAGCTGGATGCACGATACGTTCATCCTGAGATGAGACTGCTCAGAAGAATGCATCTTAGCAGAAAAATCAAGAAACTATTATTTCATCGCACAGAAATTCCAAGGAAAAAATTAGATACCAATACTCTCAATAGTCCGTGAATTAGAGACCATGTGAAAAAAGTGATATGCACATAGACACACTCTTCTAAATTCTCAGATAAGATTTTTGTCCTATAAATTGCCACAAGTAGGCAAAACTCTAGACTAGCTCCAAGCTACCCTAACTGGTCATGTTTCAGTTCAGAGGATAGCATTATAAATGCTTATTCTCTATATGCAAGAGACTGAAAAAACAAAATGTACCCTATATTCTGTTACGTATCTTAATATACTCCTATGATATATTTTTAAAGCTTATGTGTCCTAATTACATGAATCATTTACCAATAACAAGGGACAAGGCAAATCCCACAGGTGCCTGGACCCACAATAATCCTTTTGAAGGCAGGTAGACGATTTCAGCTGTGCTCTCGATATATGCTCCTCCAACCCAGGTGGCTGTAAACATGGAAGATGAAGAGGTCAGAATTGAGAGTCATATTCTCACCTAGCCCTGTAGAACACTCTGAGAGCTTGTAAACATTTTTGTCATACACATATTTAATCACACCTCTATTTTCTTTGCAAAGTTTACTCCCATGCAGAGATGTGCTGCTGACGACAGGTAATAATATTAGAATCTCACTCTAAATAATTTTGCAGCTTCAAGAATGGATATGTGTGTGTGCATGGAAAAGCTCGATGCTTGAACATTTAGAGACAGTTAGAATATAGTAATTTTTAATTACATTTTTTTCTCAGAGGAAGACTTCTGCTAGAGGAAATAGAATTGCCTTTGTAGAATTGCCCTCCTTCAAGAGCATCTCTTACAGGGTCTAAGAAAGTAGACATTGGGGAAAACAAATGCAAGCAGACATTGCAGTCAGATAACAGACTTATAACAATGATTTAAGTGTCTTCGCCAGGCAAATGCCACTGGGGGATGCCTTTACAAAAAGCAGGTCAGGGCAGAAAATTACAGATTATGCCAGGCAGCAAGGAGAGAAAAGGGAAGTTGAGGGTAACCCTTTCTTTGAGAGAGAGACCAATGCTCACCGTGAGTGAGAGCTTATTCCACACAGAACTGGACTTTTCCATGAGTAAAATTCTTCTGTTATGTTGGATAACAGAAACTGGTTCACAATTAAGACCACAGTCCTCCTTAATAAATGTGTTGTATTCTTTTGTCACTCTTAAATTAAGCTCTTAACTCTTAACTAAACTCTTAAATGAATCTCTTTAATTTAAAAGAATCTACATAAACATTAGGTTCAGCTCAGTGAGAAGAGGTTTGTAAGAATCCATCCCAAAATGATTCATGAAACCATACTCCTTTAAAGTCACACTTAAGCAAAATCTACCCTGACATTAAAGGAGTTCACTTCCTTTGAAAGAAAAGTCAGCCAAATCTATGCAATACATATGTTTTAAGAAGAATTTTTAAAAGTCTTAAGAAAACTTACCTGTTGCAGTAAACAATCCAAGGAAAACATTTATATTCCTGCCTCCAACTATGGCCATCTCTGTTGGGTTCCTGTTCTGCTGATCCTTTCTGCTTTTCCAAGAAGCCCAAATTCCAGTAGCTAAAGTTAACGTAAAAAATACGCTCACAGATACTAAGCCTGGTATATTTAGAGCCATTTTCTGCTGCTTAATTTAGATTATAGAGAGGAATAACGGCGTGATGATAATGTTGTTTGATCAAGTACACAATCAGAAAAAATCAGTAAAAATAGTGGTGCCTTGTAAAGAAACTGCTGAGTATTTACTGGACTTTGCAACAAAAGAAGCAGTATGAAACAGTGCGATAAACCCAAAAGTCTGGAGCTGGATGCAGAGTCTCAGTCTTTGGAGAAACACTGGAAATTCTACAGCCTTCCCCCTTCTCCAGTAGATATCCAATCTTATTTTTGTGAGGAGCAGAGATTAAGAGCATAGGAATTAGTGTTGATATGCGAAATGGAGCACTGATGTGAGGGGTAATACCAGCTTGGCTTAAAGTAGGGGAAATGTTATATTTTGTCTGATATGAAATGGCATGAAGATAATCCATATTTCTCTGGGTTCTGGGCACAAGGCTAAAGCAGAAGATAGGGCTAAGAATTTGTCTCTTTAAAGCTGACTGAACTAAACTCTCGGTAATGATCACAATAAACCTAGGAAACACTAAAAGAAGATTTACCATCGACCAATGAAAGGAGCTGCGTGATGATACTCAAAGCAAGCATTGGAAACTGGTAGGGAAGTGAGGTGGTGTTGGACTCTTTCATGAAACTATAGGAATGATACAGACTTTTATAAACTACTTTGTGAAGCTCCCTGTAACCAGAAATAATTCTGGGAAAAAACCTCCTACATGCATTAAGGAATTAAGTTGGTTACATTTATTGTAGAGTTGCCACACCTGTATCTTTTTAGTTGCTCTGTCAGCCTTTACCATCTGTCCACGAGTGGCTCTTTATAACCAATTCTATGTAAAATCTGCCCTTTTTAGGGTACATGTATGGCTTTCCTGGAGACCTTTGTTCATCAGTGGAGTGGGTAGCTCCTTTCCATGGGGAAATTTTAGATGTCTACTTCTCAGGTGCGCTCTGAGTGAAAGGCCAAATCTTTAGGAAGGTTTTCAGCAGTTTGCCAGCTGCAGACAGGAGTAGCTGTGCATGGAAATGGCAGTGGCACAGGCTAAGCATATCCTGTCAGCAGGATGTGATAGGAACATGCAGGCACATAGGTAAAGGCTATGGGAAGAAAGGGGGAGAAGTGCAGGAACAACACATTTTCCATGACATCTCCCTGCACAAGGGGAAATAAAGGTTTTGGTAAGATACGCAGTGGTCTGGTGGGAAGATGCTATAATTCATGTTTAAAAAGAAGTGAAAATTAAAAGAGATGAAAAAACCTGACAACCAGATGATTACCTAACTTACCTTAGAAGAAATATTCCTTTATATTTATAATCAAATGCTATTTTAACTGAGTAATGGCTTTTAAATTTGACCCAATTATTTAAGTACAGAAAGGGACACTGTGCATTTAAAAGGCACTTTTTTTTGGATGGTAATTAGAAACACTCCCTTCCACCCTAAATGAACCTTCTACAAGGTCCTAGAAACTGCAGCTCCATTGTCGGTGGCAGTGGAGCCATTGGTTTCTCTGGTTTGCCTTCCTTGCTCAAAATGGATGTTTCAAAAGCTTTTAAAACACCATACACCTTCTAGTATTTTTTCTATGAACAGATGTTTTGCAGCATATTTTGTAGGCAGGAACAGCAAAAGTTTGAAGGTGCATGTGGCTGAGGGTGAGTGCAGCCGGGTCTCAGCCTGCTCTGCAGTTGGACACTCCTGGGAGGACACACCTGACCTTGCACCCTTTGTGTGAGGGTCAGCTAAATTCAACATGTCCAAAGCAAGATTTGAGTTTGTTCTTTGGCATCTGCAGAGAATGTCTGGACTGTCCCTGCTTTCCTTCATCTCTTGGAAAAAAAACCCAAAACCAGACAGGCACAAAATTCTCCAGGGAAACTTAGTTTAATGACCCAGAGGAGTGGAAAGCAGATGTGGTAGGACACAACATAAGTGAAAACATTTCATGATGGGATGAAGGAGACTAAGAGAAAGAGGATGTGTAAGGTAGTTTGTCTGAATCTGGAGTGGTTTTGCTGATATACAGTGCAAGGAAGAAGGACTGTGAAAACACAAGCTTATACTGAGAAGACCAGTTCCTCACTGAATCTGTTGTTGTACTCTCTTGCCATTAAATGGCTCTCAGCTAATGCATTTATTTTAAGGAAAAAAATAAAGAAATCTCACCAATGAAGAGATTTTTGAGGTGGGCTTCACTACCCGCTCATGATGGGGTGCTGCATCTCTGGGTGCCAGCTGCTGCACTGCTATTTCAAGCTCCCTGAGTAACCCATGGGGAGAAATACACGATTTTAGGGGGTGATTGACTCGCCTGTTTTAGGTCTGATGAGGCAGGACAGGGTGAAGACAGGTCTCAGACTGATGAACTCAGGGTTTCTTCTAAGAGCAGTGTCACTGTACCCAGTAGATGTTTCAGAGCTTGGTGTGGATGCTCACATAGAGATGCCTGGTGTCACCTCAGATGCTATAAAACCTCTGAGATATCCACTTGGGCAAGCAGAGGTTACAGTCCCTGTTGGAGACACCCTGCCCTCCTGGAATAGCAGCCAAGATATTCTGGTGTGTCTCCAATGGTTCTGAGCTTAGGGGATACAAGTTCCTTCCAGTACCTGGCGGGACTACAAGAAAGCTGAGAAGGGACTTTATACAAGGGCGTGTCCTGACAGGACAAGGAGTAATGGCTTCAAACTGAAAGAAGGTCGATTTAGATTAGATATCACAAAGAAATTCTTTACTGTGAGGGTGGTGAGGCACTGGCACAGGTTGCCCAGAGAAGTTGTGGATGCCCCATTCCTTGAGGTGCTCAAGGCTGTTTTGAACAGGGCTCTGAGCAACCTGATCTAGTGGAAGGTGTCCCTGCCCATGCCAGGGGGTTGGAACTAGACGATTTTAAGGTCTCTTCTAACTCAAACCATTCTGTGACTCCACAGTACTCTGCTGAGCTCTTAACTCTTACACCTTATTAGTTGGCTTTGATGAAACAGACCCCGACATGGGTTGTTGATAAGAACAGAGAAATCCCTGAAAGAAAGTGAGAAGTTCTGTGAAGTTTTCTATCTATTGTAGAAATGATCTGCACTGTAGTGAACACTTACAGATACTCAGCTTTGAAGCTGACTGACAGGAAGAAATAAAGATGGACAAAGCAGTGGCCTCTGTGCCTAAGACCACACCTTTGCTCTGCCTTTCTGGGATAGATGTGATGATTTACTGCTGATGAGCTTTGGATGATTCTCTGTGGCCCGTGGGATCAGGACAAAATGGGTGCTGCCATGTGAGAGAGGTCCTACAAGGAAGGGCATTTCTGAAGGGTGGCTGTGCCCTGTCACTCCTCTGGAAAAGGACAAGCCCAAAGAGCTGGTGGTCTGTAGGAGATGAAATAAAGTACTCTGAGAGTCTGGAGAGGTTTGGGGTTTTTAAAATTCCCTTTGGGATTTTTAAACGTTTTTTTGCACAGAAGAGTTCATCTGGGAGGAGAGGCAGAGGACTGGAACTGGGACAGTAGAGCAGAGGCCGTGGCACTCTGAGGTCTGCGAGGATCAACCTCTCACTGGTTTGCTTTGCTCTGCAAGACAAGAAAAGTCCAGAACATCGAGTACCAGGGCCTGAGGCATCTGAGGCATTTGCATCAAAATGAACTGACAGTTCCTCTGGAAATGAGAGGGTATGAACTAGTCTGTGGTGTCCAACCCAGGTATTTGGATTGTGTCCTTGATCCTGACAGCTGAAACACCGGGCTGTAGGACTCCAAACATTTACATTTTTCAGATGATATCCTTGGTCTAAAGTTTTATTCCTATCCCAAGTCAGTCCTAATTGCAAGTGATCTCCTGCATGAGTTTCAAATGCAGGACAGAGAGGGATAATTTGGTGCACACCCAATATATTTAGGTCCCTCTATCAGAGCCTGTGTAGTGGGATTGCACAGTGAATTAATATCAAAATTAAACAAATGTTTTTGTCTTTATGTCTGGGTAGTTTTTGACTATTAATTATTTAAAGTTGATAGATACAGAGAAGACAGACAGATAATGAATACAAAGAAAAGATAGATATAGAAGAATATTATAAGTTCCTTAGTTTTACTAAATTCTTCATGTACACAGTACAAAAAACATTTCAAGGACAAAATATCTCTTTTCCTTTGCTAGGAGATTTCCCTGAAAGCATTCTTTCAATTTTGGAAAAAAACACCCAACTAGTGACTTAAAATCTGTAGTAATACTAATTCTGAAGCACGATCTTCAGTCAAGCCAACTCTCTGTCCAAATCACAGGTTTTATTATATTTAGTATTATGTAGACATTTTCTTTTGAAGCCTTGCCCACCAGAAGAGCTTGGGTTGGCAGGTCTCCCTGCAGTGCTCAGCCTGAGGAGCTGCCCCTGTTTCATTGTGCTGACTGGCTCCTGGAGAAGCCTCTGGTGACACTTCTGAGAGGACAGGCTTTAACTCATGTAAAAGGTGATTTGGGGGATCCAAAAAAGCATGAGCTGAAATAATTTCATCTAATTTTAGTCACCTTTATGTATTTTCACTAAATGAATTTTTAGCATCTTTTTGTTTGCAAGAGACAGGTGTTTGCTTTGGTCATCCACACCTTCTTGTTGTTGGGTCCAGATGAGACTCTTGGATCTCTGGACATCAGTGAGTGCGTTCTTTGCTGCACTTCAAATGGCACCAGATGCTCCTGTCCACGGTGGACAACTGAACCTTGCCCAGAAAGGCAATGCCTCCCACTTGCCTCAGGCATCTCTTTCAGTGTGGCCTGGGGGAATGTTGCCTCTCTCCAAGGATCACATATATTGATGCCTACCCTAGAAGAGACTTCTTCATAGTGGTTCAAGTTAGACAATTTAACTCTGCTTTCTCTGTTATTCCATTTATCTTCCTATCGGAGGCAGTTTGAACTCACAAGTCCTTCAGATCACACAAATCAAGCCGGAAAATAAGTTCAGAATAGCAATATTTAATATTTACATACATCAGTGAGGCGAGTGGTCACACAGTTGGCAGGACAGAGGGTGTTCCCAGGAGCACGGAGACGTGACACTAAACATCCCCAGGGCAGGACAGCCTGGAACAAGCAGATGGCAGCAGCACAGTGCACTTATTTTTCTGTGCTGGAGGTGTGCCAGTGGATATCTCTTCCTCTCCTGGTGCTAGCACAGCCAAAATTGGCTTTATCTCAGAGGTGAGAGGGAGTCAAAACTAAGGGATGAGGGAGTGTGGGTGTTTAGGGACCGTGAAGAGTTCATTGAACTGCTGTGCTGATGAAGGAGTCTCTCTCCAGCTGACTACATGTGAATATCCTTATTTCTCGCTGCCTCTTTAACTCTTTTCCTGGTTTGCTGTCTGCTGCGTGTGGTAGCACTGCCCAGGCTTCACTGCTGGCAACAAACATAAGCTTTGTAAGCCACCTGGCAGGTTTGGATGCACCTAGTGATGGTTGCAAACTTCATCAAGTCTTAATGCTTTCTTCTTTACAGAAGGTGCTTTTAAGTTTTATGGGTTGAATTTCCTGCTTCTAGGGGTAAAACTATGCTCCAAGGTGCATATGCTCCTCATCCAGGCAACTGGCATTTTTTCCCCATTTTATCTAAAGGAGAATGTGAAGCATTTTGCGTGCTGCATTAGAGGACAGCACAAGCAGCCATGTATGTCTGCAGTAAGTGTGTTTACAGGGCTTGCTCCCATGCTACAGTGCAGAAATATGAACAACTTTGAGAAAACATTAATGTGTCTCTGAAAAACAGGCTCCAAGTGCTTTAAATATATTCAGGTTTTCATAGCTACATACATGTGTTCAGGATGGGTAAAGATTATTTCACTGTTTGGCTGACAGAGGAAAGACAGCCCATGTCCAAGAATTAACCTTTGAGGAAGACACTGACATGATGAGTTTTCTGAAATTTCCCGGTCACGGACATTAGCTCAAGATCAAGACCTTGCTCTTTTGTGATGACGGGGAATTATGCAGTTCCTGGTTGGTATTGCTGTTGCTAAAACACTAAAACTGATGCAATTTGTTGCCTTCAGATTTTATCTTCTATTTATTGCTAAGCTGCACGTAATTACTACCTATATCTTTGTTTATCTTCTGCTAGTTAATTTCTTGGTCCATGTGCTCTGTTCTAGAATAGGCCCATGGACCTGTGTGGAAGTTAGTGAAATTCTTAGGCAGTTTCATGAAGGCAAAATTGGTGGCGAGGTTCTTCACCCTTTTGTTAAACCAGACGTTTCTAAACTCTTGCTGCAAACCCTGCTGTCTGTGTTGACCCAAGTGCTCCTCTAAGGCTGCCACAACTCTCAGATACTCCTGAAGAACTGATTTAGAAGTGCACTGGGCTTTGACAAACAAACTGCCAAATGGCACAAGGAGATCTGGCTCCAGGGTGGCAGAAGGAAGCTGAAAACCGAGTTCTTCAGTTGTCCCTGCAGTGTCTCAAACATTGCTTGAGATATTCTCTGCTCATCCTCATTCAAACCTGTAAGTGCCCCATCCTAAAATTAATAGGAACAGACAGGTGAGCTCATGGTGGGATTTGGGGAGGATGGGAGGTTATTTACATCAGCCAGAGAGCACCTGCTTCATGCAGCTGATAAATGTATACATTAACAAAAGTTGCATTTCCCACACACATGAGAGGGCAAGCGGTGATCTTTTATCTGAGGGCTGTTGTGCTTCATTCACAAGTACAGCAGTAAGGACTGGATAGATGAATGTTTTTGCCAGTACCTGAGGTTTAGTGGTATGTTTAGAGAGATGAAAACGTGGAGTCTCAGATTGAAATGATTTAGCCCTTTTCCACCCTGACTTCTTTATAAAAAAATAATTTTGCCCCATGAAACACCTGAACATTTTGGATGTTCTTTGTTGTCCCCCCAGTAAATACAGTACAGTGCACTATCCTTATTGTATGTGAATCAGCAGCTTGGGGGTTGTCTTCGCATTCCCTGTAGGTCATTCACATTCCAGAAATATTTGTCTGAAAGACAATGAATGAAAGATGATTAATTAATATTCCAGGGGATATCTGACTTACTTCATATATCTTCTACAATGAAAATAAGCAAGGAAAAGGAAGCAATAGTGATAAATGAAACTTGGAAAATGTTTTCTTCCGTTCTGTAAAATAACAATTTTATTACTGTTGACCAATTAAAAATATCTCTACTTTTTATCTCTCATTTACATATGCTGGGGAGGGTCATTAAACTTTATCAAAAAGGCTTCTTAAATAGGAACACAACCATGCAAGTGAGTATGTCAATACATCATACTGGTCTGATGTTTAGAAAAATCTGAGGACCAGGTTATCCCTGACTACAATGTGACAGAGAGAAAGAGAGTGTACAAATGCATCAGTACTGCCTCAGCTCCCCAGGGGAGCTCGCCCAGGGCCTGTGCAGATGTATCATTTCATGTACCACTACCAGAGCCTGAAAAATAAAACTGGAAAGAGCATAAAGCACACTTTTACTGAGTACCAACCTTTCTTCTCCTCATACATGTGCCACATATGAAGCCAGTGAGTCCATTGATGACTTGAATAAAACAAAGAATAGCTTCAATCGCACCGATGGCCAGGAGAATAGAGAAAAGGACGATATTCCAAAGGATGATGTTTTCAGGTTGTTTGCAAATACTCCATGTTGTCTGGTTAAACAAATAATTGTCTCTGTGATAGAGGAAAATAATTGGCAAGGTATTAGAAAATAAAAACTTGAGAATGCTTTCTGTGTTTTCTGGCATTTTATTTTCTGAACTTGATTGCACAAAGTGAGTCCCAGATGGTGCTATGATTGTTAAAAGCAGGTGATTCTCCCCAGAATTCCCTTTGCAGAGATGCAATTGGTAACTAGGGAAGAGAGCCACATCTGTACTTTGTTGCATGCACAAGAATCTCCTCTTTGTTGTATGGCAAAATTATGCTAACAACAAGAGAGAAAGGTTTGTAATGGTTTTAAATGTGTCTCAATATTCTCTATTCCTGCTATGGTATCTCAGCCCAGTTCATTCATTTTCTCTAGCTCTGGCTTGAAGAGCATGGTTGTCAAGGTTGACTTCAAAATTCAGAGAAGATTTTCGCTTTGCTTTTCAGAAGTAGGTAGAGCAGGCTGAATTCTTGATAATTTAACAGATTAGTGTGGCACAGTAAAAAAACATTTCCTTTTGACTCCGGTGGGCGTCAGCTCACCAGCCTTTTGAAAGCATGGTGCAAATTGCACAAGGGGCTTGTGACAAGCACAGCAGATGACACTCAGGCAATTTGGCCAAGGATGGTTCCTTGGTCAAAGAGATGACCAGCTGGAACATGCTACTCAGAAAAGTGTGAGTTTAGGTGTACACAGGGTGAAGCATCAGTTCATTTTGGAAAAAATCCAAGTTTACTTTAAAAAGATAAGGGAGGGATCAGGGAAAGCAAAATTGGAGGAGCCTGTAAGCCATACTCACTCCAGAGTGTCATTCCTGAAAGGGTAGAGGTATTCTCCATCACCTGTGTCACACAGAGGACCCCTAATCAGCCCCAGTGAGGAGATGACAACACAATATGCTCCTCCTGCAAATCCCAGCACAGACAAGATCACTGACAGCAGCATCTGAAAGGGAAAAGACCTTCAACATTGTGTGCACAGAGATCTGAGTAACATGGAGAATTCACAATGAATGGGAAAGAATTCTCTTTACTTGTCTCTTACTTTATTCTGAAACTACTACTGCTACTAACTTTGTGGGAATAAAAAAGACTTGACTTTTTCTGACTCTTGTAGCTGTTCTAGATGTTAAAGAACTTATTCAGAGTTTTGTACCTAAGCTATCAGTTATGAAAAATCTGGTGAGTTTTCTTTCAAAAACCAGTATGAGGCCGGTCCTGGATTGATCTGTTTCGTGTCATGTGCCTTGGCATTTCCAACTCTTCACCTTTCTTGGCTCCTGCACCAACAGAAATGAGCAAGCAACTACTGAACCAGGTATGAAAGCAACAGAAGATACATTAATTGTTTTTGCTAATTGATGGAGCACAAAAAGGCCTTTCTTATTGCTGCTTTCCTTCATTTTGCAACACCATGACACGTGATTACCACTGCTCATGTTGAGAAATCTAATTATGCTGCATGTGGCAACAAACCAGCAGTGACTTTGTATTGTATGTAATGCACTCATGTTTTACATCAGCCACTCCCACAGAAATGTTACCTTTACTCCATTTGGGGGTAGTTTTCTAGTAATGAATGGCATGTATCTGGCTGCTGTTCATATATAGAAACAAAAATCCCAGGGGGGTGCTACTGGTGGTGCATCTGGGACAGGCTTCCCAATAGTCTTGTTAAGAATCACTGTTTGTGCTTGTTCACAACTCCGGCAAGTGGGGGAAGAAACTCAGGAGCAGACTGATAGAGCCAGGGGAAGACCTGGAGCAGGGAGAAGGCAGCAGGCTTGCTTTAAAGTCAGGGCAGTGGCTTGACCAAGGAAGCACATACGAAATACTCTCATCCGTGACTCAGGTTTGAAGCCAAATATCTCAAGTCTCATAATTCCGTGTTGCCAGCAAATACGAGGTGAAGTCCAACAGCCCACAAGGCAGGTACAAACCTTCTCCTAGTCCCAGTTGTCTACAGACCACTGCACTACAGAGTCAAATGGAAATAGCCACCATCCATGTTGGAGTTTTGTGATAAAGCCTTGAAAAGGCTATTCGCTGTCTGAACACGTTCAAGCTGGTGGATGCAGTCTCCAACTTGACAGCTAACTGCTTTCTGTAGAACCTTGCATGACACTGGTGTGTGAATTGACTAATTTTGTGTGTTGTTTTGCCTCTAAAGCAATCCTTGACTTAGAAGTTGCTGGGATTTCTCATGGGATTTATTTAATCATAACTGATTAACAACTCAGTCTTTACTTGCAAAGCTGGATACTCTTTTTTTAGTCTTTATCTGCATGTTGGCTGAATTGCCTCTTAACAGAGCTCCATTGTCAGCAAAATGTAGGTAATTTAGTCTATTGTCCCAGACCAAAACAGTGTCTGGGTTGTAGCTGATGCACTGTCTCTCACAATAAGATCACCAACCATGCCTTGTGGTGAAGGTGAGTGACTGATATTCTCTTTGAAACTCCTGCCAATGCTGAATCACTTTTCCCCACTTGTTTTCTCATTTACTTCAACTGTGCATTCTGCTTCTTAGGTGAAGGATCCTAATTATGTTGACAATTTGTTTTAGCAGAGCATAGCAGTACAGGGCATCCCAAAGATAATTATGAAGAAAAAGTCAAATGGTCCTTTGGTATTCCTGTTTTATGATAGCAGTTAGTACTAGTAGTACTTGTCAGTGCTATCTGTGATGACTATTCTCTGTCACATGACTGTCTCATTTGAAATCTGTTCACTGTATGACTAGCCTCATCCCAGTTATTTCCCTTACTGTGTACAAGACCACCTGGGCAAAAACTTTGCTTGTCACCGAAAGAGGAGTCTGAGGTTGCTGCAGCTGTTAGATTGGCTCTCCTCAGCATTTTCTAGACATGCAGGGGCATTTCCCCGTTTTACCTACTGATCTGGAGACTTTTCTGGAGGCTTGCCTCATAATCTGTGGAAATCCAAGAATTTTATTCACCATTTCATCATCTCAACCTTTCAGCATTTGCCCTAGTTGGGTTTCTCATTGAAATACTTTGTTTCCTCATTTGTGTTCTCAGTTGCAACAGGAGGCCTAAACTGGGATGCTTGCGTTTGTTAAAATTAGTTTCCCATGATGTTGACCTGTCCTGTACTCTAGAAAAGGTTTTGCTGATCATTTTTGCTGATTTTTCTTTTAATGTTTTCCCTGCTTTATCCTTCACACAATTGAATTGTCCCTGGTGAACTGATGAGGACTCCTAGAATTCATTCGTTGACTGTTTGCCATCAGCTGCTTTGGTGAAGTTACCAAGTTCCTCCTGTCCCAGCTTGTGCTGCTCTTTATCGCCCTGGTTCTTGTTCCATACATATTTATTTCTTCTCTGTTTCTTTGTCTGGAGGTGGTTTTTTTGTTTTTGTTTTTTTTTGGTAGGAATTGTTATTCTGTCTGGTTATCTGGATATCTTTGCTTATCTAGGTTTGTTTGTCTGGAAAGCTGCTATGGCTATTCTTGTTCTACTAGTAACTCTTAAGGAAGACTTAGAAGTACTGGAGTAAGTTTGCTGATGCAATGAGAGAAGCTGTATTTTGGGTGGGCCTTTTTCCTCATCACGTCAGTGCGTGGATGATTTCAGATGTGTACGTGCTGAGCTGCAAGACACTGAAGCTTTCTAAATCCATTAGTTTCCGAATTCATTGCTCCATAGTGCAAGGACAAGAAACCATTTATATGCGTTTGCAAGTAATAATTTAAAGTTGATTAATGAAAAAACTTAATGCAGCACGTAATCACTGTGAACTGGAAAACTCACTAAAGTGAATAAAAAGTGTGGGAAACATTGTAATTATTATTACTGTTGAAGATACTTTGGCAGTGTGTAAAGGCTTTGATGAAGTTTGCAATTATTAAACCAGGAATTGTGCAAAATAAAATAGAACAGAGTCCCTGCCCTGAGGAAAACGCTATGTTTGATTGAACAGTAATTCTGATCAGTAATAATGCTTTAAACTTTTTTTTTTTCATTATGACAAACAATTCTGAGTATTCAGTGTAAATGATCATTTTATACCTAAAATCTCCAAGGCAGAAAGGTACCCAAACTGCCTTTGGATTACAGAGGCTCCTGAGTAGTGCCAGTGAGGGCTGTTTCTCTGACAGTAGGTGGAAGTAGCTGGGGACTCCTTATCTGGTCCATCCAGACCTACCTAACAAGGAGCTCTGGCACTTTGGGAGGTTGCTGCCATTGTGCATGTTTGAGCCAATCCCAGGAGCTCTCTGCTCTCCAGGGCCTCGCACCACACCCTGCCTTGCATATACAGCCCCTACAGTCAGGACGTCTGAGCAACCCTGCTGTGGATGTCTGTGCATTTTCTCTCACTCTCCCCAAAGCAAATTTTGCCTGAGGTTTCTTCCCTTGAAGAAGCGCACCATCAGCCTTCAGATCTCTCTGCAACACTCTTTTTGAATGCTTAGAAATCACTCTTCCCCAGGAGCTGTGCAGGGTAAACTTGTATTTAGTGCTGTTCACAGTCACTCACTCTTTGATCGTCTCTCCATCTCATCTCTGCTTTGAGCCACAGTCTGTTTAAAACTGTGCAGGGTGTAGAGCTTTACCCTTTCCACCTCACAGAGGTGTGTGACTCCAGAGGGGTGTGTGTGTCCAAGAAGACAGCATTTTCATAGACTGTCCTCACTGAGCCTATTTTCTAGTTTGGTTTGGGTAGCTTCATCACTTGGCCATCAGCCACTTTGTGATATGGTTTAGTGGGCATGGTGGTATTCATTTGAAGGTTGGGCTTGATGAACTTGGAGTTTTTTTCCAACCTTAATGATTCTGTGATTATCCTGATTCTACAAAATATCACAGAGCATAATCAAATTACTTTCTTAGCATCTATTTTATTCCTCCATAACGGCAAAGAAAGAAAAGGAGGAACAGCTCGTAGGTAACCTATCAGTGATGGGAAGGTGCAGACAGGGTGTCTGGCATTGATGTACTGCTGCTAGGAATGGCTCAGACAGTGAAAGAGGAGGGGGAGAATGGAGGATCGTGGTGGGCAGGTGGATGTGGGCTGCTGGATGACACTGTGCTACCACCCGTGTTGTTGGGCTGGGGAGTGAACCCATCCAGCCTGGGGAAGTTTGACTCTTGGGTCTGTGATATTTAGGGCTGGGATGAAGGATGGAAAAGAGACACCTGAGATGTTATGTGAACTCAGCCCAGCTCAGCTGGATTTCCCCTCGTGACTTACACATTCAGTGAGTGCAGGAACCACTACAGTGGCTGTTTTCCACCACTGCTTTCTACATCACTCAAAATCAAGCAAAGCAGCTGGCTCAGGCACTGTTTGTGGGGTGCCTAGGGTATCACCTCATCTCCACAACTGGCCTGCTTGGCCATTGTTAGTATCCTGTCTGTGCATGTGACATTTGGTAAAATCAAAGTAATGGCATGTCCCCTGGGATGTGCTTGCTGACATCCTAATAAAGAATGCTATTTTGGTATTATGAATAATGAATTAATTTAAGTAAAATGTTTTGAAGAGGGAAAGGTCTCTTGGATCAAACTAAATATTAATTGAAAAGTATGGATGTTTTATTGCATGGAATCTCTCATTCCAGGCTGCTTCTGGTAACGATGCAAATTCAAAAAAATTTCTAAGTCAGTTTATTCTTGCCAATAATGATAGCTCCACAGAAGTCTGTGCCCGGGGCTTGAGGATGAATGGAGATGCCTGTATAACATGTTGCTTTATAATATTCTTAGTTATCAAGGAAAAAAGTCTCTCTGGCCTTCCTTTGGATGTCAGAGAGCCTAAACTGCATTTTCACATTTCATTTACATAATATTTGGGCAAATGTGATCTACGGTCAGAGCTGCAGGAGTCACTGCTGGCTCCTCAGTGCCAGATGCAGCAGCTCAGGCTTTTGGCATGGACCTGCAAATAGGAGACCTATGTACCCCTACAGAGAAAAGCAGGGATGAACCTGTGGAAAAGCAGATTGCCATGGAAGGGTACAAAGGAAACAGAACTCTGTGGAAGCAGGAGGAACAGGCAGCTGTCTCAGTCTTTAGGATTGCCTTGAGCAGGGGAACCCAGAGCCACGTTTTACTTTATGTGATGTAGTCCCCCTTTGCCCTCAGCATTGTGCCTGAGGGCTCCAGCACTGGCCCTGGCTGATTTCCCTCATATCAGCAGCTGCCTTATCTTAATGTTCTTGTTGGGTGCTGAGCTCTCAGCCCCAGCCCAGGGACGCTGTAGATCAAGCTCCTCTTCTACATTTCCCTGGCACGGCTGCTGACGGTGGTGTGATGGTTTGTCACGGCACATTTCCACCTGCTGAGCAGCCATTTAAAGAGCTATTGCACAAACCCTGTAGTGCCATTTCAACACATAAATATCCACTTACCCCACATCTGTTAGCGCAACATCCTGCTCCACCTGCTCCCAGCATCATGAATGCTGGCAAAATAACCTGTAAGAAAAGCACAGGCTGAATTGGTGTGCAGCACTTCTGCTGGAGTGGTTTTTAAATTCTAGGTGCTTGGGCATCATGTTCCTCGAGCGTAAGTCACCTTCTGACTCCTCTCTTGGAGTCACACCTGCTTGGATGTTGGTGCTGCTGAAGAGTTGCTCAGGAATAAGTGTGGGATTACAGCTAGAGCTGTCTGGCAAGTTGCTGGTGCAGTAATTCTGATTGCTGAAGCTATACTGCTTTTTCCAGGGTATAAAAATGTTCAGCAGGGTATTGTTGGGTTGTTTGTTTTTGGAAAAAATATGTCAGTTTTGAGAAAACTGAATTTCTGCCCAAAAAAGTTACATGGCTGGACTAAGAATTTTGTCAGTTTAAACCTGCTGAGCATTCTGCTCTGGATTATTATTAGGAAACCAGCCTTGAGCTTCCTGAAACAGATCTGACTTTGGTTTGCGTTTTTTTGTTGGGTTTTTTTGTTTGTTTGGGGTTTTTTTGCGGGTTTAAACTACCAGAAAACCTACAAGATGGACTTCAGTCAATAGGGAGCTCCCAGTTCACATCAGCTTTCTCCATGGTAATTATCAGATGGACCTGGACCAAGACAATGCAGTCAGTAAGCATCTAAGACTCGGGATATAACGCTGCCTTACAGAGACACTCTGGAGTTATGACAAGTTGCCTTCAGTCTGGCAGCCAGAGGGCAAGAAAGCTTTTGTTTGTCTGGCTGTGCAGCCAGCACACTCCCACTGCCTTGTCTACACACCAACGCTGGTTAAAGCATCTCAAAGAGCAGCACAAGTAAAGGAGTTTTTGAGAAAGTGGGAAATGGTTATCATAAAGTTAATGGAAGACAGAGAACTCAAATCAATCAGTCAGTTAGTCAAACAAACAAATATAAAAGGTAAAAACTGTACGAATGGCCTGACTAGATGCTGGCAAGTTTTCTTCTCATGTAGGGCAGGAAGAGCAGAATGTCCATGATGAGTGAAGCCCATGGAATTTATGTGTTTAGTGTGAGTATCTCTGTTGAATGGTGTAGGACAGTGCTATGAAACTTGTTTAGATTTGCAGGCTCCTAAATATTTTTGAAAGGATTTATTCTCTGTTGCCTCTTATGCATACCCCAGAGGCAACCTACAGCACCTACAGTGATGGCTGGACCACATCTGGAAGCCTGCGGAAATAGAGCATTGAGGTTAAAAATGTGCTCCTCTTCCTGCAAAGAAGTCAGCTCTTAAATAATCATCAATGATCCCCAAGGCAGCCTCAGCCCCAGAGTGCTGCTGTCTGGAACTCAGAAGAAAAGTTAACTCTGCCCATCAAACCAACACTCGTTTTCCTCCAGGGCTGTAATTCTTCTTTCGAGGTGTCCTATCTAAGCTGCAAACACTTTTGTGTCATCTTTTAGCCTGGCTCAGGATGAAGGGTTTGCTTGGCAGCTTTCTTTTTATGAAGTGCCTGATTATAAACACCTGCCTTTTGACACGGGAATGAGAATTTGCTGGATTTGGCTGTTGTCAGTAAAACAAGAGCTGTGAGTGAGCCATGGCTCAGTCAAGGCATTTCTTCGTGTTGCACACAGTCTTTCCATGAGGAAAGACGTTACTATGACACATAGAGCCAGTCTTACTCTCTTTACATCCTAAATATTTGAAATAAGGAAATTGAGAGGTTTTCATGTCACATAATTTCCATTAGAGATCCAGCAGAGGAGGAGGAAAGGGTGGAGCTGGCTACTCAGCCAAAGAGTGTGCTGATGAGCTATCAGTCTACAGATGAAGTTCCCAGCTGGAGGGAGGTTTACTGGCCCACAGAGCTAAGCCAGGCTGTTGTGAAGTTTCTCCCACAGTCTTGACTCTGGAGGCTATGTCCTAGTTGTGGGGAGATTCTTTAAGATCAGGCAGCCTGTTGGCATGACTTGCCTCAGTTTCCTTTGGGAGGAAGCCATGTGCGTGGGGGAACATACTGCAGCTTCATCTTTCCTCACTGTAGTGTCAGGACATGGACAAGGCTCCAGTCGTGGGATAACCTGTCCCTTGTTTTAACTCCTTAGGCCTCCAAGAAGCCAATCTTCATTTTCCCATGCTTCCAGCACCTGGAAGATGGAGCTGATGATAATGCTTTCTTTCCCCTTACCTGTGGGCATTTCTCGTGCTGTTTTCTGGAAAACGTGTACACTCAACAGCATTGTTTGTGGATCAATAATTACTCCTAATGCCGTGTTTTGAAGGTCAATGCAAATTTTTCCTCTCCTCTGACTAGCTGTTCCCATTTTTGATGTATGTGGTGCTGGCCACGGGCAAGTCTATGTGGAAGCCTTAAAAGAAGGCGCGTTTTCAATGAGCCAATGACGCTCTCACGTCTAACATCTGCCTTTCCTTTCATTGAAAGCCAATGACTCCTGGGCTTGCAGAATTTTCCACAAGGTCTCTCATGTAGTTCCACTTCTTCCTTCTACAAACTCATGCTAATGTTCAAGCTCAGCATGAGTAATAGGCCCAAGTGGTAGCCGCAAGAAGAAGCAGACAAGCTGCTGGTAGAGAACAGTTTATTGAATGATCTTATACCATGTTTCTGCTTTGGGAAATATGAGTATGAACCACATCCACTGCAGGCTTTCTGTAGACTTAAGCAGCAGCGGCATCACAGTGTGGCTGTGAATGCGATTTACTTTTTTCTAAGTTAATTATCCCTAAAAATTCTGGTTTTTTTGCTCAGCTCTGTGCTAGTTTGCCATCTGCCCAGTACAGGTCATATGCACATTACTCGCTTAGCTTTTTAACTGCACTTGAGTAGATAATTGGAAGAGCACAAAGGGTAGAGGCTTTCTGATGAACTGGAAAGATAAATATTCCCCAACATGTTCCCTTCTAGCCATGGATATTCACATAAAAGTGATCTTTCCTGAGACCTGGAATGGAGAACTAGTTATAGAAGAGCACATTCAAACCAGATCAAACCCAAAAGAAGGTGAGTGGGAGTGTGGGAACATGAGGCATCCAGCTTATTAAGCTATTTGCAGCTCCACATTTGTAAAGTGTTAGCTGGGTCTCAAACTAACACCTGCTGAAACATGTTTCAGTTTTTCCCTCACTGTTTCTGTGAATTGTGTGTGCATAAAATCAGTTGGAGGAGTAATGAGGGGGTGCAGACAAATAGTGAAAACTCATCACATCCAGCTGAGCTTAGGACCTCAGCTTTGCTTTCACTCTTGGATGGTGAACACTCATGTAACTCTTCTCCACAGTGAGCAGTCAGTCCTAATGCTTCTTCCTAGCTTGGAGTCCTGATATTTATTTCAGGAATTTTTTATATTTCTTTGACTAGGCTTTTTTTTTTTTTTTTGCCTTAAATGCATTTTCTCAGTTACATACACAACTTCTCATTTAAGCTGTTCACGTGTTTATGCAAAACACATTTTTATGACCTTTTTTTTTTTAACTGAGGTTTTCTTGGCCCCAAATTTAAAACAAAACAGAACAAAACCCGTAAGAAACACTCATGTCTTACCAGTATCCCAGCTCCCAGAATACCATGGAAAAACCAGACCAAATCAGTTATCTCGCTGAGCTGCAGTACTTGTCCATTGGGGAAGTAAAGGAGGATGTTGGAGATGATGGCACATACTGCCAGTGGGAAGAGGGAGATCCCAATGCACTTCGAACACTTCCCCGTGCACATGGCAGCTCTCTGCTCAGGAAAGACACAGGGAGGTTTGGGTTACTGCAGTGCAGGGAGCACAGGATTTCAGCAGCTTTATTCTTTAATGAAAGAAGAATCAGTTCTGAAGAACGAAATGTTCCAGGTAAGACTTACACAGATAATCCTGTTCTACAGATCCAGTTCCCTTACGAGTATATTTTAAAAATTGAATTAGTCAAAGGTGGGATGTTAAATTGAATTTATTTAAAATTGTACACCTGTGTTGGTATGAAATTACTGGAGAGTTTCATTTTAGTTGTTCATGGACAATTGTCAGTAACAAAGCCATGACTCCACAAACAGATACCCTGGCTGGCAGTCTTCATGGTAGGGCTAAGGCCTTGAGTGGAAGGGGAGGTGGATGCCCTGGGTTTTCTGGGACCATTGTCTTGAGAAGAGATTTAAAATCTCTTGCACTGAAGGTCTAGAAGAGCAGGAAATGGCTAACAAGAACGCCATATGAATGTTCAACCGTGCCGTGGCACTGTGGCAAGCGGGGAAGCCTCCCCAGGGTGTATACCAGCTGCATTTCTGCTTTTTTAGTCAAAAATACACTCCCAATATTGGAGAAATGTTTATTACTGTTTACTGTGATGTGCTTATTCTGCACGTAAGGGTAGATAAGACTGTGGATTATGGGCCTGTTTGGCACCTCCCCTAAAATATCTGAAAAGCTGTAACCTTGTCTAATTCTGCGTCTCTTTGCTAAGGGCAGGTCAAAAAGCCATCCCATCTCATTTTCAGAGATCTGTCATAACATACAGTAGCTTAGTAGTTCATAGCATTCAGGTTCTTTTTTTAAAATCAAAGAATCAACATAAACAAAGCACTGGTTCAGAGAGATCTCTGCAGATGTCCAGTCCCACCTCCTGCTGAAAGCAGGACTCCCACCAACACTAGGTCCCTGTGTCAGCCATGGCTTTGTGTAGCTGAGCTTTGAAAACTCCCAAGGATGGAGCCACCACCACCTCTCTGGGCAGCCTGTTGCAGGGCTGACCCAATCTCTTGATAAAAAAGTCTTTTCTCATGTCCAATCTGAATCTCCCAAGCTATAAACAGGGCTGTTACTCCTCATTATATCCTCTCACACCACTCGATCACCTATGTCATCCCCAGTTTTTCATAGGCTGCTATTCAACCCCCCTTCGCCAAAGTCTACAACCTCAGCTCACATTGCACCCACGCTGTGATCTATAGCCAGAGAGAAAAGGCTGATCAGTATAAAAGTGGATCCACAGATATTTCTCCATGTCAGTTTGGAAATTTCAGACTACTGGGTCAGAGATTATTGAACTTGCATACTGCCTTCAACTTTATGGCACAAGCTGATCACAACTTCTTCATGACGTTTTATCATAGTTTCATTCCAGCTCAAGGCTTTCAAATGCATAAAAATATAAAATACGCATGAAAATACAAAATATCAATCTGTGGATTTCCGGCCTCAGAGAGAACTGCCAGTTTATGACAAAAAGGGCTTTGCTCTCCTGTGAGTAAGTTACCAAATGCAAGAGAAGGAAAAGGATGTGGGCACACACCATTTCAGGACTATGCACATGCAGATGCCTTTGCTTGTTACATGCAAATAGCTTTTGTAATAACTGAAGCAGTCAGCAGTGAAATGTCCCTTGATTTATTCATGTGTATTGGCTAATCCTGAAAGTTTTATGACAAAGGTTGGTGTGGAGAAGGTACTAAGCAGGCTAGGAACACACAAATCAATCAAAGTTGGGCTCCCAAGAAAGAAAAAGGCTCAGGTGAAAGGTAGCTTGAAGCCATTTGAGAAAGCCAGAGACAGGCTAAAACAGGCTTTGGGGACAGAAAGAAGGCAGTGAAGACATAAGGTATCAGGTGAGATGTCCTCAGAGCTCTGTAACTGAGAGGGAAAACAGAAAGACTTAATGAACTGCCATATATTTCTGTGAAGCAGCTGTGACTGCCAGGGACTTCTTCTGAGTTTGCATTTCTATAGCAAAAATTTGCACTGTTCTCTGCTGCTATGAGTTCAACAAGAGCACTGTGCTCATGAGCCTTTTCTTCTGAGCGCTTTGCAGTCATGTTTTGCTTTATAATCTGTCTTTAAAATAAGTTAACTGGCATTAAACTATTCCAGATGGGATCATTTTTAGTAGAGATACTTCTGTGTTTATGGTCATTACCTGTTGTTTACACAGTGCTCAAAATTTGGCAAAGCATTTTGCGAGCCTCTGGAAAAAGCCCAAAGAGATAAAACCCAAAGCTCAAAGAGATAAAAGTCTAAACAGACCAACAACATGCAAGTGAAAGATGAAGAGGGGAATGAGAATGGAGGAAAATGGAAAGAGTATTGGATATTTCACCTGTCTTTCAAATAACCAGTGTCTAGGTTATTTTTTTACACTGACTCTTGCCTGCCTGCTTTCCCATCTCATTCCAGCTTTAACTTTTCCATTTGTTTGCCTAACCTCACCTAGTTCCCCTCCCCAGAGAGAAGCAAACAAGCACAGGCACAGCCTGGACTCCTTCTACAAAAGCTAAGCCTTGTAGTTGAGTTATAAATTCTCTTCTGCGTCTTTAGTACATCGCTGGAGGGCCCAATTCTTGTAGGGCACAAAGCAACATGACGCTGCTTTGGCTGGAAGATCTGGGGGTTCCAGCCCGTTCCCTCTGACCTATCTCAATACCACTTCAAACTGCAGGGAGAACTTACCTAAACAACAATCACCAGACCTAGCGAGAGCCTCTACCACCAAAATCAGTGCTGCTTTGCCACCTGTGCACATCAGAGGACCTGCACGCGTTATTACAGCTTAGGAAAACACTCTGGTTTGCCAGAAGCACTTAAAACACTTTATTAATTCACCAAACAAAAGCACATTCTACAGCTTCGTTAAGCAAGGTGGCTAGAGCAAGCATCTAATTTTTATCAAGGTTTTTAGAAAGTTTTGCTTTTTAATGCTGCAGGAAGCATGTAAATACTTTTGCTTACCTTCTAAACAGGGCTAAGATGGCCTCCAGGCTCCAGAGTTCCCCACAGCCAGCTTCAGGCTTTCCAGCTCCTCTCTCCTGGAGTGTGGCCGTCTGAGTGAGGCACAGTGATGTTTTTGGGTGCCAGCCTCTATTAAACAAATAGCTGTTTCTCTCCGGAGAATGAGGAAATACCCCAAGTTATCCCTGGTTGGCCAGTGCGAGGTTGGTGTGTCACCCGCGGTTATTGATTATTTTAAGGCAGTGTTCCAATGGTCAATGCCCCAGCCCGGGGACACGCAGCTCAGAGCACAGAGACCTTTTTACAGCTGCAACAATTTCAACTGTGTGGAGTTTGGCAGAAGAGGAAAGGCAGGAGATGGCAGAGGAACAATGAGTACATGGCAGGGAATGTGGCCGGCGCACGAGGTGGTGGCACAGCAAAGTCTGGCCATTGGTGCGACGTCATCTTCTGCACACCAGGCTGTGGCTGTTAAAATTCAGTACTGGCTGTGCTCCAAAGCGTGCTCCTGGGAGAGCTAGGCAAGGAGAGTGGGGATGGGAAGGGAAGAAGACTCAAAGTAAGACAGGAGAAAAAGGAGAAAGAAGGACAGACAGGCTAGGGAGAAGGGAGAAATGTGACCAAGGGAGGCAGCAAGGAAACAAAAACCCACAGTATTCCAAGGAGGAGAGAGTGGATATATGGAAGGGAAACTGAAAATTCACATGGGCAGTGGAGAAAATAACGGTAGAAGAGACACTAGGGATGGGCCAAGAAATGTAAAACAAAATGAAGGGTATTAAGACATTAAACTGGGAGAAGACTCATATTGAGGAGGAAAGGAGTTTCTTTTGAAGAGAATGTGATGAACTGTTAAAATATGTTCAAACATTTAAACATATAACTATGTATGTTACTTGGCAGGTCAGATTTGGCCCCAGTTGTGCTGGGATTATACCCAGATCCCTGCCTTCTACTGAAAACCTCCCCTCTCTGACAGGCATCTGTGTCCCCACCTCTCACCTTCATCCTCTAAAGTCACTATGAAAGATTGGTTGTGAAGGGTGGAATTCATCTCATGTGACTTTGGGCGTAGATGTCAACCTAGGCTGTGTTTATTTCTAGTGAGAGAAACAGACACTTCTAAGGAAAATATTCACAAGATCTATTTTAGGAGTTACTGTAGGGTTACAGTAAACCATTAATAGTGAAAGAATCTCAGCTTGTTCAGATCTAGATGTCAGAATCTGTGGTTGGAGGAATCATATCCATGAGGACTACCAGCATGGCACAGTGACTGCAAAAGCACCGAGAATTCAGTCCCTGGGTTGCATATTTAACATAAATAGTAATATAAAATAATCACTGACTCACAGCCAGTGGAAATCTTTAGTGATCTCAGAGCGATCTCAGGCAAAGAACCTTCATTATAATACAGATGACAAGAAGGAGGAAAACTGAACTAACTCACTGAATCCAATGCCCCAAACTTCAACGGACATCAGCAGCTACAGCCTTTCACCATGTCTTTTGTGGTGTTCCTTCAGCCCCAAGGGAAAGGAACAAAGTAAGTGTCATAAAATCTTCAGATAAGACAAAGGTGTCAGGCTTAGTAACATTTAGAGCAGTTAAAGAATTAACTTTAGAACAACTTGAAGACCATCAGCAATTTGCACTGACAGCTGGAACAACTGGAGGGACCTGCCAGCTTATGTAGAGAGTTAAGAAGGAAATAAGGGAATTTCATGATGATACTTAAGATGAACCCTGCCCCTAAATCTCATATCCTTGTTGTTTGGAGTTTTAATAGACTCTAACCCCAGAATATCTTTAAGGTATCACCTTTTGCATCTTCACATTCCTAACACCCTAAGGTGGGCTCAGCATCCTTCATTTTGATTCTGCTCTTCTCTGGTTTTGCCTGGCTCATACTCCTCCAGTATGATGTGCAAACCTCACCTCTCTAGTTTCTCACCTACTCTGTGTCCCCAGCATTACACACTCTTTTACTGACCTTTTTCATTTTCTTCTCTGCACTTTCCAAAGTCTGTCTATCTACTATGTAGATTTTAAATTGTTTGGGGCAAGTTCAGTGTTTTCATATACATTTATACAATACTTATGTGCTCAGGGGCTTAACCAAAGACTAAGGCCTCTACCAACTACAGAAAAAATAAAATACTAGTAAGCTATATTAAACTCTGTTCTCTTACTGGTTCATGAATATCTTTAGATGTGCTTATTACTGAGTAGGATCTACATTCAGTCTGTGATGAGTTCTGTACTAAGTACTGCTCATTGTGAGGCACAGGAAGAATGCCAAAAAGAAGAACATAATAAAAATCTGTATTAACACCAGGCATCCTCACTCCTACACGTTTTTCTGAAGTGACAGACTCACCCAAAAGAAATGAAAGCAAGCAAGCTCTAAAACACTTAAAAACACTGAGCTTTGTCTGTGAAGTGTTTAGTGGCGAAGCTGAGTGTATATGATTGCGTACATCTATTTTTCCCCCTGCAATATTGACTTTTAAGGCAATGAAAACATTTTGTGTTCCACTGATCAATGCCTCCTGATTATATTGACTTACTGTACACCAGCTCTGATCCTCCTTTCATTTCTACCCTTTTAGCCATAAACTCTTTATTAATTTTCCGGTTACATGTAGTAGCATGGGAACTGAGAAAGGAACCATAAATATGAGAATAATCTTGTTCATTGTGATCGGAATGAAAACTGTTTCAGCCCCACAAGTTCCCTGAGCAGTGCAATGTGAGAAACTGAAGAATTACAGCCCCATGCAGGTTTCTGAAGGGCAAATCTGACTGCCCACTTACTCTATTAATAGATCTGCCCCATTTGGAGTGCGCCTGCTGCGCACTAAGGAAAAATGCCCTTTTTGCAGTTGATATGATGTGGAAAAAGGAGCAGGGCAGCTCTGTTCTCATTTACTCCAGTACAAAACTTAAGTGGCTGCTCTGAAGTCAAAGCTTTATTCTGAATACACAGTGACACTCCATCCAATTTAATTTATTCCATTTTGACACAAATTATTTCTTGCTGCCGTTTCCTATGACAATGTTCCCTTCAACTGAGGGAAAGGGAGGTTGATTTTCCTGACATCAGACTTTAGGAGGTTTTTAGGAGATTTAACTGCTCTTAAGAAGCTTTTTCAGAGATGAATTGGCTTTGAGGAGATTCATGTGCTTGGGCATTGCTGGTAACCTGTCCTGGAGCGCCAGCTGCCCCTGCTTCTCTTGCAGCAGGTGCCCAGGTTATCCTGCCTGCCTGTATCCAGGAGCATGCAGATGCTCTGTTAAGGTAGAAACAGCGAGATGGAAATGGCACTACCGGCGTTACTGAGATTTTCCTTTATCTGGAGTATCCAAGCCCTGCATGACCCAGGCCACAAAGAGCTGATTGCATGGCAAGGGTATTGAGGAAGCTGAGAAGCAGCTCAGTGCAGAAAGGCTCATGACTTGAATCAGATCAGAGATAGCCAGAAAACAATTACTTTTTATGGTTGAGTGGTGCAAGTTAAGGTGCTTAAATTAAGGATACCTATGAGCCTGAAGAGGTGGAATGGAAGTTACTCTGGATGAATTTTGAAACAGGCTCTCTGCACTCTTTGGGAGTGTATTCACTGCGTTGCACCGTCGTGCACTGGTGGTCCTAATGCACAGCATATGCAAGACATGCACTTTACAGCAACAACAGTCACATGGATGGATCTTTCCTTCTCTTCTGTTTTACCTATTTTCTGTTCCTGCCCTTCTTCTTGTTCTCTTGTCTCTCCTTTTATGCATAATCCCCTTTCCTGCACACTTAGACTCTCTCTGCTCCCTGAGGTGACATCCTGCTAAGCACAGTTTTCCCCCTGCAATGGCAGCACACACATCATTGCCACTGGGGACACAAGCACCACTACTGAGACCATGTTTTGAGAATAAACCCTGTCATTATCAGTTACTCTGTGATCCCAGGGCACCCCAAGGTGGCACAGCCAACCCTCTGCAGAAGCACCTTCTGAGGTGAGAGAGAATGGTCCTGAGACCAGAGAGCTCTGGTCCATCGGACAAAGCATTATCCATTTCTTGCTTGTGTGTATGTATGTTCATCTGATTTATCACAAAGCTTGTTTTATTTAATTACCTGAGTGGCTTGCCCAGGGACAGCACTGTACCAACCCTAGTGTTTTCTAAAATAGCAATGAACTGTGACTTGTGGCCAAGGGCTGTTTGTACTCCCAACACAGAACAACACTGTCACTATCCAATATTAAGATAATTAGAGGTTTGTGCTTTCATTTTGCTGGTTTCATGCAACACTTCTTTCTGGTTTTGGCTGAAAGGCATTTCTCATCCATATGTTTTGGCACTGGGGTTTGCCCAAGTATGTGCTTAGGGAGAGGCTGAATTAGGAACTAAAAGTAGTACTGACTGGAAAATGCCCTTATTTACCTGAGCAAACAGGAGAAATGTTACTGGTAGTCCTTCTCCCCCCTTCCTCTCTTGCCCTGAACTGCCCTGGGTTTCTCAGGAAGTCTTCAGTAATGAAGAGCAAATATTGGGAATAAGCTGAAGAAATATGTGGTTCATCAAAAAATACTCATTGCATTTTTTAGAGGTGTTTTACACTGTCAGGAGGCAAGGTTTCTGTAGTCCAGAGTGGTGGTTTTGGTCAGACTGAGAGATGTAGCTTGTCCAGGTAACTTGAAAGAGATAAAAAATTTCTGAGCAAGACACAGGCACCTGGGGCAGTGAGTCCCACCAGAATGAAAGAGAGGGAAACACCCAGCATTAAGTGTTTTGTTTAAGGGGCATTGTCCTCTCGTTCACCATCTCCATCTGGTTTTGTGCCGAAAGGAAAGTCAATACTAGCTCTGTGTGCGTAGCTGTGATGTTTTGAACATGCACATGAGGCCAGGTTTGTAGCCAGAATTACTGCTTGCTAGCAGAACTACTTACTACTTTCTTTGCCTGTTCCAGAGAAATGCATATTTGTGGAAAAATTGGAAAAGCCTTTGGAAATCGAGCTGGTTTTCAGATCCTGAGGTTTGTCTGTTTTTTTCCAGCTGGTGCTGGCTGGTTGAAGGAAGGACAATCCGTCCCCCTGCTGACTCCAAAGTTGTTAGTTTGGGTCCATTGTGGGACAGGATAGTACTTAAAATGTCCACATACGTAGGAGAAGGGCCTGAGGCAATTAAGTCAACATTTCCCAAAGTGGCAATTGCTTTCAGGCATTTCTTAGCACTGCATGGGTTTTTGAAAGGGATTCTCTGCTTGCACAGAAAAAAACATCCCAGATTTCCCCAGAAATTAAGCAATCTTCATCTTCAAATTATTTGTTCTTTACTGTTGCTATGTCCACTGGAAGGCAGACTCAAGGCTTTTTTGAGGGTGAGGTATGTTGAGGAAAGTGGGCTGCAGGCTTTTTTTTGTGTGTCTAAAATTAGGCAGACATAATTAAAGGTCCTTTCTGGAAAGGAGTGAACTGTCTGTCTCCATACTTAGAGATATATCATCTCCAGTCTTGGAAATATTCAAAAGCCATCTGGGCATGGTCCAGGGTAGGCAGCTCCAGGTAGCCCTGCCTGGGCCAGCATGAGGAAGACATCCGGAAGCTAGACTTGAAAAAATGAACAAACCATCTGGCGTATGCTCTTGTCATTCCTCAGCAGTGTAATCCATTTTTTATATTAGGTGTGGGCCTGAACTGAGCTAAGGGCAAGACCTGCATTAACTCTGCGATGACAGCACGCCTCCAGAGGCTGGGAGAAAGGCAGGAACACGGGGAAGTGTTAAGAGGGAAGATACTGGGTGGAGACAGGATCATAAAAGAGCTAGGTGAGAGATGAACCCACACACATTACCAAAACAGAAGCCTGGAGGGCCTCCTCTGGGAGGCACATCTCACCCTGTGCAACGCCAGGGCTTTGTGCCTGTGTGGTTCCCCTGCAGTGGCACAGAGGGACAATGACCCACGATGTCGATGGCCATTAGAGGGAGCTTGGAGGAACCCAAGGATGAAACGCAGCCCTGGAAAGCAGAAGCAGTGTATGGAAGACAGCTGGTTCAGCATTTTAAACATATTTTTAATATCCTTGAGATGCTTAATGAGATAAGGAGGCATTTCCCTACGATCTCCAAGAAACACAGCTGCCTCTTCCTTGGAAGAATTGCTTTTTGAAAGAGGCTGGGATTTTTTAAAGAGTAGTTCAGTAGTTTAATTAAAGCACGTGTCTGGTGGTGTCTTCCATTGGGCATCCTCATCCCATGATAAATTCAACAAAAAATCACAGCTGATGTTGTCCCAGGCATGTTCACCAGCTGTCTTTAAATGAACGGGATGCTTCTACTTGGGAAAAAGCAAACAAGTAAACCATTTGGATTCATACAGCAGTCAGAGCAAGGTTCAGCAGTTGCTGGATTCACCTGGGGCACTGCAGATCCAGCTACATCCTCATTGCACTGATGGGCTGAAACAGACCCTGAAGGAGGTGAGGGATGCAGATGCCTGACCCCTGGGCTAGCCTGGTACTCCCTGACCCAGGATCTGCCTCTGCGACACTTCACACTCTGAAGGAAAGGTGTGATGGCTCAGGTTGGCACATCCCGTCCCAGAGCATTCCAGTTCAGCTGGGCTACTGGCCTGGGTCATGTTTCCCACTCCCTCCACTGAGCCAGCGCCAGCCCTTTCGCAGTCACCTGTGAGAGTTTTCAGCATCTGTCTGGGACCCACTTGGTTTTTTTACTTCTCTATCTGTCTGTCTGTCTAGTCAAGCATTAGATAAAGGAACAAATTACTGTGGAGCATCTCATCACTGCATGTAACATCCTCTGAGATGTACACCCAGCCCCCTGGCAATCTGGGGAGACTGAAAACTAATTGTGAGAGACTCACTGGGTACATGGGAGGGAAGAGGGATGAGCTGCCACCAATCTCATGCTCACTTCCTTCCTGCTGAGCAGTTGATTGACAGCAACCTGTTACCACCAGGAATTTGTTCTACAAATCCAAATACTTCAAATTTTTCCTGGATAATTTTGACTTCTTCTTAATTGATGAAATATTTTCAGTACTCATGGCTGCAAAGAAAAACTTCAAAGCACGATCTGCTCAAAAATTAGAGGGCAAATAAGGAGAGTTAGCATTTGCTACCTTTTGCAAAAAACTTTTCCCTTTTTGAGAGCCTGACTTGACATTTTTAAATACCTTAGAACAGTAATATTGTGCTTTTTTTGGCTAGTAGGACACTTGTAAAAAGCAGCTGTTGCAGCACCCAGCCCGTGTTCGGTAAGTCACTACATGCATTGTGTTTTCTGGGTTTGTGCTCCTTTCCCCACTCTTTGTCTGGTTGATCTGGCTGGTAAGATTAGGAGCACTGCAGGGCAGGGAGGATCCCCGTCTGTGTATTTGCGCTGTGTCTTGACACTTGTAAAGGAAGCGAGTAATCATCACTCTTGCTGCTTTCATGTCTCCTTGCACAATAGAAATAATTAATAGTAATAGCAGTGCTTTGCCTATCTGCGGCCCCTTTCATCTGAAGACCTGAAAGTGCTTGACAAGCATTAACTAAATTAGCTTCCAAATACCTGGAGAGGGAGTCAGATATAATCATCCCCACTCTTAGATGAGCACACAGGAGGAGAAGCTAAGCTAACTGAGTGCTTACAGTTAGTCAGCTGAAACCATATTTCCTCCATTGGGGGAGCTTGCTCAGCACTCAGGAGGCTCAGGATGCCTTTTGAGGTGTCCAAAGGTGGGGTTTGATGTCCACTTTTTTCTTCCAAAACATACAGACTGTGGACCTGTGTGATCTGCCCCGCAGGAACTGGAGGAAGTGCATCAGGCACTGTCATTCATGAAGTTTGCCATTTGAACTACTAACCTGGCCTGGGAAAGAAGAGAGTTCTGCTGACACCGTGTTGGCAAAGCCAGAGTGACTCTGTCTGAGTTAGTCCTGATTTCAGGAATTTAAGTGGCTCCTGGCACAGAAACCCTCCAGCTTGGACCCAGGGGTGGTTCAGACAGGTTTGCATTGTGCTGGCTTTCACTTCATAACCCTTTTGGAGAGGAATCTGTACCAGAATTGGCAAATTTGATCAGCCTTCTATACACAGTGTGGGCTTACTAGGCTCTGCCATGGTGTTCACAGGCCCTTTCTTGCAAAGGAAGATTCTGAGAGTCTTGATGCAGATCTGGAGTCTTAACTATATCTCTGTTGAAACAACGGTGCTCTGCAACTTCCAGGGCTGTACTCAGCAGGGGAAAGGATAGACGAGGCAAGAGCTGGGCAGAGGAGAGAAGAAATTCTCAGTGGCAGCCATGTAAGATCTGGTACTAACATGGAATTATAAAACGAAGGCAGATGATGTTTTGGAAGACCACAGCAAGCTCTTCAAAGTGGTGACTGGGCTGGTGGACGAGAGAGGTTTTTTCCATAGACTACGGAATTTCTAATGCTGCAGAAATTATTTTCCTTTTTAATATTAGACCTGAAAGGTTTCCATTCCAGGAAAGGTGCTCTGGCTGTAACACAGGCTTCTTCAAATAGGAAGTACCAGAGTCAATGAAGACCAGTAGGGCTGCTCCTTATTGCAAAACTTTGTAGACTCAGATGAAAGACACTAGTAATGTTGGGAGCATATCCCATAAATCACGTAATTCCACTGTGGGCAATCATCCAGGTTTCCACAAGGTTGTGACGTTTTCCCCATTTTCTTCTTTCCAGCAGAGAAACTGGCCAGAAGAAGTTGTCTGGACATCAGGTAATTCCTGTCAGCTCCTCCACTTCACACGGCACCCTCCCATTTAATCAACAGACCCTAAGCAAAGCATCACAATCCTGCTGGGAGCACGCAGCATAATATCACTCTTGGGGATGGGTTGCCTGGCAGAACTGAGTTTGGAAGCCTCTTGTGCAGACACAATCACATCCATTCTTTCTTTTCTGCTCACAATGCTTGATACCTTCATTTCTTTTACCTGCTTTAAATAGTTCTGGTTAGGTTTCCAGTGCCAGGGTTTATTACCACAACTCCCCTGTTTACCCAGAGAGAAAATGAGGCAATGATCTCATAAGAGGAAAACAAAAGGGTCACATTTCCACTAGAGTAAGTAAGTAGGTCAGTGCCATAAGGCATGATGGAAGAGGATTTCATGATGCCCACTGGGTGACTAAAGGAGGCTGGACAGGGAGCAGAGCTGCCTGGAGGAGAGCTCAGGTGGATGTTAGCACTGGTCCTCCTGCTGGCAGGCAGCAAAGGTGTGTGTGAGAAAGGGTTTCACCATGCAACTGATCACAGCATCACTTTCACAAACTCTCAAAGTCCAGTAAGTTCCTGATCTCCACCAGCCTTGTGCTCAGGGGGAAGCCTGCGGGACAGGAGGGCTGTTGCCTTGCTCCCAGCTCTGGACAGAGAGTCAAGAGACCGGGCTGCCTTGCTTCATGAGCGTCTGGACGTTGCGTACCCTTCCTCCTTCCTCATCTGTATAATAGGGTTAATAAACATGTTCTGTCCCACAGTGCTGACGTAATGTTAAGCTCTTTCATGTTTGTTAAGTGCTACAATAGGCAGCACCATAGAAACTCATAAATAATGTACCTTGAAGTTCTGTCGAGGTATTAACCTTGTTTTCACAGTGCAGATTTACATGAGTTACCATACACAAGAAGCTTCTCTTAATTAGGATCAGAACTTACTTTTTTTAGCATCGTTTTAATGGCTTTTGAGGACGAACAATTTTTACTTGCCCAGCCTATTTGGCAATTTATTGTAATCTCTTCAAGCTTGCAGTTCCTTTCAGTACACAGTTAAATGCCTTCCTTCTCATCATTGCATTCCTTTATAATTTTCAAATTGAAATATGAAATATTTTTAGGGGTTTTTTACAAATACGTAATCGGTTTCTCTGAAATCTAAATTAATCTATGTTATGTTTGTTGGTGATGTGAGAGATACTGAGTTTGGCTCAAAACCTTGATGGAAAACAAAGGACCTGTGTGCTGCTTCCGATACAACAGAGGCCCTTTTCTGCATTTCACACGTTGCCTCAAGATTTGTCCACAACTGGTAGTGTACCAAAGTAGCTGTTCTGCATGGAGAGTGTCTGCACAGAGGTGTACAGACAAAATTATTCAGTGCTAATGATCTCCAGACAACCGTTGTGGTAAAAGCCCAATTGTGACCCTGAGCTGGGTGCATGGACTGAGCCCAAATGGCTGGAAGGCAACGCCGGGGAGCCATGCGGGCTCTGACATGGGAATCTGGAGGGATGGGTTCAGTTTCCATCCTGCCACAAAGACTTCTGGGGAGATGTGAGTCAGGTTCACTGTGTCACGTGTAATACGGGATATAGCTGCCCTTCTAATATCCTCACTGATTGTAGATCCTTGTTATTCTTGGAGTTCCAGCAGCTTTTTTGTCTTTTTGTCTCCAACAGTTTCAGTGCTCAGACTTGGAATGCTCCAGGGAAATGCTGCATATGCCAAGGAGGCCTTTCTCCCCACAGTCCTATCCAGAACTGCAAACAGTTGTGAATACCTTTTGAGATTTCCAGCCTACCAGTGTGAACTCAAAAGATTCAAGTAATTTACATGCACCTTGTGTGACTGCCCAAGATAACATGAGGTTGATATTCTGTTCACTACTGCTGCAACTCAGAAAATTATTTGAAAGTGCAGTAGAAACTGTTTTTAAGTGATGTACAAAGAGACTTTTGTATTTCACGCGTGTTCATGTCTGGAGGGTGTGGGAAAACTGATGAAAGGAGAGGACATCTTGATTGAAAGCCTGATGCAAAACTTAGGAGGGTTCAGTTCCCAGATGTACCACAGACACGTTTTGTCACCTTGGGATGGTCACTACAGGCGCAGCTCCAGGGCTGGTGGCAATACTAGCTGAGGGTAGTTTTATGCTGGAAACAGAGAGACTAATTCCCCAGCCTGGACTGCGATGGGGACACAAACCAACGCAGCAGAGGCACCAGGAAGGATCAGCTGTGAATGGGAGCTACTACTACCAAGAAGCAGAAGAATTAGTGCAGACAATCACGGAGTAGACCATCTGCATGTACATCAGCTCATCATCTGCTCAACGGAGAAAGAAAGCTGGGCTTCAGTCATAGGCAGTCCAAATAAAGTGCTCGTCTATGATCTAATTTCAAAGAACTGACAAAGGTCAGCTCATCTGTCATCTCTCTTCATTGTCCGGTCCGCCATCACAACGTAAGCATTGTAGTTTAATCACTGACATTAGCTGGCACAAGTCTGGCCTTTAGCACACTAACTTAAGCTAATTATTGCAATAATTCCTGACTTCCTTGAAAAGAAAGCTCTATTGGTAATGTTCTGGGCTCATTCACAAACTGGTATTCAAGATGTTCATCCTTCAGTCCTATGAACATTCCTTCTCATTGCAAAACTTTGAAACCAATGCTCTAATTTTAGCCTTCAGAGGGACAGAAAATCTCAGAGTAACAAATATCCAACCCTTATGCTGAAAGGATCCTGGACAAAGTGACAAATTTAATCCCATGACCTCACTGCTGGAAGGGAGCTTCCCAGAAATTTTCCTGATGCAAGGGCAAAAGAGCTGTTCTTTCATCTTTTTCTGAGTCACGCCCACAGCACCTCTCCGGAATGCAAATGTGCCTGGGTTTAATGATGTGACAAGGTAATTAAGTGTTAATGTGTGGATGCAAAGGGTATACAAGTTGCCAGATCTACTAAGTGCTGAAGCCAAGCGGAGGCGTTTACCAGACTTACAACATATTACTGATATAGCGTGCTAATGTCTACACATTATTCCTGTTACACAAATAAATTTTACAGTAATAGACAAATAAATTAACTTCATATTTGAATTTTAAAGAGTTATTCTAACAAGAAAGCAACCAGGACCCAATCCTAGGTGCATGAGAAACAATAGAAAAACTAGGACATAGCACTATTATTATTTAAATGACTATAATGCAGTCAGATGCCAGCTCAGAATTGGACACTCCCCCTTCCTATTCCCTATTAGCTTGATGCACTTGTGTTATATGAGTTACATACACAGAGATTTAAACACAGAAAATTCTTGAATTACAAAAAAGCACATGGACCGGAAGTCATAGCAACACTGTCTAGATTAAATTGGCCCTGTACCCAGTCCTTAAATATATCTAATGGCATGCAAATTGCTGATTTAAGCAATTGAACTCCACAGAGTCTCATTCAAAGTGTGCAGTGCCCTATAAATAAATATATTTCCTACTCGAATGCGAATGCTTGCTACATTATGACAATGAATATTTGCATAACAGGCACGAGTTCTTGTAAATGCAGGTGCTTGAGTGACAGGAGATGAAGTTTGTAACTCCCCTGGGCTCAGGAGAGCTACTCTGGGCCATGGAAGTGTTCCTAGGCCCTGTGCAAAGATGACAGTGGTATCCTGTTAACCTCCAAGTGTCACTTTGGCCTTTTCACAGGTTTGTAGCCCACCAGCTGGCCTATGTGTCCCACCCCAGGGGCACATTTGATGGCTGTGCCACGGGCTGGCAAAGCTCTGTCCCACAGTCATTGAGTTTTCTTTTGCTTTCTAATTACACCTTTTAGAATTACAGCACTTTTAGTCATCATCATTTGAGTAACGCAACAAAGGGACACAATAAAGCAGTGGAAAAGGAAGATGATTTTTAAGTATCAGTGTTTCAGAAGAGAGGATACAGATTGACGTGAGAAGCCAAGAGGCTGGGCGCCGTGTGGTTTGCAGCAGAAGAGTGAAGAGATCAGCAAGGTCTCCAAGGATATCAAGAAGTCTGTAGGTGCTGCCTGTGAGGATCAGGATCTCTGTACAACGCCTGTGTTGTCCTATCACCTCTCCTCTTTCTCATTGTGCATCAATTAACTGACATGAGAAAATGAACATCAGCACATATCAGAGAGAATCCTGGGGGCTGAGGGTCTCCTGCTTTTACAGCTATGTCAAGCTGACCATTTGCAGTTGTCTGACGGTATCCTTAACCCACACATACTGGACTTTCAGTCCTCATAGCTAAAGAGATGCAAAGCATAGCCTGAAACCACCAAAAGCTTCTTTAGCACAGTACTACATGTGTCTGTGTGCCTTGTCTCTTAATTTAGATGAGATCTATCAAGGCCCAGGTGGCTGGAGCTGAGCTGCTGTGAACAGCACCTATTTTTTGAGTTATTCTCTGTGGCTTCAGAGGCATCTGCACACCAGTGAGGAGAGGGGAGCTCAGCACAGCTGGCTGTACGTGTAGCCATCACTGCCACATGCCAGAGGGTGAACCTCATGACTGCCGCACAAAACCTCATTCACATCACTGAGCTATGTCTCGGCAGACAGCATTAAACCTGTGACTTCCAAATCCACTTCTGAAGCCTCCTGCACCCCTAGTCACAGATAACCATGAGCTTCCACAGGAAAAGGTCAGATGGTTCTGGACCTGAGAGGGGAATTTCCAAACTGTTTAAACTTGCAGTGGGTCTCAAGAACTGTATTCCAGAACTGCAACTTTTTTTGTTCCTGTTGTCAGTTAAAAATCAGGAACAGAGCAAAATATCTTGTCGCCTAGATGATATATTTGGGGATGTTTCCTAAGTGGTTTAAAATATCCTATCCTATCCTATCCGGTCCTGTCCTGTCCTGTCCTATCCTCTCCTATCCTATTCTATCCTATCCCAGCCCATCCCATCCCATCCCATCCCATCCCATCCCATCCCATCCTATCCTATCCAGTATATGTCTACACTGGATTTTGCCAAGATGGTAACACAAATATCCTCTTAGAGGAGGTTAAGCTATAAAGGGAGGGAGTGATTTTCTAGAGAGCTACGTGGGCATGTTAATTACCAAGGTTAATAAAAGGGTGATCTTTGTGTGCCTCAATTCTTAGGTGTCCAAATGGAAAGACTTTTATAAGCGCTCTAATTTCCAGGGGTGCTTGTAAAAAGGTACCTCATTTTGGGCACTCTAAAACTGAATATATTCAGATCAATTGCAGTCTTAATAATAGATCAGAAAAGGCTAGAAATTGGAGAGGTACTGGCCAATTCTCTTGCTCTCTCTGATAATACTGGACTCTAACTTAGTGTTATGTCATTGAAAAAAACGCAATGAAGGCAACAAGATGCTATTTTTAGAAATCTCAGACATGATAAAGAAGTTCAAATAAAAAAAAATTTTAAAGGGTTTTTACAGGGATGTCAAAAACACCAACCCCTCCCCTGCCCCAATATGCTATATCATCTAGTCTGGCAAAAGGAGGACTAAAATGCATCCAAACTTCTAAAAACCACCAACTGGCTCTAGCCTGGACAGGTAAGTGAGTAATTTACTCACTAACCAAAGGATTGGCAAAGGTCCTGCCATGACAGCAACCTTCTCCCTGCTCTGCATAGCCCAGCTCTCTGCCTATCCCAGTCCTAACCTGCTGAAAAGGAGGAGCTTTGCTCTGTCCCTTCCTTATTTATAACTTGTCGAGAGCTGGGAGGGAGGGAGGGGTGAGCTCCCTGTGGTGCATCCTGCTGCTGCTGCCTGCCCGTGCCAGTCTCGCAGTCACCACCACAAATGCCTCCCGCGCAGCGCGGTGGCCGCCTCCGCGCCCTGGGGTTCCTCTGGCTGTGGGCAGTGGTGGAAGCAAAGACCAGAACTTACTACCTCGGGATTGTGGAAGAGAACTGGGACTATGCACCATCCGGGAAAAATCTGATCACGGGGCAGAGCCTCTTAGAGGACAAGTAAGTGACTGGGGGCTTTGATAAGCTGGAGATGTACCAACAACTCCAAAACAAAATTGGTTAATGTGGTAATTTTGCTGCAAATGTCTTAAGATGGCCTTTTCTTTGTTTTGATTCTGATGATGTTGTCATAGGTGGGAATTCAGCTTCACGACAAGAGTAGACTTTGATTGATTTCTCTTCCATTGCGGTTGCTTAAGCAAGGTGATAGCATGTATTTGAAGGGAATGTTAATGAACTGATATTTGTCACAGAAGCATCAGATATGGGCTCAAAGCCCCCTATATGAATTTCATAGCGATGCAGATATCTCTGGGACTTGGTGGTAAAAAGCAAACTGCAACTTTGCTGTAACCAAGCACAGCTCTTTTCAGTAAGACACAAAATTCTGTTCAACTGGCAAAAGGTTTTAAGTATTCTCCCTGGTACAAGTCAGGGAACTTGGTATAATATTGTGAAATTCAGATGTGTGTTGTACCTGCGAATGAGATTCAAGTTCCTATATCCGTGCAATCTATACAACTGTGGGGACCTCCACTCTGGAAATGTATTTAAATAAGTGCTTAGATACACAACAGTGAATGGTCAGACAGAATTCTTGGTGATCTCTGAAACTGGGGAGCATAGGGGTAGCACTGCCATGAATCGTGCCTTGGCCAGTGAAAACAGGTGTCTGTTCTCACGTCCACACTGCTGGGGCTGGCTCTGTGTTATTCCCACAGCAGGAGAGCCGGCCCGGACATTGGATGGAAATGGCTCCAACCCCTGGTGCCTCTCTAAAGAACGAGTTGGGTTGGAAGGAACCTTTAAAAGTCATCTCATTCACCTCCCCTGCCATGTTCAGGGACATCTTCAACTAGGTCAGGTTGCTCAGAGGCCCATCCAAGCTGCATCTGAATGCTTCCAGGGATGGGGCATCCACCACCTCTCTGGGCAATGTGTGGTGTTTTACCACCTCCATTGTTAAAAACTGTTTTCTTACATCTGAACTGACTCTGTTTTGTTTAAAACCATTACTTCTTACATCATGGGATTCAAATGTGCGAGAATATTTTTAACATTTCATTGTTATTTTTGACACACTAGAGGTATTTTGGGGATCCTTCCTCTGTATCTAGGCTTGGGATTGGAGTGGGAGCTGTGAGTAAGTGAGGTCCTGGTCTCCGTACCAGGTTTGAAGGCTCACTGGGAGCTAGATGCTGCCTCCCAGAAGTTAGGAATGGAAATGTACTTTCTGACTTTTCAGGAAATCCCAAGCTATGCTGGACATGTCTCTAGCGGCCAGTAATTTCAGAATCACTCTCAGATGAGTTTAATAAAAGAAATTATTTTGTCACAAGAAGGAGACAAGAAAGAGTTTTGTTTTTGAACACTAGTTTATGCTTAAGCTTTTAATAGCTAGAGGTCCCAGATAGCATCCAAGTCAATAGGTGTTACCTTTATAGGTAGAATTAAGGGTGATAGTTTGTTCCCAGCCCATGAAAACAAGCTTTACTGGCAAAGTTATTCTTCATTTATGTTAAATACCTGAATTTCTCACTTTCCTAGTCTATATAGAGCAGATAACTTTCTCCACTCACTAAACTAGAAGATCTCTCACTATAGAGTAGTTCAGCTATAACTGAAGAGCAGCTCCTTATAAATCCACTTCAGTGGAGAGATATTCAATAGAAAGATACCATAGAGAGATTGGAATCTGTTCTGTAAATTGCACTTTTAAGGCTGTCTGCACTTTGTGCTCCCTGAACATCAAGTGGCACATTTACTTTTAAATCTGTGACATAAATGCAATTCTTTTTACAAAATGGCAAGACAGGGACAGAAGATAGCTTACGTCTTCAGTCATCACGGCAATGTAATAATTACAGAATGCTAATTCCAAAGGTTTACCAACGGAGGATTTTAATGTAGATGATACATTCAAAGCTGGGAAGATATTTGCTGTGACCTCCCTACAGGCAGAACAATTGATTTTTGTTATTTTACTCAATTTTTAAACTGTATTGAGCTGAGCCAGGATAAAGTGCTGTACTCTGGAATAATAGTGTGTCTGCATAAGCATGTGGGTTAAATAGTGAACGAGTAATAGCTATTTTGATTATTCAGCTCTTTAGGATAATCCCTAATGTAAATTTAAAGCAGTATGATAATGGGCTACTTTTCAGCTAATTGATTGGTTCCTATGGATATTATAAAAAAAGTAGATCCATAAGCAAAGTTTAACGATCAGTTTCCAGGTAGGGATTGGAATTCATTTTGAGCCAGCTCTGTTCTGCAAGCAGCAACACTCAGGCTCGCTGAGCCTAGCACTTCTCACCTTGTGAAGCATCCTCACATCGCCTGTCTGATGGGGCATTAGCCCAGTTTTATTGAGAGGGAAGTGAAGATAAAGAGGTTGCAGACAAGCTGATTATCTTTAAAAGAGTTGGTACATACACAAAAAGGAATGCTCCCTTTGATTCCAGCCAGCCCACAGAGATATAATCAAAACCACTTATTCTTCAGTACTTAATGAAAACCCTGGATTAGCAAGTGTGCAATGGAAAGTGTTACATTACCTGGATCAGATAGTGACATTTAAGAGATGATTTTCAGTGTTGCTTGCCAAAGTCAATCATATCTTCCTCAACCTTTAGTTTTTAGTAGTAAAGAGGGTAAAGGAGGCTTTGGTAGCTGAGGCATGGGGCTGGAAATCAGGTGAGCCTATTCTGGCACCAGACATGACTACGCTGCCCAATTCCCGCTGTGCTGGTGCTGAGTGAGATGCCTCTGGAGCCAGGAATCCTAGTGCTGCATCAGAACCCGCCTGGGTGTGAGCTGAAAAGACTGCCTCTCGTCAGAGCTGATTACCCCAAATGAGCCCTCTCTTAGCAGAACTATTCTGCTTTGATGATAATTTTTTGATGCCTCCTCTTACTGCAGTGCTCCAGAGCCAGCCTGCTTCTTGCACAGAATAAGTATCTTGCTGTACGTCAGTACTTTTAAAGCAAAAAGACCAATTTTAGAGGCTGTTCACCTCTGCCCTTTGTCTTGTCTAAGCTTGAGACCTCAATCTGTTCTATTAATCCTCATAATTTGGCGTGTTATGAGTGAAACCAAGACATTCCACTCTCTCTTCTCCCTTCAGAAATTAAATTTAGATTTTCTGAAGCACATGGGGCTTTGGAAATCGCAGATCCAAATTATGGCCACTGAGCACAGGTGATCTGTGAAGGTGGTCAGCGTCCCTTCCCGCCTGATGTAATTGATGGAAGAGCTGACATCATTAAACCATGCTGGACTAGACACACAGGGTGGAAGGTGCTGTCATTGCTGCTGGATGTGATGCAGATCCCAGCAAGATTTTGTGATTTAAGTCATGGGTATTGCTGCTGTAAGAGGGTGAGCTTGGATGTTTTCTGCTTTCTTTAATGGCCACATGGAAAATGGCCTTTCAAGAGGAAAATACACCTAGGTGTTGTGGCTTGACATCTACCAGTCATTCTTTCCCCACTGTAGCTCAACCCTCAGGATTAAAGTTTAGTTGATAATTCCTTGAAAGTAACTTGATACTAGTTTATATGATGGACACTTAAATCTTGCTTTGCTGGTGGTAGATGTTAGTAAGTTTTGCCTGCTGCAGCAGCTCATCCCTTCTCTTTAGGCCACCAATCCTACATTTATCTGGGCCAAGTCTTGCACCCACCAACACTAACGGGTGTTTTTTGCTACCACAGCATCAAACGTGGTTTGTGCAATTTGCCTACGAGGAGATCCCACCCAGAGAAATGACGGTGAAACTGTCGTCACGGATGCTGCACTAATAGCTGAGTCATTGTGCGGCCAAATAACCCAATTGCAACAGCAGAGATGATCATTGTGGGAAGGGTCAACATCAAAAGGGTATTTGAGGTGAAATCCTTGCTCTAATGAAGCCTGAGAGGAGCTTTGTTACTGACTTCAGGGGCAAGTTTATTGCAGGAGGGAAACCATCATACCACACCAGTGACACCTCAGAGCCTCATCTAAGATTTTATGGATTCTGTTTACCTCTGTGGCTCATGTGGGTCAAAAAAAGCCTAAAACATCCTTTGAGAGCGTTGTGTCTCTGTCTTTTGAGGACAGTCAGCTTTGTTGTTTGACGCTTCGTGGTCAGGGCACCATCTGGAAAGCTGAGTTGGCACCACTGGTCCCCCTTCCCTGGCCATCCATCAAGCACAGACATAGCACTGGCCTGAGCATGGGAGTCGTGGTTTGAAGGAGGGTTACCCTGAACAGGCTACATGACCCAGGGGTTAAAAAAACTGTGACATCTGGAGCCCTGCCCTGGCACTGTCCTGGCTTACTTCAGCCACAGGAAAAATCAGGAACTTTGAGGAAATAACAGTTATAAACCCAAACGCAGAGTATGTAAAGAGTGTGGAGATCAAGGAAGGTTTCACCATCTACATACTTTAGGGAATAAAACCATAAAGATGGTTGTTTAAATGGTTACAAGTGTAAAGTCTATGGGACTTTAGTGGAATGATGACAACAAAAAGAAATTTTGCATTTGCGTACAGTTGCACCCAGGAGTGTACAGTAGCTATTGGGAATGTTAACCACGAGAGAAAATTTGGGACCCCACATCTCCACATTCTGAGTGCCAGTTTTTGGCACTTAGTGGTGATCACAGTAGCAAACAAACTCAGGAGGCTTTGAAATTGTATCACCGAGGATCTGTCGCCAGGCTACTGAAGAGCTGTTTGCTTGGCCGTGCATAAGGCGTCTTCCCATTTCTTACTGCTCACTGTACCACAGTGCTCATGCAAGCACCTCTTGGAAAACATAACCTCTGTTAGGTTGTAGCCTTGAGAGCAAATGTAACAAACACAGTAAAAATCACGGCAAAACACTTCTTATGTGTGATTAAAAGAGGGGTGTAGAAATTACACTTCACTCATAGTCCTATCCTAACTCATGGATCTGCCTGGAAATGGCAGATTATCTGCATGTCTAGTCTTGATTTGGAGTAGAATCTACATGACACTCTTGTTTTACTCTTTCTCTCTGTGGAAGAGTCATGTTGCTCATCATTGCAGGGAACTGGATATCTGTAATTATGCTTACACTTATTTTAAAGAATGAGAGTTAATTCCCTGTTAATCACTCCCTGTTCCACTCAGGTGCATTGCCAGTTTTTCTTGGAGCTTTGGTGCTGCTGACAGGGGTCAAGCACTAAAATGAAATCAGACACAGAAATGAAGGCAAGATTTGCATGGCTTTCTTAGTCTGAACAAGATTTTTTATGCCCTGATTTGCAAGCCTGCTTATGTCTATATGTAACCTCAAGGCTGGCCTGACTGCAGGAGATGAAGGAGGAAATTTGGTAAGCTTGCATGGGTACTGCTGCGGAGGATGGAGTATTCCCTATTACTGTAGGAAGAAATGCTGTCTGAGCATCATGACTTTATGCACATGAAGTGCAGGCTGACAACTGAGTTGGAGGAAAATAGTTAAGATTTAGAGGAGCAGCTCTTACATCTGCACAAGATCAGGAGGATGGAAGAGGTTCAGACAGCAACATCACGAAGCCACCAGGAGGATGAAGCAGTTTGAAGTGAGCAGGAGAGTATGAAGAGGCAGGGAGAAGCTTTGTCTTCTTGTGACAAGAGAGGAATGACAGATAGGGAACATTTTGGGATTAGGTCCAGTGTGGGTATTCCTTCTGCAAAAGGACTTTAAGCGCTGTAATGTGAAGCACAGCAACACTTGTAAAGAGGCACGGAGCTGCCAGCTGTTTGGGAAGGCTGAGGCGGGCACCCAAAATCCTCCTGGGTGAAATGTGGCAGCATGGGCACCTAGAATGGGACTCACAACAACCAGAGTGCTCTGTTTTCAGGTACTGAGGGCAACCAAAAGGATGCGCGGGAAATACCTCTCTGTACACACGGAGCATCACCTCCACTGTGACTGGCTGCAGCTGATACCCGTTGCACCCATTCGAATAGCCCTCCTTTCAGAAAGCTGCCACTGAAAAGACTTCTTTTCCTGACTTCTAGATGGCTTTAAGTAGGAGGCAAGCACAGATCCAGATATTAGAGCATAGCTTTAGGCACTGAGAAAGTCTCCAGTGCCTAAACCTAGGGGGTTTTCTCTCAGTAATTTCTTGAACTTAGATAACTAACTGGGTTTTGGGATCCTGGATAACTAACTGGGTTTTGGGATCGTGATCTATGCATTTAAAGGAGCTAGGCTCATGTGAAGCATTTAACAAAGCCTGACTGATTAGTGCATTTTTCTGGGGTACAATTCTCCTTCTTCAGAAGGGACGGTGTATCCCAGCAGTGTTATGGGAGAGTGTGCAATGTTATCTGGACATAAAGACACTGTCATCACAGTGAAAGCATGGTGCCACTGCACCAAAATATTTGGTGGCTGGTGAAATTGGAAAAAAACTCATGAAAAATATCTCCTGAAAATAGAGAATTTCTGAAAAAATCTATTTGATATTTTTCTAGAGAATATTTCTTATAAACCATTTTAAAAAATCAATTCCTGATTTGAATTAGGGCATAGCCACATGAATACATTGCCATGAGGTAAGGAAGCATGAGCATTTACACTGCACTCCTAGTGACACCACCTCTTACTCTGTGGTAAAGACTCTGGTGGCAGCTCTTCCCCCAGGCAATAGAAGGTATCTCCTCCTTGGTGAATGTGGTGAGACTTGCCAGGTCTTGCTATCTGCACAGACAGCTACTACGGACCTGCTAACTCACTGAAAATCCAGATTTCTTGGCAACTCATTCCTTGACCCTGTTTTTGGGGTGAGTTTATCCAGCATACATTATTCTCTGAAGAAGCAGAATGAGAAGCTCCTGTCCCTTCCCTCCATCCTATCCCATCGTTTCTGCCACAGCAGTATCATTGGCAATGTTTTGATTTCTGCCAAAACTTGTGGCTTGTTATAAAGCGCACATTTCAAATTAAAAAGTGCACTTTTTGGAGGCTTTTGTGTCTGGATCACTTCAGGGGTCTGTTTTAGACAGTGATCATGGAGGTGTAATGACCACAGGAGGGAGAAGTGGGTCTTGTGGTGAAGAACTTAAAGCAAATCATACCTTTCAACTTATGTGACATCCACCACTTCGGTTGCTTGCACTTCATAAAAGAATCTAATAAAAATTTGTTAAGCAAGCAAACTGACCAGTCAAAAACCTCACAATAAATATGAAATTGCTATATTTCTGCCAGTGATACTTCAGGAAAATTTAGTTCAACTTTTTAAAGAGTTTTTTGGGAAGCATGAAAGTTCAAACAATCTTCAGGGGGTGAAAAAGCTCATGGAACAGTGAAATTGGTCATACAATCCCCTACTTGCTGTGTAGCAAAGGGTTTAATTTCTGCCTTCATTGAGTGTTATAATTAGGGATGAAGATTGTATATCATATTTACCAGCTGTAACATGGAGAGAATTAAAAAATGGATTTTGTATCATCACAGATAAGATGGACATGGGTCATCAGTATGATGTTATAGTTACAAGGGCAAAACTGATTCCCAGTTATGTAAGAAATATTGCCTGGGAGCATCTCTGGCCCTAGGTGGAATATTACTTGCCTATTGTGTGAGTTCTTGTGTTCAGACTTACAGATAGAGAAATATTTGCTTTCAAAAGAGAGCTTTGTGAAAGATTTGTGGCATAAAGAATGTCTGTGTGCTTGGTTTGTCCAGAAGAAGGGTAGGAGGCAATTTAGTCAATTAATTAAAACTTATGCAAGTGTCTGCGTAGAAAAGAAGTTTCTGATGGTATGTGGCTCCTTTGATCTGAGAAAGAACTCAGCTGGAACCAGTGGTTGGAGTGTGGAGCTGGATGAAATTAGACTGCAAATGCAATTTAGGCTTCGAAGGGAGCAGGTATTTAAAAGCTATAATATGTTAACCACTGACCATATGGTGGGTTTTCCAACACTTCAAGTTGCTGTAAACATAGACTCTGGAATGTGGAAGTTATACATTTCATGCAAAACACATTTAATGCTACTCTTCCAGGGAGTCTAGCTGGTTGATTAGAATCTCTCTTACTGGCTTTTGAAAAATCTTAATTTGGTTTTATGTTCCTTATGAACACTCATGCTTTCAGAGGTGAGGTTTCAAACCTTCAAAAGAGGGAGAAGCTGTTAAAATTGAGCAGCTTGAGGCTTGAGTGGCTGGTCCTCAATGAAGACTTGTAGCAACAGTGCTAAAGACCGGACCTGCAAGTGGGATGGTTGTTACTGGACAGAAAGGGGATTGGGCCCTGCTAGTCCTGTCCTGATGTACTCCCTGAGCTTTAATTCCACCAGCTGTGTGATGTGTCCCAGGGAACTATTTACCTGCACTGCAAGCCCCAGTTATTTGATCAGTTCTTAAGGTAGGTTTACTGTCTCTCATATTTTCCCTTCCCGACACTAGGTTTGCAAGCGTGTATGCAACAAGAGGAGCCAACCGGATAGGACGTGTGTACAAAAAGGCTATTTTTAGGCAATTCACGGATGACACTTACTCCCAGGAGATCCCCAAAGCAGCATGGCTGGGGTTCCTTGGGCCAGTCCTGAAGGCAGAAGAGGAGGATGTCTTTATCATCCATCTAAAAAACTTCGCTTCCCGCCCATACTCTGTGCATCCACATGGGGTCTTCTATGACAAGGACTCTGAAGGTAAAAAAGCTGGTTTGCCTTTTCCTCTCTTTTTCCCCTGGAGTAACTAATATCATGGCTACAAGTCTGTCCAAGTATTTATTGTTATTCACATTGACATCAGAGGACTTTAGATCACCCTCTCATAAACCCATCAGTAATTGCAGCTGATGACTAAAACCAGGAACAGCCTCATCTCAAAACTTTTTGCCACAAAGTTTCAACACCTGGGATAAATCCAGTGCTGAAACAGGTTAGATGGGTCTATTTGCCTGAATTATTTTTCTGAATCATTAGTCATCAACATCTTCCCTCCTTCCTTCTACCTCTATTTGAATAGATGGAGTTCTTGCAACTAAATGTTTTCCTCTCTTTTGGCTTATAACAGATATGATCTAATTTTCAGAATCCCAGACCTATGCATGTGTATTTTTGTTAGAGGATTTTGTGGATGTGCCTACAGTCATTACTCTCATCAGTCTTCTGTGAAAAAATACACACTCTTAGATGACAAAATTCTAGATGATTGATAAGAGTAAAGAGACTAGGAAAAACTAGAGCCTGTTAATGCATTTTTAAAGCTTTGTCTACCAATAAAAAAATGGATTTTAACTCCCAATACATTTGTGGTGAGATAGATTGAGTTTTTCATAACTTCTCAGTGATTCTGTATTTGTGAGTGCTGTTATTATTTTAAAAATACACATTAAAATAGAATACATGACACATTTATTTAACAAAAAACACCTAACGGATGGCTAAAATCTTCCTTTTTCCTTTTTATGTATCAGGAGCACTTTACCCTGATGGAACTGGCGGTAAAAGCAAAGAGGACGACTTTGTTGTTCCCGGTGGAAATTACACATACACATGGCCAGTAAGGAAAGATTATTCTCCAACTTTGGCAGACTCAAACTGCTTGACTTGGATTTACCATTCTCACATTGACACACCAAGAGATATTGCATCTGGTTTAATTGGGCCTCTGCTGGTGTGTAAAAAAGGTACTGAGCTAGAAACACTGATAGAGCAAGCCCCTCTGCCAAGCTTGGCATCTTAACAGTCATTTTTGCTTACAGGTATAAACATGATGGTCTAGAGTCTATCCCTACATAGCCCATAAAAAGGGGCAAGGAATAGATGGGCCATTCCAGGAGCATCCCAGGGTAGGTATTGTAGCTCTGGGACAACCCCTTCCTGCTCCCCTTTGGCTTCACGATAGATTTGCCTCGGCTGGTGGAGGGACTGCAGCATGCTCTGTGACCATCCCATCGTGGCCAAGACCAAAAATAAGTGTCCCCAAACTGAGGAAGTTTCAGGATGAACAAAGGACTTGTTGCTCAGGAAATTAAATTAGATCTGGGTGGGTGACTTTGGCATTAGTGTTTGCGTATTTGAAAGCCCAATGTTTGCAGTTTTTTCCACATACAGAGTATGTATTTTTGTTTACAAGTTATATCTCACAACCATACAGGGATGTGCAATGAACAGCCTGTCCTGTGTACTTGATAGCCTGCTAAGGTTGTGCTGGAGCCATCGTGAACCAGGCCTCTCCTCTTTATCAGCTGAGTCATTGCCACCTCTCCCCCTAGGCTCACATAACTCTGGCCACCTCTTTTCAGTAACTCCCAGAGTACAAGAGCAGCCCTGATTTTATATACAGTATTTTTAAATGAAGCAGGTTCTACATATGAAGAAGTGAATGACTTCAGTGTGGAAAGGACAGGACTGGTTTCCAGATTATCACACACAATTAAAATGTCTCAGACTTATATTCTCCTCGAGAGCCTTTCAAATCTGCAGAACTGAATACGTGACACTGAGCTGAAAACTCTGCAACAACCCATGCAGCTAGGAGATAGCATATTCCGAACAATCCTAGCCTGAAAACCAGGTTATCTGCATGTTTGGCCTTGAATTCGTGAAGGCAGATACCTACATGATACTACTTTTCTAGTCCTCCAGCCGGTGGTGGTGGACACAGGACTGACGGCAAGGCTCTGAGCTCCCTCCCATAAAAGGCAGAGGAAACAAAGGTTTTCAGGGGATCAGAGATAGGCTGGACAATTGGATGAAGTCTACACTTGCCAGTGGATAATAACGTACTGCTCAGCATCACCAGTCCTACAGTCTCAAGTTGCTCCCCAAACAGACACTAGGATAATGATATTGAACTTAGCTGGAATAGATTCTGTTCATCCTGTCTTCAGCCTTTTAAAATTTACTTATCTAGTCCTAGATAACTCTCGTGGATTCCTCGTCAGTCTGTGGAGAGTGAGCCACATTTAGAGGGCCACTCTGGGGTTATGGTTCAGCATTTGCTTCAGTGCAACAGAAATGCAGGCTACCTCTCATCCCTCCTTAATTCCTTGTCAAAAAACCATGAGTCACTGGTTTCTGGATAGATCCAGCTCACGACCTGGCTCACTGTGCAGGAACACAGATGCTAGCTAACACTGACTAAGGGACAGGGTTGGACACAGTGGGCCAAAGAGGGGGGAAATGGGACAACAGATATTGGCAGGTACTTGTGCTCATGTCAGATCAAAGGGATACTGAAATACCAGCTTGACTTAGATGAACTACCTTCTGGAGTAGTGCCTTCTGGAGGCACTCATCTGTTTAAAGTCTCTTGGAGGGGGGGTCAAAATGCTTTAGAAGAGCAAAATTCATCCTGCCCTGCAGACTGTGGGCAAAGAACTGTATTTCCTCGAGTGCTCCAAGGTTATTGTCATATTTAAATTCAATCCTCTCCAAGGCTTTTTTTATCACTTTCCTTTTCGTTTGCAATTTAGGAACTGCAGATGACACCACAATAGAAGGGACTGGTGCTGCTAATGCTTTTGCCCTGATGTTTAGCATTGTAGATGAAAACTTCAGCTGGTACCTCGATGAGAATATAAATACCTTTTGCTTAGAACCAGACACAGTTGACAAAGAGGATGAAGGTTTCCAGACCAGCAACCGAATGCATGGTGAGAAGGACTTTTGCGTAAATGGTGACCTACAGCAGTGACCAGGCCTTTTTCCCTTCAGTAGGATTTTCTGTCCCCTGTGATGCCTCTCCTTTATCTGTGTCAGCAAGGAATGGGTCGGAATGTTGAAGCACTGTGTTGATAAAAACCTCTCCCTAAATACAGCATGACACACTGGTTTGCAGAAAGGAGATTTGGCTTTCATGCCCAGCTCTGACATTTGTTTAGCATTTTATCTTGGGCAACAGATTTAAGCCGTTTTTTGTCCAGTTGTGAAAAGAGCAAAGAAAGCTGCAGAGCACTTTGAGATGTGTGTACTGAAAGAATTCTCAAAGGGCTTGTGCATGGTGGGCTGGCTGGTACAACCACTCCTGCACTTCAGAGATATATTGGCCAATGGTACTTTGTGTTATTTGGACACTCGGTGTAAGAAGTTAATTCCAGATATTTCTGTATATTTTGGTCGTTCCAGGGAGCCTAGGAAACAAAACATTTTGCAAAATATGGGTCTCATTCTCTGAGTATCCTGATACATTATCAGATGTGGAAGCTGAGGAAGACAGAGCTGACTACATTGATTCGGCTGATATAATTTTCAAATCTAAATTGCTCGAGCCTGGCATATAATGGTATATTTATGACTTAGAATAAGAGGAAATAGATTTCAGCCTTGCTAAATAGCTGCAGAACAAGTTAACTTCATTATCAGGCCTTGTTGGGGATGACTTGGTCTTTGCAACATCTTGATATTACTCAGGAAGTTTTTCACAGACACAGGCAGAGAATTTGAGGCATTTGATCATCCAGAGCAGAAAGATGTATGTTCAAAATACTACTCTTCATCAAGGAGCCTGTCAGTGCCTTATTCAGTGTGAACATTCAGGTAGTTTCTTTCCTGGGCCAGGAAAGGATTGTCCTTAGAAATAGGACCAGAGGCACTTTTCTTTCACCTCTCATAAAGTCTCGCACTTTTGTTTTCAGCTATTAACGGTTATATATATGGCAATCTCCCCGGCTTGGAGATGTGTGCTGACACTTCCATGTCCTGGCACTTGTTTGGCATGGGAAGCGAGATAGATATCCATGCTGCTTATTTCTACGGCCACACGTTCACTAGCAGAGACCAGAGAGCAGATGTCGTCGGTCTCTTCCCAGCGACATTCATCACGGCGGAGATGACTCCTGGGAGCCCCGGGAGGTGGCTGATAACGTGCCAGGTTAATGAGCACTTACGAGGTATGCTGCTATAGATCTCTCTCATCAGCCTCTAAAATTTGGAAGAGAAAACTTGGAGAAGTTTCCAGGGAAAACATGATTTGGCACTGTTTTTGGAACAATTTGTGACTGTTTCACCAGATAAGCATCTTGAATATGAGTTTAGTCACCAGCAGAGATTACACATGTTGGGCCAAATCTTCAGCTAGTGTGAATGATTTGGCCATGTAACTCATGTGAGGAAGACTTCCTCAACCCAGCACTGCCCCCACGCTTCCTAGGTAAACCCCTGATTTTGATGAGCAATGAGAGGAGCTTTCATCACCAATTTTTGTTTTACATAAGTACTTACCCATAAAAAAAGTCCTGCCAGCTGAACACTTAATAGCTTTTTGCTTTATGGAAATAAGGCAAAACTTGGCAGTGTTTTCAAAAACCATTATGTGGAGGAATTTGATGGTGATGAGATACTTGTGTGGTGCAAGACCCCAAAAGCATGTATCATAAGCTAGGTGTTATGGCAGCAGGCAATGTATAATTATCATGGCACAGATGAGTTGGGAGAATTTTTACACATTGATTTCAGTGGGATTTGTGTCGGGCAAAACTGACTCAATTCTGTCAAGCAACAAATACCTTCAGCAGAAACAACCAGTCCATATTTCAGTGAAAGTCAGGGGGACATGATGCCATTTTGCAGATTTCTGAAGGCACTCTGACCGCCAAATCATTCTACCATCCTTATGCAGATTAAGAAAATGAGTAAATAAGTCCACTAAAGAGTGTCATTGATGTCAGCGGGTTACACTTGTTGCATAAAGTACCACCTTGCAAAGGAAGGGTGTTGGTATCTGGCCCATTGTAGGCAGAGAATGTCTTTTGAAATAGAAATTTACTGTAGTAATTGTTTCCAATCTATGTAGTTCCCAGGGAATTTTGAATGTGCATTTGTATCCATGAGATTGCTGACTCTGCAGCTGGTCAGGGACTGTCTCCAGACTCTTTCTCCTCCCAGGTGGCATGGAGGCACTATATGATGTTCAGATCTGCCAAAAAAACCTGTCTCACTCTTCACCAATCAGTCACAAGAGAAGATATTACATTGCTGCTGAAGAAGTGCTCTGGAATTATGGACCTGACGGTTATGATAAATTCACTGGGCAGGGTTTGAACGCCACTGGCAGGTAAGGTTTCTTGTCAACCCCTGTTGTGCTTCAATTTCAGGAGTCTGTGTGACACTGCCCCAGTGATTCACCAGGGCTAGGTCCTGCACTGTCATTAATTTTAATTGAAAGGGGCAGGGAGGAATGGATTTAAACAGCCTTGTCAGGAAGCTAGATGCGTAACTCGAGGTGCCTTCTGGAAGCACTTATGTTACTCCATTAAATCCATGGGGAAAGTGAGGCACGCCAAGTTCAACACAGTTAATGACCCTTCATCGAGACTCTTCAGGCAGCTTTCACACTTACAATCAGTGCAGTTCAGAGGTGCCACAGTGGCAGATTTTTCCCCCCTGTTATTACTGATGGAGACAAATTGCATTATAGTGTCTCCCAGAAAAGCCGACAAGGATTAGAGACACGCTGTGCACAGTTCTTGCCCCAAGGTAAGTTGATATAGATGTCTCCCGAAGTAAATCAGGGTTAAACATAAAAGTCTAATGCACAGTGAATGCTTATTTGTTAACTAATTCAAACCAGTAATATCTTTCTTCGTGTGCTAGGAAAGTGTATGCCGATTAGTAACTTGGGGGGGTCATTTCTCCTGTGTCTGGAGCAATAACTTTATCTGAAATGAACGGTTCTGCTTGAACCTTCAGTTATTTAACCAGTCTGATTTGCTAATTCCACAGTGAATCTGCAACATATTTCACACAAGGGACTGACAGAATAGGAGGGCAATACTGGAAAGTTCGCTATGTGGGATATACTGACGCAACGTTCAGTAAGAAGACTTGGTCAGAGGACATGAAGCACCTGGGAATACTTGGTACAGTGAATATTTTCCCCTCCTGTCATTACATCAGGTTTGAATGTAGAACTAGCTGGACTGAGAGGGGAATTTAACGCACGCAGCTCTGTCTTCTTTTGGTGGAAATATGCTGGAGAGTAGTCCTTCTAATACATTCCCTCACTCTGTTTTTTAAGGCCCTGTTATAAAAGCTGAAGTGGGAGATACGGTGCTGGTTACTTTTGCCAACAAGGCCAGGAGAAGCTATAGCATTATGGCCCATGGAGTAAGCTTCAGCAAGCTGTCAGAAGGTGCTCCCTACTTAGATGGTAAGTTTTGGCTGCACTACTGCATCGTCACACCCAGAATACTCGAGTCCAAAAATCTGCTGCTGAGCTCTGCAGGTTTGCCCTTTTGTGGGTGCTAAGGCACAAAAGGGATAATTTGATTAGTTGTGCCTACCCTTCATGTCACAATCCATGCGACTCCGCAGACTGCAAATGTGATGGTTCTTCTCCTTGGATATGTGCCAGACAAGATGTCTAAAACTAGCTGAGGTCCATGTTGAACGAAAGTTACAAGCACAATCCAATTTCTATTCATTCTAGTCTAATATTGCTCCATTGCAACCAGGGGATCTCCTCTGGACATGCTCCAGAATTATGCATCTTAGGATCCAGCATGATGGCCCTGCTGAGTCTTTGGCTATAGCTACTCACATGATCTCAGCTGCTTTGCTCCCAATTCTCTAACCCAGCCTGGGCATTGCCCTTGCTCTACTGTCAGGATAGTCAGTGTCAAAGGCAGCTTTTATCTGATTGCCCCGGAACATGGAGCAGTGACAATCCTTATTAATTCTCATAAATACATAAATGCTGGAATGGAGCATTTATGAAATTCTTAAATGATTTTTTTTTGTTTTCCTTTAGCCTAAATTTAACTATTGAATGTTAAATTTCATGTTTAATTGGTAGGCACCTTTTACAGTCAGTGACAAGAAGACCCTCTGGAGATGTGATTCTCTCTCCACCAGCTACAGAAGTCTAGAGTTTGGGTTAGGGACTAAGCTTGAAATGGCCCAATTAAGGTGAGAGGAATCCCATTCATAGCACCTACAGAATAATGCTTCCAAAAAAGTTTTTGCTGCATTTTCAGCACTGAAAAGAGATGTAGTTATCTTGTTGCCTAAATTGCTTTGTTTCCCCTACAACACATCAAAAGAAACTCATGGGACATAATCCCTCTTTTGAAAATTGTGCTGAGAGAGAATTAGGTCAACATGTAAAACTCCTTGTACAATAAAATCAATGCAAAAGGCTTTATTAAATTGTTGTCTCTTGTGGCTGACCTTGCAACTCAACGAATTTGCCAGGAGGCAAAACATGAAAAAAACAACTGGCATGAGTTCAGCCTTGAAGTTATCTGCACAGATCCTAATGCCACCCATGTCAGAGATAGTTCTGCAATGGAAGTGCAGCTTCCCTCTGCTTGCAGAGCTGTTGTGCTTTCATTTAACACTCCCTGGTAATAGTGCCCTTCAGCACTGCATACTTTGGTGTGTAGCAAAATCGACCCAAAACCTACAATCCAGCAGTCATGTGAGCTGGCACACTTTTGAGTCTTTGGAGAGGAATCTGACTCCAGATTCATCAATAAACTTTCTGCCCCTTCTTCTCTCCATTTAACTCTTGTGCCTTGGATTTCCATTACATCTATCTGCAAGTATATACATGCAGAAATCCTGTAGGTATACCTGCAGAGGCTGTAGGTTTACGCTGAGGGTAAATAATTTTTCATAGGCTGTGCATTGTCTGAGTGCAGCCTGTTCATGTGAAAATACTGTAAATAAACATACCTACATCTAGAGATGTCCGCACACATAGGTTTTTTCCAGTTGTGCTCTCAGGAAATACTCTTGCATATTGCATTTGACTCTTGTCAGTCTCAGAGGGTTTTTGACTCCAAACCAAGGTTTGCCTCACTGAGCACTGTTGCAGGATGAATCCAGTACTATCGGATACTGTGGAAGCCATACTCTGCTTTGTATTGCAGTTTGCAGCAAATAGCTGCGTTCACATGTAACATTGCTGTTTTCACTTGTGTCTCAGTTTCTAAGAAGATTTTCTAGGAGTATTAGAGACTGACTGTGCTGAGAAAATCTAGACAATGCACGCTTAAACAAAATCTAAATCCACTCTTTGCACAGCGGCAGACAATGGCCCAAATCCTTTAAAAGTAGCCGCCAACAAAGAACAATATCATCTACTCTCTGGAGATGCTGACAGAGGATCCTTTGCATTGCTACAAAATCAAAAAGGAGCAATTACCAGGATCAGATTTGTTTTGAATTTCTAAAGACCCACAGCTCCACTCGCTAATGTAATTTTTTTGTTGGTGCTTAATGAAAAGCAGAGTCTGAGTTTGTGCCACAGATAAGTTCCATGATAGGCAGGTAAGCTACAAACACTAGAGGAAGCCATTTAAGCACCAGGATGAGCTCTGTAGGTCTTGTCTGATTGAATCCAGATAATCCAATGTAGCGTCGGAAGGCGTCTGAGTGGAGCAGCTGAACTTGTTCTGCAGGGAATGGGCCTGGTTGTCCCCATGGCACAGGGCTTGGGTGAGATGTCCCCATGGCATCACCGCCCAGACTATGGGATGGTGCTCCAGCTGTGGTGGCAAGGGGGAGCTTCTCCACAGAAATCAGCAGGTACGCCTGACTTCTGACCAACTCTTGTAGTCAGGAAAACGAAGCCTTCCTGTAATCCTGGTGAATCTCAACTTTCTCTCTACAGGCTACCTGAAGCCAGGAGCCCACGTTAAGCCAGGTGAAACCTTCACGTACAAATGGAGGGTGCCTGAAAATGGAGGCCCAACAGAGAGTGACCCCCCGTGCCTGACCTATCTGTACTATTCAGCCACTGACGCTGTCAAGGACACCAACTCTGGCCTCGTGGGACCTTTGCTGGTCTGTCGGAAGAACACTTTGAATCACGACGGGACACAGGTGCCCAATTGTGAACATCTGCTTGTCCCTAACAGCAGGGTGGTGCACTGGGAGCTCCCATATGGGCAATTTGCAGAGTTCCCAGCTCAGTTTACAGAGATTAAACAAATGTCACTCCTCAAAGTAAAAGCTGATCTAAGGCGACAATTAAGAAGACAAAACCATCATTTCCTAATATCCTGGCTCTTCCCTAGCTTTTCTGTCTTTTTCATGCAATGAATACCTCTTTTCATGCCAGGTAATGGACAATTTATTTATCCTTTGGGCTGATGTCTCTATGCAGACTTAGTAAGAAGGTGGCTTCAGGGAAAAGAAATCTTTGTTATAAAAACCTATTAATTTTTATTGAATAGACTTTTTTTGTTTTCAATGTCTTGTCTTCCTTCTTGTCTACAGAAAGGAATAGACAGAGAATTTTACCTCCTCTTTTCAATTTTTGATGAGAATGACAGCTGGTATCTGAACAAGAATATTGAAGCATTCACTGGAGACCCTTCAAAAGTAGATGAAAATGATGCTGATTTCATGGAATCCAACAAAATGCACGGTATGAAATACCTGATATCTCTTAATGATAGCTTTTTTACAGTCGTATTAGGAAGATGAGTTGGCAGGTTTTATCATCATTCACAGCTCACTGCACTGCACTAGAGAGTGAGCTGGAAAGCTGTCAGTCAGCTTATGGCCAGCTCCTGATGCCCTTGGAGTGCACATTGAAATCCCGGTCACAATGGCAATGAATTTGTCCACCTACCAACTACATCTGGAGAAAGGAAACAGAGCATTGGTTTTAGATACAATACTTAGTTCTGTAAAAAGGCACAAATCAGAGACAGGCATCAGCTGCAGAAGAAGCCAATGTTCACTAGGGTTTTAAATGTTGTTGCTGGCCTTGGCACTGACTCAGGCAGAAAAGTCTACCTGCTCTGCTCTGCCATCTCCCATTTGGGCAGTGACCACCTCTGGAAGAAAAGAGGCAAAGATGAGGGGAATGGCCAAAAATATTTTAAAACATCATTTCTGGATGCAAGTATCTGACTTCAGCATGGATCTCCTCCAAGGTATCCCTGGGATGACAGACTTGAGCAAATCACATAACCTATCTTTGCTTTAGATAAATATTGTTAGAGAACCCTGGGGCTTTCTGGACCCATCTATTTTATTCTTCCACTATGAGATGGATCTCATACGGAAGTTTTGTGCTTTTATAGCATCTTTCATACACTGATCACAGAGAACAATTGAAGATTAGGGAGTTCAGCCTCATAACACCCTTGTAAGAGAAAGATACACATTTAGGAAGTAAAGAAAGAAATCAAAGGTCAAAATCACATAAAAAGGCTCCACCAGAAGCGAATTTGTAACAGACTCTTTATGGCCCTCTCCATAGCCTTAATGATCCAGTTATATGTTCTCCAGACTGAAAGGAGGTACCTAATTTGTACATTTGGCTGGTGTCTGAGAGGTACGCTGAAAAGCTTGGAGGAGGAGTGCAACATCACTGCAAAGGGATCTTACAAGATTTTACGGGGTAAAACCAAAGAGGTAGAAGTTCCAAGTTTATAGGATTTTAATTTGATGTCCTCCAATGCTACCTTTGCTTCACAAAATGCCCCTTTAGCCACTTGCTGAGTCGTGAGTCTCTGGCCAGGTAGGTGGTAGGAGGCTCTGTGACGGGGTTCTGTGGACCTGCTGCTAACCGGGATTTTTCCTTCTCCTCCAGCTGTCAACGGCTACTTGTATGGCAATCTTCCAGGCCTGACCATGTGCAAGAATGACAGGGTCTCCTGGCACCTCATTGGGCTGGGCAGTCACTACGACATGCACGGCGTTCATTTTCAGGGAAACACCATCGACTTGAGAGGGACGACGAGGGACGGGCTGGCCTTGTTTCCTCATTTATCAGGGACAGCACTAATGCAGCCAGACCGTGTGGGTATGTTCATGAACTGATTTTGGTGGTGTGGCACTTGCAGATACCAGTCAGTCAAAGTGACAGTCAGTGAGATACTCTGCTCTGCACAAGGACCACGCTTCCTGAAAGCACGGAGAGTGTGAGGACTCAGCGTAGCTGAGAAGTCAGGCTGGGTTACTTTTCCGGGAAGGTGTATAAATCAAATATGCATGTGCACCAAAGACCAGAGACTTTAGTGACCTTGGGACAGGCAGAGCAGCAGGCAGAGATAGCTAACAGTATGCTCACAGAATTTCTATAATTCTCCAAAGAGACATATCTAGAAGAGCAAATCCACTGCCATGTGGATAGTCAGCATTATATAAGGTATTTTAGGACTTCAACAAAAGCTTTTCAATAATAGTCAGTCTTTAGAAGTTTCTTCAGAAGCTTATACATTAAAGGTACTTTTAAATCTCATGGGTAATCCAGTGATTCATACTTCAAACTAGGAGAGTATGAGTTGTTTGCTGGAGACAGCAAATAAACTTCATAATGTAGACTACAGCATTACTTCGCTTTACACTGGTGCAACTCTGTTTAGATCAACAGAGTCAGCAGGGTTGTATAAGGCTGTGCCAAGGGCCATCCTTGGCCAGAGCACCTGATAGAAATGTACATTGGAGTTGTGTATGTGCCAGGTTAGACCTCTGTTGCAGGTGCCTGTAAGACAACTGAAACTTTTCTTATGCAAATCCCAAATATTTCCACCATCTGTCATGAAACTGCTGTGTAGAACTTACACAAAACTATTCTAAGGGATTATTAATTTTTGGCTAACCTTCTACTGGCAATAAGGGAAATTGAATGAATTACCAGATCCTTACTATCACCAATGCATGTGATTTTTTAAAATTACATGTTATTTTATAATTTTCAAGACTTTTGCCCCCAAAGTACAGGAAATGGACTGAGATCTAGTCTGGACAGAGCTATGCTTCTAATTTTGGTTCTATCACTGACTCACATACAAAGCAGCTGTGAAAGTGCTTTCCTCCTTCACAGAGTGCTAGCAGGTGGAGCTGTGCAGGACAACATCATGGTCAGCTTCTGCTTGAGTAAATGGGAAGCAGAGAAGGAGAGTATAAATACTTAAATCTGCCCATGAACAGGCCAAAATATGCTCCCACAATCACTACAATCTTTGACCACCAGAGCTACCAAAAATAAAAAGGCCCATGGTGGCTTGGCCTTTCCTGGAGGGAGTGCAAGGGGTCAGAAAGTTGCAGTTTATCTCAAATTTGCATATAGAAAAATATATGTAAAATAAAATATAAGAAAGCATTCCTATATAGTGGGTCTGTATCTGTATTGCAGAGGCCTCCATTAGCCTGATTACACCAGACAAACTGCAGGAGCAGAGTGGAGAGTCTCTTGCACCGAAGGCTGATAGAGCGTCTCTGTGCTCAGGGACAAGGACCTAGCATCTCTGAAACACATCCCTTGTTTCTCCATGCCTTTATTGAGTTTTGCAATTAATGGTTCCTCCTACGTCTTCTTACGTTCCTCATGGGCATGTCTGCAGCATGGGCTTGCTGGCAGAGAAGGCTCACTGGCAAGCTTGTTCCTTCTGCCAGACATCTAAGTGCTTTTCAGAGTGGCCAACCTAATCTAACTCAAATAGTTAGAAGTAATTTATGGTGACTTTTGAGCAAGGATGGAGAAGGCTAGTGTTTCCTCTGGAGAAAAACAAGACCATGTCCTGCTGGATCCTGCACCTAGTTCACAATAACCTCATGCAATGCCAAAGGTTGGGGGCAGAGTGTCTGGAAAACTCAGCAGAAAACGACCTGGAGGTGCTGGTTGACAGCAGCTGAACATGATCTAGCGTGAGCCCAGCGGGCCAAGAGGGCTAGTGGCATCCTGGCCTGTACCATCAATAATGTAGCCAGCGGGACCAGTGCAGTGACTGTCCCCCTGTACTTGGCACTGGTGAGGCCACACCTTGAATCCTGTGTTCATTTCTGGGTCACTCATTGCAAGAAAGGCATTGAGGGGCTGGAGCGTGTCCAGAGAAGGGCAGCGGAGCTGGGGAAGGGTCTGGAGCATGAGTGTGGTGAGGAGTGGCTGAGAGAGTGTTTAGCCTGGAGAAAAGGAGGTTCTGGGGGAATCTTTTCACTCTATACTTCTCACTCTACCTGGGTGTTAGTCTCCTCTCCCAAGTAGTAACAAGTGACAGACAAAGGGGACATAACCTCAGGCAGCATAGGGGAGTTTTAGTTCATTGGAGCAATGATAACCACCTTCCGCCCAGGAAGTGGTGGAGTCATCACCCCTGGAGGCATTTACAAGATTGTAGATATGGCATTTGGGGAGATGGTTTAGTGGTGGACTTGGCAGTGCTGGGTTGATGGCTGGCTTGATGATCTTGGAGGTCTTTTCCAGCCTAGAATATTCTATCATTCTATATAAACATCTCCTTGCTTGACTTTCCATACAGCATCATAGATTAGGTTTGTCTGAGGACAGATCAGAGGTGTACGCAGGACCTAATTTGCCAGGCTGTTTTTTAGGTGTTTTATTTGCTGAAATGTCATGTGCTTTTCTTTCCAGGCACATTCAAAGTGGTTTGCAGGACTTTTGATCACTTTGTTGGTGGGATGAAACATCTCTACGAGGTCAGCAGCTGCCGCAACACCACCCAAGCTCAGCA
>VZRR01000412.1:170126-217259 GCA_013398015.1 Oreocharis arfaki
GTGTTTAGCCTGGAGAAAAGGAGGTTCTGGGGGAATCTTTTCTCTCTATACTTCTCACTCTACCTGGGTGTTAGTCTCCTCTCCCAAGTAGTAACAAGTGACAGACAAAGGGGACATAACCTCAGGCAGCATAGGGGAGTTTTAGTTCATTGGAGCAATGATAACCACCTTCCGCCCAGGAAGTGGTGGAGTCATCACCCCTGGAGGCATTTACAAGATTGTAGATATGGCATTTGGGGAGATGGTTTAGTGGTGGACTTGGCAGTGCTGGGTTGATGGCTGGCTTGATGATCTTGGAGGTCTTTTCCAGCCTAGAATATTCTATCATTCTATATAAACATCTCCTTGCTTGACTTTCCATACAGCATCATAGATTAGGTTTGTCTGAGGACAGATCAGAGGTGTACGCAGGACCTAATTTGCCAGGCTGTTTTTTAGGTGTTTTATTTGCTGAAATGTCATGTGCTTTTCTTTCCAGGCACATTCAAAGTGGTTTGCAGGACTTTTGATCACTTTGTTGGTGGGATGAAACATCTCTACGAGGTCAGCAGCTGCCGCAACACCACCCAAGCTCAGCAGCAGCATGGAGCCGTGAGGCTCTACTACATTGCTGCAGAGGAAGTTGAGTGGGACTATGCCTCAAATAAGAGCTCGGCACCAAAGATTTACAACATCAGCAGCAACGAGGAGAGGTACCCAAAGCAAAAAACAGTTGTGGGCACAGGACACACTTACAGTGGAGGGGAAGTTTTGAAGCACCATTTCATGATGCCAGCCTTGTACTTTTAAAGAGAAACTCTTTGCCAAACATAATACGAGAAAATGTATATGTAAAGTCACAGCCTCTCAGACTAGACTAGTTCATAGGCACCAGTTTCAAATGCTTTCATTTCAGAGTGTCTTGTAATGCCATTTAATTCAAGAAGGCTTCCAAGTTTGTGTTACAGCCCTGGCTCAACCTTACAATGACGCTCCCCAACCTCCTCCTCTCTCTTACTCTCCCCAGCCTTGCCATCCCAGTGATCTGGTTTTCATAGAGGAGAAACCCAGGTGCCTGTTCCAGATGTGAACTCCTGTAGGCAATGCAGGTGCATGAACGGGGTGCTGAACCTGCTTTTCTGCAGCATGGTAGCCCTTGGATCCCCTGAAAAGATCACAACATAAGTAACCCTGCAAGTGAATCACTGTACTGTGTTAAAGAATAAAAAACCTGTGAAAATAATACACATTCCAGATCATATTGCATAGACTGGTCTCTGAGGACACTTTGGTGAAAGCAAAAAGGAACATATGTCAAAAAAACCCCTTAGAAAAGCATCTGGGAAGCTGCTCCTTGTGCAGAAGAAGAAGAGTCTGTAAAAAATACACCGGAAGACTCATAGGTGATGATGTGAGTTTAAATAAAACATAAACTCCAGTAGCGTCAAAGGTTGCTGATGCACACACAGTCCATTACCAGAGTAAGCAGTATCCCTGGGGCGTTTTTTGGTTTTATTTAGTATATCGTGAGCCAACCGTGCAACTCCCTTGCCAGGGGCACCTGGAGATGAGCTTCCAGGAGACAGCTGCTCCCAGAAGAGCTGCACAGTGGGTTGTGAGTGTCCTCTACCGGCAAGTCAGCCCTCTGGGATCCCGTGGGAGCAGCAACAAACTGAGGGTAAACCTGGAAAGCATCCTCTTCCAGGTGCAGAAGGGAAAATGCGTTTCTCCCTTTATCGTCATGATGGGAAAGCATCCAACCTGGGCAGTACACAGAAGCAAGAGGGAAGCGTAAAGCAGCTCTTTCTTATCTCAGATGAGGGCATTTGTTTTAGAAGATCAAGCTTTGTTTATCATCTTCCAGTGGCTGACTAATAGCCAAGACAGCGAAAGCAGCCATCATGATAAGAGGACTCAGGTTTCCAGGGACAGGAAGTATCTTTTATTGGAGCAAACGATGCAGCTGGAGAGGGCAGCTGAAACCACTCTTACCTCACACTTCGCCTCTGCTCTGACAGCTCTGGTGAAGGATTTGTGTTCCCATAAGTTCTTGGAGAGTGCAATTTATCCTCAGCTTTACCCCCTTGAAGACGGTGTGCATTCAGTGAGGATTATCACTTGCTGTTTGCTGTTTGAAACCTCTTGCATCTCTCAGGGCCTTCACATCAATCAGCACATTGGATCAAGCTGTATATTCTCATTAAATCTGTTGTGAATAACACAACAGCTACTAGCTTTCAGATATGTATGCTTTAGTGCTCGCATTGCCTTTTTATTTTGCAGCTATGGGCGTGTGTTTCTGAGCCGAGCGGAAGACCTGATCGGTTCAAAATATAAGAAGGTGGTTTACAGGGAGTACACAAGTGGCGACTTCACACAGCACAAAGTGAGGACGGAAGAGGAGGAGCACTTGGAAATCCTGGGCAAGTAGCTCTCATGTCTCACAGACCAAACCTGTGGTCAGTGAGATTGCTTTCCAAAAATTAAGACATTTTCCCTCTTTTTTAAGATGGAAAAAAAGGAACACTGATGCCTACTCCAGGTATCAGTGATTTCACACACTATTTATGTAATTGTTGAGCGTAAAGATGCTTTCCAAATTAAAGAATTAATTCTTGAACATGAATAAGGAGTATCCTAACGAGTGCTATAATGGCAATTCCACTTGAATTCCAGGATTCACTTTAGCTTCAGAGCTTGTAACATGGGGGAGACTCTTGTAAACGGATTAAGACAATATTAAGGAGCTGGATTTGTATCTGCAATTGAGCAAGACATAATTTTACCCATCATAAAATAACCATCAGCTCATGTTTTTTATGAGGTGAAAAGCGGGCAAAAACTGCTCATAAAACAGTTGTAGAATCATAGAATATTTTGAGGTGGAAGATCATTGAAGTCCAGCTCCTGGCCCTGCACGAGTCACACCATGTGGCTGAGAGCATTGTCCAAGCACTTCTTGAACTCTGTCAGGCTGGTGCTGTGACCACTTCCCTGGAGAGCCTGTGCCAGGGCCCAAACACCCTCTGGGTGAAGAACCTTTTCCTGACATGGAAACTAAGCCTCCCCTGACGTAGTTTCATGCTGTTCCCCTGGGATAACCTTCTCTAGGAAAATATTTACCATTTCCTTTTCTGAAGGACAAGAGTAAACAAAAAAAGTTTTAAAAAGGTGGCAATTACCAGATTAAGAAATAAAATTTTGAAAGATTCAAAAACCATCCTCAGGAATTTTTCTGAAAAACCAGCTGTCCAAAGACCTGTCTTCAGAGTGAACAATTCTCTTCATTGACTGAAAAGAGATTTTTTTATACATATGGAGCTTTTAATCTGCTGAGATAAACCAATTTTGATGGCTTTCCTGGAAAAGTAGAAAAGCCCAAGGGTTTTGATAGAGACTTTGGCTCCACTCCATGGCCAAGCTATTGAAAGCTTGTTGAATTCAGAAAAGCAGCATTAATCACTGGCGTCTTCTGTTGGAATTTAGGACCGTTACTCCATGCTGAGGTTGGTGACTCTGTACTGATCGTATTTAAGAACAAAGCCAGCAGGCCTTACTCGATAAGTGCACATGGTATAGAAGAAGTGGGTTGTGAAGAAGAGCCTGAGACACCAATTACCCTCCCTGGTAAGGCTCCCCTTTTTTTTTCCCCCTTCTTTTCTTTGAGCTACAAAAGCATTTTAGCACATGACTGATAATCCCTCTTCCAAGCTTGCCCATATCTATATGTTCTCCCAGGCATAATATGCTCAATGTTTATTCAGCTACAGTTCTGAGTTGTTATACATGTAGGTTCTTGATCAGGTGAGCATGTTTGGGCAGAGAATGAGCCTTCATTCCTATCAGGGGTAGAAACAGGAATGTAATGTTACTAGACAACCCCAGAAAGAGAGAGAAGCAGGCCCATAATCACGGCAAGAGAAATGTGAGCCAGTGCTGCATTTGGCTCCAGACTGACACTCTAAAAATGTTTAAAAAACTTTCTGACTCAGAGGCAAGAATTGCAAATGGTAATATTAACTCTGCCTCTCTCAAGCTACACAGAATTGGCATTTGCACCCAGAGTCACACATAAAATGCAAAATGTAGCTGTCAGGCAAATTAACAATCTTTGGAAAAGGGTACCAAACACACCTCAGTTTCTACTGAGGAAAACAGTGGTAAACGATTTTTCATATACAAAATTCCTGTCAAACTTTTTGAACTTCATTTACATTCTAGTACGTTTACATTCTAGTAGGAAGTCAAACCCAGGCATTGCAGTCAATCCAAAATGTGTACATACCTTTGCTTTCCAACACTCATGCAATTTTTTTTTCACAGTATTTTTGAAATCCAGTGTGAAACTAAACGAAAAGAAATTTTGATGTAACAAAGCTCTTTGCAAGCTGAAATTTCTTTCCTGTGAGCAGCAGTACAATGACCCAGAAACTCATGTCCAAATATGAGCCAACATCTGCCATGCTGGAGTTTGATGGATGTATACCTGTGGTTAATACATGGGGGAGGGAAAAAAAGGGAACTGATTTATAGATGATTCCCTTGTTTTGTTGTTTGCTCTTGACGAGCTGATGCTGTTGACGCTGTTAGGCTGGCAGTTGAGGTGCAGCAACCGGAACACTCCTGTCATGTCTCCTGTGTCCACATGGGAGCAGGCTTGGGATGAGTTAGATGAGGGAAGGTGTCTGTGATTCAGAGTAAGCCAAAAGCACTCTTCAGCAAGATCTAAGGACAGACTTTTCCTTAGGAGCTTGGAAAAAGCAGTTAACATAGAAGACAAATACCTGAAAACAAGAAAAATTTCTGGGCACCACAGTCCCCACTATCATCGTTTAGAAATCCTCACTGTCTGTCTTCCTAAGCCAGGCTGGACTGCTCACCCCAAACTAGCCAAAGATGGTCTAATTCTACTAAATCCTAATTCAGTCATCAGACAGATTTGCATCCTGACAAACTGTACTCCTGAGAGCACTGCCAGCTCCTAAAGAAACTGTGGGGGGCATGGTAAATAGATGCAGAGAGCATATCCATAGCAGCCTGTGCTAAACCAGCTCTCATCTGCCCCAGCTTTGTTCTCTCCCTGTCCCTTCTTCCATTTACCCAGAAGAAAAAAAGGGACACAACATCCATTTTCCTCATGTTTATCATTCTTTTCAGGGGTTATGCCTTATTTGCACTTCAAAGATGGGTCTTCAATGCCCTCTGAAATGTGATAGCTTTTAGGTAGGGTGGAGATTTTTTCCATCTACAGCCTCCAAACAAACTCCTCCTAAAGTGAGGAGTAAAAAGCAAGGAAAGGGTGGATGACCATGACCAGCCTCCCTTCTCAGATCATGCCCTCTAAAAAGAGGCGATGACATGTAGGTTAGATACAGGTGGATGGGAAACTCTTCCCTGGCCTATGTCTCCATGACATAGACTTATTGTCTCCATGACATGGTGCTTATCCTGTAAGAGTAAATGATATTGCAGTACTTACATGAGACCCATCTCATACTGTATGAGAGTTGAGAGTCACCATTTTTTTGTTTTTGTAGCTACCGCTGTACAGTAAAACCCACTGCTGCATGATGCATGAGCGGTGTAGTGGCTCGGTGACACAAAACTAGGCTCAGTCACTTCCCAACCCTTTAGGCTTGAAAACCCTCCTTGTCTAGATGCCTACATCTATTGGCAGCTGTTGGGTTGTAGCTGTACTGAAACCACGGTCAAGAGTTCTGTCATTTCCCTTTTTTCACCTGACTTATAGCATGTCACACGATGCTCTTGGCTGTTGTCACCCTGAAAGATTTTTGGGACAGAGATTGCCTGGTTCAACACTTCCCCACCACTTAAAAGGGCAAGGTGTTGACCACATCTTGGTCTCCTCACCCTTTCCTGCAGTACCAGCAAAAAAACAAAGCAGGGAAACACAGCATAGGCAGTTCGTCTGAACACAGAAGTTTGTGTTCAGTGTAGAGAAATGATCCTCACCCAAATAGATAATTTCCTCATCTGTTTGTTATGGGTTTTTTTAAATCAGAGGTCAGGGAATTCCTGCTCAGGGAGGATGTGGCAGAGATGACGACATTTGGGAAGGAGCATAGGTTCTCTGGCAATTTCTGTGGAGTAGGGTCTTATCTGGAAGAGGAAAGAACCCCCCTGCTGCTCCCAGACAGCAGGTTGGTACACATTCAGCTCTCCTATCTAGGCCTCCAGCTGACACACTTCTGCAGCACCCTCTGCAAAATCCCAGTGGCAACTGCCACTTCTTTCTGCCCTTTTCAATTGAGAAGGTCCAAGAAACATTTTCTGAGCTTGGCTCCCAATGTCCCACCTGATCTCAAGCATCAGCAGCCAAGATCATTGAATTACTATAAGTTTAGCCAAGGGGAAAGATGGAGAGTCCTGTTTGTAAACTTCCTTCTGTAGGATGCCACTTTTGTCAGTATCATTTGCAGATCTTCTTTTCTGGGGCAATCTGCCTTCATTTACACCACGGGAACCTCACTGACCTCCTGGAAGACAGAATCATACTCCTATCCCATTGCTGCATGCTTCCACAGGTAGTTTTGATGCGGATAACTTTTTGCTGAGGAAGGTAGCAGGTCTGAGTTAGATACTATTCAAAGCTTCTAATACCCAGCTGCTCAAGGTAAAATTGCTCTCTCTCTGTTTCAGGGGAAATAAACACCTACAGGTGGAACGTCCCAGAACGATCTGGTCCTGGCAAAACAGATCCAAACTGTATCACTTGGGTTTATTATTCAACAGCAAATTTTGTTAAGGTAACCAAGAAATGGTCATTAAAGCTTGTATTGCTTTGGCTAACGCGTCCTGCCTTGTGTAATGTTACTGAAAGGATCCTGCTTCTCAGCTAGGAGAAGACCACTGGCTAGAGAAACCATTTACAGAGCTAGATGCTTTGTCCTCTGATAGCAGTTGTATATGCCTGGGTAATTTAATCTACTGAAATCCCAAGGTATTGAAATTACCACAGTAATGTGATTTCCTCCTTAAAGAATAGTTGAAGGGATTTGGGGTGAAGACAAAACATTACACAAAATCACAGAATCACAGAATAATGAGTAAGGTTGAAAGGGACCACTGGACATCATTGCTTTGGTAAATTAACAGAGAGACATACAGAGAAAGAAATTTTTAATCAGACTGATTTTTTTTCATCTGATAGGAAAAAGCAATTTAATCTTTAGTTAATATGTATCTATTTCATAACTGGATGAACTGAAAATCTGTAACACGTGTATTTATTTTATTTCAGGACACATACAGCGGTCTGGTTGGGCCTCTTGTAGTTTGCAGAAAAGGCACTTTAGATGAAAGAGGTCTAAGGAAAGACATTGATCGTGAATTTACTCTTCTGTTTATGGTGTTCGATGAAAATGAATCCTGGTATTTGAAAGAAAATATTGAAACATACCTTCATAAGGATCCTGATGATTTTAATTCCACTAAGAACTTTGAAGAAGGCAACTGCATGCATGGTATGTAGGACTTGGCGGCAGCAGCCAAGAGGAAAGAGGTTTATTTTTCACAGCCTTTTTAGGAAGGTATTGGACTTAGCCTGCAGTTACCCAGCCATGTCACAACTTCATAAACTGCAATGCTGGAAACAAAGAGATTTCACGAGGCCCAGCCAAGATATTTTTCTAACAAGATAGTTTACTCCTACACTCTTGGGAAGAAGCTGCCCTGCTGGAATTCCCCTGTCATTTGGGAGCCGTGTTCCTCCAAGGCTTGTTTTTTAGGAGCATAAGGACGATATTTTAAAACAGTGGCTGTAGTAGCAGCCAGCACAGGAGCCAGGCAGAACAGACTGGACGGGGACACACACAGCCCTGGCAAAGCAAACTTTTCTTTCTACAGTTGGCATTAGGCATTAGGCATTAGGCATACATTTTAGGCAACAATTCTGTTCCCTCTTTTTCCATGTAGCTTCTCAGCATAAATCCAGTTTGTTCAGGAGTTCAATCTCAACCAGTAAAAGTCCAATTTGATACTTTTCAAGGCAGAAAAATGTTTGGTGATGTATACTTACATAATTTAGAAACGGAAACAAAAGCATGACTGTCTCCCTGCAATGGCAGTGGTCACTGTGGACCGCACTTGTCCTGACCACACGCCTGTCCCCTTTCTGCCTGAGCACTCTTTCTCTCCTGAAAGTACAAAGGGTGCCTGAAGTGGAGGTTATCATCACCCATACCATGGCCAGTTATTAACCATTCCTATTTTGTCATTCTTCCAGCAATCAATGGGAAGATTTACAACAGTCTCTTGGGTCTAACGATGAATGAAGGCGATAGGACAAACTGGTATTTGATAGGAATGGGCAATGAAGTGGATATCCACACAGTTCACTTCCATGCACAGACCTTCATCTTCAAGGTTGGTAAAATAAACCAAAGTAAAACTTTTATAGTGTGATGGGAAATTTATGAGAAAAAAAAAAAATTCCAGATTTCCAGCCTGGTTTTGTGACTTGGGCACAGAGCCCTGGGCTGATGCTGAGGTTGGTGGGAGTTTCGCATTTGACGGAAATATGAAATGAATGAGATCCTTGCAAAGCTTCTATTACTGTGAGCCTGTTATGAAATATGAATACAGGGCACCATTAGAGGACATGGTTAGGTGGGTTAGAATATTTATAAGGGTAGATACAGGGAGGAAATTAGAGAGAGTTATGCCAGCTTAGAGTATGGTTTTACACTGTGACAGTTTGCCGCTGGCAGGACTTCCTGAAAAATCTATCTTTCAAAGAAACACCTTTGCTCAACCAGCAGTTGGAGTCATCAGGAGGGGTCTGCTTTTGTTATTTAATGGATTGAATGAGAGTTGTCCATAGACCTCAGTTTCCCCAGATGATGCTCACTAGAAATGTATGAGAACCATTTGATCTGCCTTAAGGAGCTGGAAGTCTAACTGGAATATTTCAGAGCCTGTTGGGGGGTATTTGAGGCACAACCCTCACAACTCTTGGTCTGCTTTGCCACAGACAGATAAGGACCACAGAGGAGACGTATATGACCTTTTCCCCGGGACTTTCCAGACAGTTGAACTTGTAGCAGAAAACCCTGGAACGTGGCTTCTGCACTGTCATGTGGCCGATCACATCCATGCTGGCATGGAGACAACCTACACCATCAATAAATCAGGTGCAGTATCAGCAACATCCCAGGATGCAGAGGTGGTATGGCAGCACAATTGGATGGAAGGCAGGGTGGAAGGGAAGAGACCTCACCTGTGGACCGGTAGGGAGCACCTGTACTGCCATGGCCAGTTAGCAGTGATAAGAGGACAAACACCCCCAATGACATGGCAAAGGCAGCAATCTTTGGTGTACTTCGCTGCACCTTGAAAGCAGTTGGTGCTTCACAAGTGCCCTTCTGAGACAGTGGCAGCCTGGAGACCATTTGTCATTTAAAGGTGGTGCAGAAAACATCTGCAAAGCTGTTTTTCGGCCTTTTCGCCACACTGTGTGGGAGGGCCTACAGCCTGGCATGGTGCTGGTTCCTTCCCGTGACCCCTGACGACTCACAGAGCTGTTAGGGCTCCTCCCTGCATAGGCAGACACTAGCTGAGATAAAAAGAGGCTCCAGAAAATGGTTTTTCATCTTGTCCAAGAAATAGGTGATCTCTTGACTAAGAAAAGTTGGCAAACCTTTTGAGTGGCGCTTGTCTCTTCCAGCACGTGTGAGTGAAGCCAAAAGTGTTTTGTGAGCTTCTCCACATCACATAACTTCACTCAACATCTGGATCCAGCATCTCCTGCCTAGGTCCCCACTGTGCTGGCTACACTTCTCTGCAAGGGTTGAAACAGTGCCAGCAGGCACACCTCATACCTATAACCCTGTAGCAGTATGATGACTAATGTAGATGCCAAATGTAGCCAAAACACTCCTTCACTGGATATGATGAATTTATTTGATTCCACATATTCATGTGGGCTGTGAGATTTCAAACGGACAAGTAAACGCAGAACTGAATCATGGAATGGTTTGGTTTGGAAGGGTTTCAAGATGATTCAAAGATCATCTGGTTCCAACCCCCCTGCCATGGACAAGGACACTTCCCACTAGACCAGGTTGTTCAAGGCCCCATCCAGCCTGGCCTTGAACATTGCCAGGGATGGGGCATCCTCAGCTTCCCTGGGCAACCTGTTCCAGTGCCCCACCACCCTCATAATAAAAAATTTATTCCTTATGTCCCATCTAAATCTACCCTCTTTCAGTTTAAAAGTTACTCCTTGTCCTATCACTACAGTAAGTAGTGGAGTAACAGAGATGCCTACAGAGAAGGGGGATGTTGCCCATGGAGCTGGCCAGAGGAACAGCTGTGATGGTCTGATCACAATTTCTGTTCAGATCAACAAGGTAGAAATAATGAAATAAAGTCAACTCCACTTTTTCAAAAGAGAAACAAATTATTTATAAAGGCTTTCAACTTAACTATGCTTTTTTAATCTCTGAGAAGAGAGAAGAGAGTGGGAAGTTCCTTCAGATGGAGGACACACAACTGGAGCATACAACACAACTACTGCAACAAATGGAACCACTGCAGAGGGTAAGGATTTTTTAAAATGCCATTTAAAATTCTTCAGATTCATGCACAGATTTCTTATTGACGACTCTCTTTTAACAGATTATGACAACAAAGTGGGCAACTTTTTCGGCAAAACTTTGAGTCCTGGAGAAGCCAGCCTTATACTCGCAGCTTTTGTTTTCATTGGACTTGTTCTACTGTCAACAGCATTAATCTTCTTCTGCTTCATCACCCACCAAGGAAATAGAATCCATTACACGGCTCTGCATGATAAAAGTGCATTTCTGACAGATTCCCTGTAAATCCCCCCTTTTAATATCGTTCACAGGGACTCACTGGATTTCACGACATAGAATCATAAAATCATTAAGGTTGGAAAATACCTCTAAGATCGTTGAATCCAACCATTAACCTAATACTGCCAGGCAACGTGCTGCTAATGAAACTGGAGCAGGGCATATGCTGACAGTCCTACCCTGTGGCCAGTGCTCACAAGAGTGAACACGAGCTGTAGGGCTCAGCCTACAGAGAGCCGTGTACCACCCATCACCATTTCCACTCCTCTGGAGTTCAGCTGAGCTTTGTCCAAGGTCCAATCTGGCAGCTGAGCAGAGCAGCACACCTCTTGGCATCCACAGGATTTCCACAAGAGTGAGGAGCAGGCAGCATGGCATCCATGTGCTCTGTGCAGAAACACAGGGTTCACACAAGGAAATAAAAACCAGCTGGGACTGGCTTAAGTTGTCAGCTTCTGAAGGAGCAGGTGCTAATCTCCAAGTTCCTGCAGTTGCCCAAAGTCTGGCCCAATGAATTCACCATGATTCAAGTGATTCTCCCTTTTTTTTCCCTGTTAAATGAGGAAACTGTGCACCGGGGACAGATTTTTGAAGACCTACAAATAAATTTTAGAATGTGATGGGTTCAGCAGTGCCCCTGCTGTTAGTTTCTAACAGCTTTTATTTATCTCTAAAAATGTAGCCCTGAGCAACCTCCAAGAGATTAATTGACTTTGTAATTGCTGCTTGTTGTGGTCCTGATTCTGTACCTCTTCTTTGCACTGAGCAGCACCTCTCTCCCTACCTGTAATGAAGCCGTCAGGAGGATGATCTTTGTGCTCTGCGAGGCAGACAGACAGAATCAGGCCATGTTTAGTGATACTTGAATGTTTATAGATAATTTTTAGTTAGATTTTGTTCATTCTTGCCTGCTCATGCCTGCTATAGCTCTCACAGAGGAATTCCAGAACAAACACCTTCGTAAAACTGTTTACACGAATTTGATTTTGAATGTAAATTCAAGTTGCTGGTTAGGTTTTTTTAATTTTATTTTTTCCACTTCTGTATTTTAAAGTATGTTCAAAGGTAGGAAATTTTACTGTGCAACACTCTTACTGTAGCTTAATGTGTCCTGCATTGATGTTCAATCAAACAATATGTTAAAGTTTCTTGGATGTTTCTCAGTAATTTCTTTGTTTTCCTCAGTCATTTGAAAGCACACACATGAAGTAGAAATGCAGGACTGAGCCCTAATAGAATTTACATTGCAACAATAAACAAAATTTCCTTCTCAAAATCTTCCATTTGAGCTGGCAAAACCAGATACTCTAAACCCTTTCACCTTCCTGTTCTGTAAACATTAAAATTGGGGTCTCCTGTTCTGTGCAAAAACACTGTCTGTCTGTGCAGAACTTTTGTTCTCTGCATACATATAAAATTAAAGCCTTTCACTTAAACATGCACAATTAAGAAAGGAAATTATTTGGTACTTCCCTTCTAGGGTAGCTAATGTGGCTGATGTTTTAGAAACAGAGTCGTAAGTATCTTTTGACTGTAGAAACCAACCTGCCAAAGTGATTAAACTGATAATAAAAAATCCAGCTATTTGTATGAACCTTCTGGCACAGTTAATTTCTTCTGGCCCACTCCTCAGCTGGACAGTGGCTGTGAAACCAGAACAAAGGCTACAAAGGGCCCCAGGACATCACTGCTGCCGGACCAGGTGACACAGCCTGCCACAGAGATCATGAAACATCACAGAAAGTGCAAAGCAATGAGTTTATCATTGCCTGCCTGGTGCAGACAGCCCCGTGCCAGCTGTGCCCTGACAGCTGTGTTGAAGGACAGCATCAGTGTTGGGCTGAAGCACTGGCAGCAACAGAGTTAAGCAACAAAATGAACAGAAGATCAAGTCGCCAGAGCAGGCATGTTCTCCACAGAGTGCTACAGGCCCTCAAGTATGAAAAATCTGGATTACAAACTGGGGTAGCAGTTGGGAACTGTCCTAAACCCAAAAGCTTGAAAGGTGACAAATACAAGGTCAACTTTCAGAAACTTCCCAGAGGACTAAGCAGCCCTGTAAGCCACACAATGGGAGCTGGCTGAAACTGCTCTAAAAACCAAACCAGGAAAGTGACCAAAGGAACAGAAGAGAACATGGAAGAATTTATACTTTTTTTTTTTCCACCGAAGAAAATTGTGCCTTAAGAAGGTTTTTGAAGGACTCTGCATAGTTAAGAGATGTTGATGAATGTAACCTGCTTACATTTCCATAAGATGTTTGAGGTCTTCAGTTAAAGCTTCTTAAGGAAATGAAATCACCATGGGATGAGGAGTCCATGGAGGTTAAATGACTGGTTAAAGGACAGTGAAAAAGCGGTCAGATTTCATGCTGAAAGTCACTCATGGGGTGCTACAAGGACCCTTGCTCTTCACTATTTTATCTAAGTGTTGTGAAAAAGAGTGGACGAGTGACAGTCTTAAGCATATATAGCATGAAAAATCAGTGAAAAAAGGACAAAATTTAGTAACTGATACATTTACAGTACTACGTGTGGAAAAAAGCAATCCTAACCTTATGTGCTTCATACTGTGTAAGCATCTCAGAAATGGGATCTTATATGTAATACTTCCATGACAACATTGGCTCCAGTGTTTTCTAGTGGGCAGAAAGACAATTGAATGCTAGGAATCAGTACAAATTAAGAATAGAGCGAAACAGAAATCCACTTAGTCCCGTTACATAAATGTCTGGGGCACATGCATCTTGTATACAGCATGAGTCAAATCTCCTGGCCTCATCCAGCAAAGGACACAGCAGCACAAGACCAGCACAAAAAGAACAAGAAAGGAAATCAGACTGTTGTAGAACAGTTTCCATATGAGGAATGATCTCCTTGGCTTATGGCTTGGAAAAAACAGAAAGGACAATTGAAAGCAGATAGGATAGTGGTTTTATAAAGGGAGATTTGAGTAGAGAAGGGAATAGTTTGTCCCTTTTGTAGAAAGCAATGAGCTGGGGGAATGTTGCATGAAAGCACAGCCCAGGAGGTGGCTCTTCATGGGGCAGACATGTGACTTCTGTCACATGAGCAGGCTGAGGATACTCCAGGGTTGCAGAGGTACAGAAACCAACAGGAAAAGCACAGAGGGGCAAATAAATTAAGGGTTATTAAAGGTGAAGGCACCCCAGTGTCTCCCTCCAAAAATTATGTGAAAAGCGGTGATCAAACATTTTGGGTGGGGAAAATGCAACAGTAGATGATGCTAGGTAAGTTATGAGCTTGGAGCATCTGTCAGACTGGGGTGGGGAGGTGTGTGTTGAGAGAACTGGGGCTCATCAGCCTGGAGAAAGTGCCTCAGGGGATGTTCACAGTGTGTGCAAACAGTTGATAGGAGAGCAGCATGGACAGAGTCAGGCTGTTCTTGGCAGTGCCTGATGACATGACCTGAGCTGATGGGCACAAACTGTGACACAAAAAATCTCCATTCAAACACTGTACCTGGGTCGAGGCAACCACAGACATGAGTACAGACAGGGAGAACTCATTGAGAATCCCCCTCACTGGGGGTTCTTGCAGATGAAAAGCTGGACATGAACAAACCGTGCTCAGAGTGCAGAAAGCCAACCTCATCATGGGCTGCATCAGAAAGTGTAGCCAGCAGGCCAAGTGAAGTGATTCTGACCTTCTACTTCGCTCTCTTGACACCCCACCTGCAGTGCTGCGTCCAGCTCTGAGGCCTCCAACACAAGAAAGACACGGACATGCCGCAGCACATCCAGAGGAGGCCACAAAGATGATACAAGTGAGGGCTGGAGGGCTGGGCTAGGAGCCTCCTAGAAGACAGATTGAGAGAGTTGTGATTGTTCAGCCCAGAGAAGACAAGGCTCTAGGGAGACCTCACTGTGGCCTTCTAGTACCTAAGGGGGCTTATAAGAAAGAGGGAGAATGACACTTTACAAGGATATGCAGTGATCAGAGAAAGGGGAATGGCTTTGAACTGAACGAGGGTGGGTTTAGAACAGACTTTACGAACAAATTATTTATTGTGAGGAAGGTGGCACAGGTGGCACAGGTTGCCCAGAGAAGCTGTGCATGCCCCATCCCTGGTGGCGTTTAAGGCCAGGCTGAATCTGGTCTCGTGGGTGTCCCTGCGCACAGCAGGGGGGCTGGAACTAGATGATCTTTAAAGTCCCTTCTAACCCAAGCCATTCTGTGATTCTGTGACCCCCAGAGGGCTCGGCACCACCCTGACCCCTATCCCGAACTGCAGGACACCACCCCTCGCCCCCCGCCCTTCGCCGGGCGGGGCCGGGCCGGGCTGGGCCGGGCTGCGGGGGCGTTCCCGAGCCGAGTCGGGCGGGGCCCAGCACAGCCAAACCCAGCACAGCCCAGCCGAGCTGAGCCGTGCCGTGCCGTGCCGTGCCGGAACGCGCCGTCCCCGCCATGGCCATCGCGCACATCGCCACCGAGTACGTCTTCTCCGACTTCCTGCTGAAGGAGCCGCCGGAGACGCGCTACAAGGGGCTGCGGCTGGAGCTGGCGCTCGACAAGATCGTCACCTGCATCGCCGTGGGGCTGCCGCTGCTCCTCATCTCCCTCGCTTTCGCCCAGGAGGTCTCCATCGGTAACTCCGGCAGCACCCCTCTGCCGGTTCCCGGCGGCGAACAAAGGGCTCGGCGGGGCGGGGGGCGGCGGAGCGGAGCTCAGGGCGGGAACACAGCGCTCGGTGGGGCTCAGCTGCCGGGAGGGGTTCCCGCTCGGGGCAGGGCAGAGGGCGCCTTTGGGCCGCGGGAAGGAAAGCTGCCTGTCTTCTGAAAACATTCTTCCGGAGAGAATCCCTGGCAGCAGGCTCATCCAGGTGTGCTAGGCTTCCCCGCCAGCCCTTCCCGCGCTTCCCTGTGCCGTCCTCCTCGCTGGGGCATGCCCTGGCCGCTGCCGTTCTCTCAACACCTCCCGAGCAGGAGCTTTGTCAGCCCAGCCGGTGCATCTTCTCCCGCGGGGGTGATAGGGAGCGCTGAAGCCGTGCCGCCCTTTGTTTCCCAGCGCAGTTCAGGCTGGAGCAGGCAGCCGGGATGTGCCCCGGGAACTGCCCGTCTGCTGGCGCTCCCGGCGCTCGGGGTGTTTGGCCGTAGGATCTCGGTGTCGCTCAGCAGCTGTCAGGGACAGGTGCCGCGGAGAAGGGCTGTCAGAGCTCTGCTTTTGCACTGCAGGCTAGTCACCCACAGGACGGGCAGTGGGAGAGCTCTCTAAAGCTTTCCACCGCTCCTCTGTGCTCTTGCAACTGTTCCAGTTCAGTTTTCAATTTCTGCTGTGACTCGCTAGATGAAACTATGCTTTACAGGTAAAGGGCCAAGATTTCTAATTATTTTACTATCTCTTTTTTTACCCACCTCCCCAAGTTACAGAAGTGATCATGCAGCAGCCCTTGCCATGAGGAGTGGAACTAAAGGATCTTTAAGGTCCCTTCCAACCCAAGTGCACTATATGGATGAAGATTTTAATGGTCAATAAGCAGTACTGTCCATTTTGAGACGGGGGTGAATCATAGGATTTCCAGCCTTTCAGAGATAGTTCAATTTACTGCATGTACCTGTTTACTGGCATTCAGTGATATATACCTGATCCCCATCATCTACGGGATTGAGTCAGGTGAATGTCAGGAGAGTGGAAGATGGAATGGGACTTTGAATTAGTGGTGAATCTGTGCAAAGCCATCATGAATATCATGATACCGATCAGATACCAGACTGCTTAAGAGATAAGATGCCCCAGATTGCTATATTTCCAAACAGCTGCACACCTATTGCGCTACATGTGGGTTTGATCCAGATCACTGCACAGGGGAGTGAAGGACAACCAGACTGGGAATGCTGAGACCTATCTGAGCCCTGTGGCAGCCCTGTTCATCCAGAAACTGGATGGATACATCCATATTTCTGTACTCTAACCTGCTTCTTTTAGTTTTAGATCTGCTACAGATATGGGCACATTTCTTCCTCTTAAAGCAATATAAAAGAGGGTTTGCATTTCCATACACTAGCTTGTGTCTGGGCCCCTTAATTCTTCTTTCTGCTTCTACTCTAGGAGTGCTAGATCCAGTTTGAAACAGTGCCTGTGTACCAAGATTTCTTTTATTTCTTTCATTTTTGTCCCTTACACAAAGATCAAACACGGAGTTGAACTGCAGAGTTCAGTAAAGTGTGCCTTTCTTTCAGATGAGTTAAGTTCTCATCTTTCAATTATTTCAATATTAAAACTATTTCAAATTGAATCTGTGAGTGCACTAGATCCATAAAGCAAGAATAAAAACGTGGGCTGCATCTTGCTAGTGCTTCTTTTTGCTTACAATCCTGAGCACCTGTTAGAAGAAAATATTGGGTTGAAAACTGAGCTTTTTTAGTTGAAAAACAAATATGAAAGTAAGTATGAGGAATACATCAGGCCCCGGGCATGGGTGGAACTGCACCACGTGGTGTCCATACAGAAAGTGATAGTAAATCAGCCGTGCTGCTGTTACAGCTGTCACCTATTTCCCACACAGTCCTTGCAGCTCAGCAGGCTGGCTGCATATGGGACAGCACAAAACTGCTTCCATTAAGGCATTTGTGAGAACACAGAGGATTTTAGGCCCTGGAAATTCCTGGTTGTCTGAGCTGTGGTGTTCAGCCAGTGATAAAATAGACAGCAAGGTTTGTTTTCAAACACTTCCTGTTACAATCACGATCTAAAAAAGCTCAGGAGTTCTAAACTGAGGGAAAATGTCAGGGTCCAGTTTTAGGTCTGAAAAAGAGCAGCTCAGAGGTGGATGTGAAGGTGGTGGAAATACCTACCTCAGAGTACAAAATCTGAACACCCTTTCCAAAAATGAATGCTCAGCTCCTATTTCTGTTGGGATGATTGAATTCTTCCCACATCAGATTCTCTTGGCACCTCATCCTGTCACCTGTCCCTTCCTGCTCTGCTTTCCTGTTCTGTTTCAGTGTGGTGTCAGATACCTGCAATTTTCCTCCTACGCGCAGTTGCTCTTAATTGTGCACAATTATTGAGATGTTTACAAAGGCTATGGGAGTTTTCTGAAGCCGCCGAGTAACTTTTAGTTTTGATGGGAGTTTCAGGAAATAAATGAGATTCTAGTGGAATCACAGAGGATTTCTCTGCTGGAGGTGTGGGAAACCTAGCTGCAGCACCCAGCCAGCGAGCACTGCTGAAACTGTGGGGTTAGTGCCAGCACCCCACTTTGGCATCCTTCAGGGGCAGGAGGAGAACTAACCTGAGTGTACTTTTGGCTATATTTTAGAAATCCATGGTCAGCTGTAGTTTAGTGAGGATTTTTATCTGGTTCTGGTAGTGCTTAGAAGAGATCGAGCTGTTCTCTGCTATCCCTGGGAATCTTTGCTGCTTGAAATCCTGCACCTGTTATCTCTTTGCAGTTAGACCTTGTTTTATACAGTTTTACATAATTTTATGTAACAGTATATATACTGGGAACGGGAAAATGGAAATAACCATAGGATTCTGAGGATTGTGTTGTACATGTATATTCCTTGTATTAGGGCTTGATATTATTTCCTTATATTATTTGGCAGTCCTTGGGTAAATATACTACAGGTGGTCAGGTAATGTGGTTATAGAAATCATCTAAATATAGCTAAATTACCCATCCTTTTTATAAAGGGGAAAAAACCCTCTGAAAGACAGATCACCCTCAGCAATTTCTGAGCCACAAATTAATAGAATTTTATCTGCGCCATTTTTCCATGACCAGGATTTTGTAAGAATACTTCTGAGTCAGGATTGAGAATTCCAGTTTCTGAACTTGGTTTGTGTGTATTGTGAGATGTGCTTTCTTACTGTAAACAACTTGGCTGAAAACATAGATAGTTATTCCCAAGGCACTACTTGGAGCAGGATAATGCAGCTGTAGGCAGGTACAGTCAGATGAGCAGAGAGGAAATTGAAACAAGCTGCTTCATTTTGGCCTCTGCCAAAATTCAGCTTAGTTGTGGGAAAAGTATCAATGGCTGATCTTGGGTTGTATCTCAAAGAAAAGCAGATGTGAGAGCTGTACACTCAACATCAAATATTTTAATCTTTTTCCATAGGAAGGCAACTGAACTGCTCATCCGTTCTTGCTGCCAAATGATGTTGTTTGACCTCCTGCACACAACAGCTTCCAGGCACCGCTGTGCATTGGGCAGCCTGTGCTGGTTGCATTCACTGCAGCCTTGTGTGGGAGGTGATGGTGGAGAGGGGATACAAGGAGGGAGGGAGAGAGTGGAGAAGAAGGGAATTTTGTGGTGGCCCCAGCAGCCCTTACTGCATGTTTGGTTCGGGTGTTGGTTGTGAATGGCTCATCTGTAGCTGGAGTGAAGTAATCCATGTGTTTTAGCATCTCCGTTTTATCATAAAAGAAAACACCTTGTAAACCTTTCCACGACACAGAAACCATCACATATTGAGTAAAGACAGCTGAGAAACTTGGTTGTAATCGTCATGAAGGCTCCGTCTGTCAAAATGGAGATTTGCTGCACTGAAACCATCTTATTTCCCACTGGTGCTCTCTGGTGCATCTTACCAGGCTGGAGGGTGCTCAGAGGTGGCAAGGTGGAGCCTTGCCTTATGCTCTACACACCACGGGGTTAATGTCCTCATTGACCACTTTGGACTTTCCTAGTGGTGACAAATCCTTGCTTGCCCTGCTCGTTTTCGTCCTAGTTTCTGGGCACTTTTTTCACCCAATTTGTTTTTTTTTAGTATGGTATCACCTGAGGTTTCCATGCAGTTGGCTGCCTGTGGGATTTGAGGTGCTTTGGCTGGCAGAAAAGACAGAGTGAAGGGTGTTAGTTGGGAACTCTGGGTGCTGCATCCCAGAAGCTTCTGTGTGCACAATGGTGGCAGCAGTGCCCATCTGCAGTGCCCCTTACTGCATGTCCAGCTGGGCCTGTACCTCTCTGTATAAGTTAATCATGTGTCTGAAGCAGTCTTGAGAATCAAATGTATAGAAAGGGGAAAAAAAACCCAAATGTGAGACTAAATCACAACAAATACACTGGAAAGAAAGTCTTAACTCTTGAATTGGGCTCCTTTCCTCTCTTGCTACCCCCTGTCTGGTCCTCTCTGCTGATGTCCCTCTCCTTTCATGTTCACAAGTTCCCGGGGAGGCTTTTGGGAAATAATCCTATCTTGTGACTTCATAAGAGCTGGGGGCTAAAGTTAGGTTGGGTATGATTAGGCCAAAGACTATTACTATGGCAGCTGCCGGCTGAGAGCTGGAAAAACCCTTCCTAGTGCTGCTGAAACAGGCTATATGCTAGTAGTTGACGTTTGCACACCTTGCATTTAATTCAGCAAGGATGCTGTGAAACCCAGGGCATTAATGGAGAACTGAGACAACAAGTGTGTGAGTAGCTTCAGCCCAGAGCAGCCAGACAGGCTGAGAGCTGCTGTCAGCAGAGGTGCAGATCCCAGAAGGACATACTCTGCTGCTCTTTGGCACGCAAGGAGTGCTCAGGAAAGGGCTGAAGTTCTGGTATCAGGCACAGGCCTGCCTGGACAGTCAGAACAAACTTGTAAAAAACATTTGCTTTAATATCAAGTCTAAACTGTCATAGGGTGAACATCTTCAGCTGTTGGTAAGATATTTTTTCTCTTTAATTGCTATAGAGCCAGCTTTACGTTTCCTGTGGAAATGGTGGTAAGCTACTTTTGCTGCCAGAGTAAATGTAAAAAGAATCATGGGCCTCTGGTGTTGCCTGAGATTTGGGGTACCACCCATGTTGCCAGTGAAGCTAGATGGTCATTGCCACTGTTCTGTAATGCTTCTCCTTCTGATGAAGGGAAACTTTTTTTGTTTTCCTTAAATCTTTCCTTAAATCTCAGTGGTGGAAATTTAATTCACAGTGCCTTTTCCCCATGAATCAAAAAACTTATCACTCTGACGGCAGCGCTTGATAAATACCCATCTCTTTTCCCACTGCATGATTTTGAGACTTCTCTGAGGGGTAATTGCAGCCCAGTGGAGAGAGAAATATACCTGCTAATTCTTCTGACCCACTCCGCTTAAACATTGTATCACCTGAGCTTTCCATTCTGCTAGTATTCCATTGCCAGAATTCCATTCCCTCCTCTGGGAAGAGGTTCTTTTCTACAGTGCACCCATATGCTCCATACTTTCTTCTTCAACGGAGTGTCTATTCTGTTTCACCCAGCCTGCCACTTAGGTCTGTGGGAATCGTCTATAAATCCAGTAAAATCATTCATTCAGGTCTGCTCTTAATGCATGTGAGTACACCTGTACACCCGCATGTACATTTGTTTCTTCTTTGGTATGCATTGGGATTTCTTTTTTCATTTTTAAAAGTATTTTCTGATGTTGGGGTGGAGGATGTGTCTTGGATGGTGCCTGGCAGTCTGTACATTGTCTATGTGTGCCTTGATTTTCTTAGTTAGGTATTCCTTCAGTGGCTACTAAAGAGCATAATTCTTACTAGATAAAATCTGATGTTTAGGTATCATGGCAAGTTCATTTTGCCTTGTAGAAAATTATGGTAATAATTAATGGCCAGGTTTTCCTCCAAGCGTATGCAAATCTTTTTGCAGTGACTACAGTATATTAGAATCCGAATAATTACTGAAGGTTTGATCCTGTCAACTGCAATCATTTGATCCTGGTCCAGGAAAAATAGTTAAACCTGTGATTAGCGTTGATTCTTGGAGGTCCTCTCTGTCAATTGCAGTTTCTTAATTAGATGTGTAAGTCAGCAGAGAGGTTTTGAGCCACTCAAAGGAAGAGGAAACCAGTCTGGCTTGCTGGCTTTACCCTCTCTTGTAGAGGATCCAGCCAGAGGGTGCTGATTCCTCAGCTCATCTTGCCTTGCATGCAGCAAAACAGTCCAGTACTGAACAGGGACTGTCCTTTGAATTTGAGATTTCCTTGGGGCTCTGAGAGTTTCTTCTCATACATAGATTTCCTGCTTACGAAAGGAGCTGCAGAAGAGCCACTTGCAGGAATGCAAGTGTATTCCTGGTACAGACGTGGAGGCAATAGCTGGAGGTCTGTTGGCAAAGCACCCGTGGAGACGTGCCTCAGCTGGGTGGGGTGGCAGCTCATCCTCACTGTGCACTGGCTGCAGTGACTCAGGCTTGTACTCTGCTCTCAGTTGCATGCCTGCAAGTAATTCCTGCTGCCAAGGACCAGCTCTGGTAATCTTAGCAGCTCTCGAAAAAGTGTCATTTCATCATATGTGGCTGCACACCTGTTGCTGCCTTAGTTTTCTGCAGCTCTTTTGGGTGGCCTCTCTTTAGGACAACCATAAATGGCATTTTTTTATCCTCATTTGTTTGCAAAAGTATGTCAAATCCCTATTGCTCCTTCTCCAAAGCTAATTTAGTATCAGAAAATGATTACAAAAAATATGCATTGCCAAATGTAATGATAAATTGGCTAAAGACTGTTGTGACAACTGCTTAACAAATGCAGTCATTTGTTATTCCTCAGCCTTCTTGCTGTATATTTTATCTCCCTTTGTTATGGCCTTGTTTGCTGCTTTTCTCTTTCCCAGGCTGTTACTTGCAGGAGCAAATGGCTTCATTTCACCAAGCTAGGAGGCTGTTCCTTTTGTAGCAGAGGACTATTAGCCTCTCATGTACTAGCCCTGTGCATAGCTGCGTGCACAGCGGGTCTGTGGAAGGCATGTAGCCCTGTGCCAAATTTCTCTAATAGAAGCTACAGATATTCTTTTCTACTTCCTCCAGAATAGTCCAACACAAAGTAAATTATCTCTCTATATATACTGCTATTAGTCCTTTGGAAGAGAGAAGGCAGGAAGGAAAAAAAGATGGAAAATGGTGACCATTTTCTGAGGCATTTAATGGTCTGTGTTTTGTATGGATGATGCACAAAAACATCTTCCCTATATAAGTCTTGACATTACTACCATTACTGCATAGCTGTGATTTGAATTAACAAGTGTTTACAAACAAGACTGCAATCAGTTTAAAACCAGTACAACAGCTGAAGTGTCCCTCTGCTTGAGGCTGAGCTCTGTCTGCTTGGTTCCTGGGTCAGGTTTCCAGTGTCCCTGCTGAGACACTGGCGATTGTGAATGATGTTCACTGCTCTGCTGCAGCGCTGGCATTGCTGTAGCTGTTCTGGTATGAAGCTGTGCACATGACATTTTGGAGAAGGAGGCTGGCTGCCTTTTTCGCCACTTCTGCCTTTTAAACACTCCATCACTGTAAGTGGTGTTCCACCCGTTAACGAGAATGAACACGTGGAATGTGTTTCTTTTTGTGGATACACAAACATGAATAAGACAAAGCATCTTTCTGAGCACTTCATTGCTCTCCCTTTGAAAGGGTCACTTGTTCACTGCTCCACGCTGGGCACAGCCACCAGCAGGAGATTGGTTAAATGATGAGAGCAGGGCATGAATGGTCCCTATCCATTAGAGAGCAGACATTAAATGCCTGGGTTTTTTTTAGTTTTTTTCTCCCTCTTTTTTTTTTCTGCAATAGATTATTTCTTGTGTTTCCACAACTAATGGAAATCATCTGGAAAACAAAAACTCCCAGAGCTTTGGGGGAATGCAAGTGCTTGTCTGGTGCCAACTTTGCTAAATCACATGAGCTCTGCTCTGATAAACAGTAACTTGTTTTCCATAAGGGAGGCTTGTTACAGGTCAAACGATGATGATCAAACCATGTCCTTAGACTACAGCCCTAGGAATTATTGTAATAGTGACTCATGTGGAAAGGCTTTTATTCATAAAGCTGCTTGACTATGCTGCATTGTAAAGAGGCCATACAAGTTACAAGGCAAATGCAGTTGACTCCTTTTCCAAAACAAGTTCTTATTCTCCGAAAGCTAAACTAGCAAAAAGGCATGACAAATGATGCAATCTTATACTAAATACTTATTCCCATAAAGCACACAGCAATGCTATTAGTGTAACTAAGATGAATATATTAAGGGAAAAAATACAGCAATATTTTCCCCCTGGTGGTCTTTTGATACTGGTGAAAGTGTTGGAAGTTGCTCTTGGAAGAAATGTTCATGGAAGAGCCATCTCCACTCTGTGTAATTATTTGGTGAAATGACTGTCCTGTTGCTACATTTATGAAAGTCTGGTGGAAATGTATATGTGTTGGGGGGATGTTGCTTTCACTGTCAGAGCTTCAGAAAGATGGTTGAACCCCCTCATCCTGTTTTACTGGTGTTACCTGAGGAGCCACTGATACTCCATGTCCCATAACCACTCTTCCTAGCTGAGGGAGGAGTCACCTGATGCCTGTAACTGGTCAGAGCAGAATTTGACCCTGAGGCTGAGGCCAGCCAAATAGCTGCTCTTGCTGTCAATTAGGGCCTTGATCTTAATTTGAAGCTCTTGAGCAGCTGGAGAGGCCCTGGGAATGAATGGGGATGACAGTGTTATGCATAATCTTGGACACAGCACACCACTGCACTGATGAGGAGGAGCCTGGCACCCTTTGAAGGTATCGGGGGCCACAATGTCTCTGCCAAAAATAATAGGGGGAAATCCTTGTTTTCACACATATAACTTGAACCCATCAAAATAATTTTCAGTCTCAAAGGCAGAAGTGGCAGCACCCTGGGAAAACCTGCCATCATTGCAAGGACTGCCGGGCTGCAAGAATGGTGTTTGAGGTCTTGTCACAACAGACATGTGAGCTGTAGGTTGTGCTTTTGGGAAATTGTGACACAGTGGTATGTGATGGCATTCGTTGCCTCAGGCCTGATCTGGTCACGCTTTGTGTCTTAGTTCCCTTCTGGCCAACCTGAGTTAAGTGCAAGTGAGAAAGGTCTTTAAGGTCACATTCCCTGCAAAACTTAATGAAATAGGCCTAAAAGATAGGTGCTTCTACTATGTTCTCTCAACCCTTAGGAGACATCCTTAGATAGATCCCTCTGGGAGTTAAAGCCTTTGGGTGCAGTGGGACCTCAGTGACCCTCCTTCCTGCAGAACTGCTAACTTTGGATACTGTAACATCTTAATATAACATCTTGGATACTTCACTTTTCTTCCTAAATTTGTTATCTTCTTTTTTTTTTTTTTTTTAAATCTTTCGAGGATGCAATAACTTTTGCTTTGTTTTCCCAGGTTCTCAGATAAGCTGTTTTGCACCCAGCTCTTTCTCCTGGCGACAAGCTGCTTATGTGGACTCCTACTGCTGGGCAGCTGTGCAGCAGAAGCAACCATCCTACAACAACTTAGAAAACATACCCCTGTGGCTGCATAAAGTATGTATTGGTCTCCATCTCCTTGCAAAGTTATTCCCACATAGAAACCTACCTTTGCCTCACTTTTCTTGCTCCTCTGCTCTGCTGTAGTCCTTGCCTTTGACTTGAGTCTCTATTTTTAGAATGTTTTCTTTCCCTTACTTCCAAAGAGGGTAGTACTAGACAAGGTGTTTTCTCCTTTTGAATACAGGGTCACCAGTTATCTGACATGAGAGTAATGTTAATGTTGCTGTGTTACCCTGGAGTGAATGCTTCACCTGGCTTTAGCCAGAAACTATTTTAAAACTGGAATGCAGGGCACAACAACAGCCCTAATGCTTGTATCAAAAGCTTATTTTAGGAAAATGAGGTAATAAAAACATTTTATATTTTTGTCGTGTTACTCTTGGCCTGTTGTGCATGCAGAGAGACTTATGCCAGACAGACATACTGGGAAAGATGAAATTAATCACTGGTACCAACAGGTTTAATCCATCTTCAGCATGCTCTTCTGCATGTCCACAGGTTATTCCCTTGCAAACCGTGAGCTGGCTTTCACTGCTTCAGGTAAAGCTGCATCACGGTGAATGCACAGAAGGAGACTCATTTTATGGGTTAAAAGTGCAGTAGGTTTTAAGATACTTGAGCTGGCTCAAAGCAGTTAGCTGAGGTTTGGCAGGAGTTGCACATTGAGTTAATGCCATGCCAATGCCTGGAGCTGACTCAACTCGAGAGGCAGCTTCAGCCTGCTTGAGCAGTGCTGATGCCAAAGTAAGAAATACTGTTGGGCTCTGCAAATTTATGTTCTGCCTTCCTCAGCCCTTTTATTACTTGCCCCAGCAAATAAACCACGGCATCTGGGAGCACAGGAGAACCTGGTGCTAGAGGGAGCTCGGGTATGGGACCTGCAGCACCTGTATTTCTGGCTTTTGCTCCTGTGTCCTGAGCCTCAGGTTTTATTATACAGTCATCTGGTGGTATCTTCTCTGAGACACTATTCAAGGCTGTCTCTGATTTGTTTGCTGACTCAAATCACTAACTGAGGATTTACTGCTGGCTTCTCCAATTAGCTCCACTGATAACCTTGACCCAATAGGAGTGTGTTTCATGAATATGAAAGCCAGACTTGTTGGTTTCTAGCCTGAACTCTTCCTTGCACAGTTAGAGCTCTACTTCAGACCTTCTACAGAGGCCAGTCGAAGCTGCTGGAACATCTCACAGTGCAGGTAGCTTGCATGGCTGGAAACTCCACCTGCAAACCTGGATACTTTGCTGCTCCTTTCTCTTGAGGGAATGAGTTCATTACCCAAATTCTGTCGGTTGGATTTCATGTGATAGTCACCCGCTGATAGCACTAAGTCTGCTTGTTTGCCAGCCACAAATAGCTTAAGCACTCATACTTTTACGATGCAGCCCATGTTAATTTGTTAACTAGTGCTGTGTCAGAAATTGCTGCAGTTTGTCCCATGACAGCTTAATGGTATATGAGGTTTCTTGTAAATGCCCTGCAAACTGTCTGCAGGAAGTGCATCTGAACAGCTGAGCCAGAGGCTGTAACAGAGGCTGGTGCCTCATCTTACCCTCCTAGGTCTGTGATTAGCCACCCACCCTTTTGATCCAGACATTGGGAGCTGCAGATGCTCTTTGGAGGTCAGTGTTGACTAATATACTTCTGGTTGTTCATCAGCCTCCATGCTTTACAAGTTTACAGGGAAGGAGTGGTGTTACAGCTGTTTAACAGTGAACTTTGGCTCCCACTGTGGTATCTGAAGGCTGTTCTTTGCATCCAGGGCCAACAGGTGCTGGGTGGCTTGGGATCCCTTCTGCAGGAAAACAGGGCTTTCTTGGGTTGTCTTCCCAGCCTTGCACTGCGAAGTATGTACAAGCTCATTGCTCTGCAGATTTTGGCTAGATAATCATTTTAAAAATCAGCAGAACAGAGCCTTTTGGGAGCACAGTAATGTTCAGGAGAAAAGGGAGACTTCCTATGCTCAGGTCAGTGGAGGTCTGATTCTGCAGCGTCAGGGACAGGGATGCACACAGAAGATCCCTGATCAGAGCAGGGATCAGTAGGCCCAGTTCTTCTTAAAACAACACTTAAAACTTTTCTCCTGGGAAGCGGAGCTTTTATTTGCAGGGCATCTTGGGTTCTTTCCAAAACTCTGACTGACTCAGTATGCCAAACTCTCTGTATTGGCATGCCTCATGGCTCCATAAAAAGCGCTTAAGGAGGCATTATATTAAGGATTTGGGGGAATGAGATTGTAGGCCTCATTCCTGATTAAAATGGATGGATTTTCTTTTGGCATGCTCTGTGTGCTCTATCAGAAGTACTGCCTCCTGGGGCAGTGCTCAGTGTGGTACAGAGAGGAGGCAGGAGCAAGTAGCTCTTTGGTGAAGAAGCCAGCTTGTAGCAACCTGCACTGCTTTTGTTCTCAGCATCTGGTTGCTCTGAAGGATTATGAAACCCAGGCTGCATTACAGAAAAACTGCAAGCTTCTCATTTCCCTCATATTTCAGAATTCAAGTTTGCTCTGGGATTTTTGGTTTTTTGAACAGTAAAATGGAAATTTCAGTTGTGAGCACTCCCCAAAGCTTGGCACCTTTATTGGTTGTCCTTTGTGCACTAGGAGATCTCTCCCAGGGGTTGAATTTATAAGTTTGGAAACTGAGGAGTATACTGCAACCTTCTGGGTGCCTTGACTCTCTAGTGGTCAGTGTGCTCCTAGAGAGTGCCCAGGACCTCTCTCCATGGAGAGAACAGGAATTCTGAAATTTCCAGTGATCCTGGAAACTCTTCACACTGGATGATGCTTAGCAGGTAGCAAAATGAGTTGTGTACTAAAACACACAATTCAATAAACAAAATACCTGCAGATAGGTAAATATAAAGAGACTTTGGTTGGTCCTACTGGCATTTATAGTTTAATGCTGAGATTTCCTCTTTGTCAGTGAAAGAGTTGTCAAAATAATTATATGGTTGAGTCCTCTGACAGGAGTCCTCTCTAGATTTGTCATTGATGAAACTTACTCTGGTCAGGCTTCACTCTTTTGTTGCCTCTGTTTTCTTATGGGATTTTCCGTTCATGTTTTATTCCCGTAAGAGGCTTACTGTGTCTGTTTGAAGTGTCAGAACAGAGATACAGGTTTCTAGAGGTGAGTGGTAAAGAGAGACAGGCAGTGGTGATGGGGGATGGAGCAGTTTTGTATTTGCCTGCCTGGTGCAGATAGTTTGCTTATTGTCTCTAAAGATGAATGCTCCACCTGCCAAGTTATTTTGGTAAAACTTGTCTTGATCCTTAACTGGAAGGAGAAGAGAAGCTTTTGGCCGTTGTGTGTGGGCAGTCCTTGCAGTCTAGTTGACTAGACTGGAGAGGAGAGGAGGAGACTGCACTGTGAAGCCTTTTTAATCCATAGTGCACAGAGAAATTTATAAAAACTCAAGTAGGAGAGCGGGGAGCATCATCTTACTGGCTCTTAATAGCAGCCAAGCAAGTTGAGGGGTAGTTGAACACTGAGAGATGACCACTTTATGGCCCTGAAGTTTGGATTGCTAGGATGGAAGCTGCCTATGATCAAGACTCTTCTAGGGATTTTTAAAATTACTGTATTTTCTAGTCTGCTGTTAACTGGGGAGAAGCGAAGAAGAAGATATAGGTAAGCAAAGTAGAAGATACGAGAGTAGGTGGTTGTTCAGAAGAAGGGGATTTGTACTCATATGAAATGCAGGCAAACAACTCATCTGACTGAAAGAAGAGGTCTTCACATGTGGCACAGCCAGGAGAAGTTAGTTGTCTGGCTCAGATCTCAAAGTGCAGGACAAGTGCTTTGGGACCTGCTGAAAGCATTGCATACAGAGAGTGGGTCTGCAGTCTCTGTATGCATGAAGTGAAATTACGTTGTTGAAAACCCTCACTTTTTGTAAAAGAGGTAAGAGTTACCTTGAACCCTTGAGATGTTCTTTGAATCACTTGTCTGTGAATACACAAAAACGAACCTGTGGGTTATTCATTGTATTTATGGTACAGTTATAATCATGATTGTTACCTGGTTCTAGTTACTCATTGTTTGTACAGTTTCTCAGTTGACTGAGGGCTCCTCATGTTTCACCAGTAAACCCTACCCAGGGAGATTAAGGGCTGTCAGATCAAGGAAACTCACATGCAGATGCATTTATAAATAATTCTTTGAAAGTGTAGTCTTGGAGTTACTTCAGTCTGTTGCAGATGGAGTCATCCACTTCACTCATAAGAGAGAAGCACCAATGCGTTGATATAAAACGATGAGCTAACGCAGTTCGATGGTAAATGTGACAATGCTTTAACAAGATTCTGTGGGAAGATACACTTCATTATTTAGTGCATGGAGGATAGAATGAGAATTGCTAGGGAGACCCTCCTGTTGAGTCATGAGGTTCAGAAAGGATTCCTTTGTGTTCTAAACTCCTTCTCAGAGGGGAGTTCACATGTGGCTGGATTCAAACTTACTCCCAGACTTGTCAACAGCTTATGTCTAAAGGATTATATGTGTACTGTCAATCCTTTATATCACTTAGCTAAGATTTCAAGGTTTAGCATGTTATTAATCACTTATAGGCAGTGTGTTACAGCAAGGAATCTTTCAGCATTGAGGAGTAACCTTAAGAGGTATCCCTGCTCAAGGGGAGAACCCGACATGCAGCCTGCAGCCATGCAGGGAAAACTTAACAGGCCCTGGGCTGCCCACTGCTTATAGAGTGTGATGATGGACTTGTAGTCATACACCAGCAAGAGGTCTAGGTCACTGTTCCGGGCAGCCCTTGACTACCACATTGCCATCTGTCCCCTAAAGTCCAGAATAAACTGGGTACAGCCATCACAGCCTCCACTGGTGATTATGGCTTGAGGTGACTGAAACTGGACAAATACAGTTTTGAAGCTATATCAAGACAGAAAGTACATAACAGGTGGGATAAAGGTCACATAGGGTTTGTGATTCACTTGTGGGTTTGGAGACAGGATAGGATCTCAGTCAGGATGATGAGTCATTTTTAGCTCTTTCTGCTGAACACCAGTGAGACACCTCCCAGTGCTGCAAACAGGAATAGGGTCATATCCAAAGGGATTTTAATGCATTTGCTTCTGGAAACATGTAGTTACTGTCATTAGCCTGTTTGGAGACTACTGCCTTTGCTTGGGCTCTTTCCAGAGACAGATAGAAAATTGGAAGTAAAGACGAAAACATGTCATCATGTTCATGTATTTTAAAGTCAAATGAGTGAAGGCACTTCAGTGCTTCATTCTTTGTTGAACATTGTATGCTAATTAATTTTCTCAAAGCTGTTACCCAGACCTGTGCAGCTAAAGTTTTGTGCTGTTGTACTTAAAGCTACTCTTTGACCATAGTCAGATAGGTGGAAGTCAGAATGCTTTCAGTCACTTGTATAGTGCTTGCCCAGAGGAAATAAGGACTGAAGATGCAGTAAAATTAGAAAGCTGTTGTTTTCTAAATGCCATTAAAGTTATTTTCATCTTCTTCAGCCACTTTTATCCAGACCCTGGCAAGCTTTCTGTAGATTAGATCCTTGAAAATGTCTTTTGCGTCACTCCACCAATGCCACCAATTTTTTTTTTTTTGCATGATAAAAGCATATTTGAAGTTATAAAGCAGTTATTTTAAATGCCATTTTAACTTATTTTTTGTGTATTTACTTCATCTTAGCACAGCTGAAGCTGGTGATGACAGGCTATTTTGTGCTTTAGTCTGATTTTGTCTTTCACCTTCAGGAGAGTATGCTGCTAATGCATCTTTGAAAGAAAGTTTTGTGATTCCAACACCTTATGTGCTTCTGCAAATGGACTACTCAAACCATCTTCTTCTATACACATGCATATGTTCTTGCTGAACAGTAGCTGAGTACTGACAAATTTACTTAAACGGCCTGGAATGTGCACAGGGCTCAAAGGCTGGTCAAGTAACATGACCTGCAGCAGTCCGGAATGGAGGGGCAGCCTCTTGGCTTTCAAGTGCTCTGCTTCCTTGGGACCCTGCTGTCCCCCGCAGTGTGCCATCAGACTGAGGGCCAAGCAAGGCAGGAGAACCTGCTTCCATCATCCTTCGCTTTCAGGAGCACAGCAGGACTTAGCAGAAAACATATAAGGCACTGTAGTTTGAGTCCCTGGTGCATGCACCACTTGTTTCGTCAGTCTCATACTGACTATGTTGAAAAGGAGCTTGATAACTACACAGCAAAGGAAAAAACTGAGTTTTACTTCTGGGCCGGTATCTTTTTCTGCCATACCTTTGACAATGCAGTTTTTGGGTTGGGTGACACTTCCTTCTACTTCAATACTACAAACTACCCAAGACTGAAGTAGCATTTCCTCCTTGCGTGTTTGGCGCCTTGGGAGCAAATAAACCATAAAACCATAAACCATGAAAGAAAGGCAGATGGCACATGGTCGTCTGTGCATGAATACCACAGAGTCCTCTTCTTAAAATGGGAAGTCATTATGTTTGACTGTCAAATGAAGTCAGATGAGCTGGACAACCCAAGTCTGTTGCTCTGAAACCTAGGACTCATGCCAGATGACTTTGCATTTTCACTTCTCCCTGTGGTTCAAGGCCTTAAATTTTAATGATTCAAAACAATTTGCTGGTTATCTAAGCCTACTGTTAACAAATAGAACAAACATATCATTCATTTTCAAAAAAGCCAGGGTCTGAGAAGGATGGAGTTGTGCATCAAGTGCTGTGGAAGAGCTGACAAGTACAGGCTTTTGTTTGCAAACAAAAAGAGCTGGACTAATGATCATGTTGCTGCTCGGGTTTTGAGACCTTTCAGAACAGAGTTGCATAGTGTTTGCTTATGCTGCCATAAGCTACAGCTTTGAGAGTGATGAGAGGCTGGCAAGGGAAAGCCCAGGAAATGCATGGCAAATGTGCCTTTTCCCAGCAGTGTGGTGCTTCTAGGTGAGGAGGCTGTGGCGAAGGAGCTGGGGAGAGGAGGAGGTGCAAGGGAAGATGGCAGAGGCTGGTTTTTGTAAGGCAACAGCCTAGCAAGGCTGGGGAGAGGGGGACATTGGAGGACATCTGAGACAGAGAAGAGGGCTGATGCCAATGTGCTACAGAAGTGCGGGTTTTGTTTAAGGTATAAAGGAAGAGATGGAGACTGTAACAATGCAGTTTTTGGGCTGTGACTTCAGTGTGACAACTATCTTGCCTCTTACTGCGTATCATGTAGGATGCGGGGTAAAGAGATCTCTAGGATTATATGGGATACTGCTGATGGCAGTTCCAGTTTTGAGGGTCAGAAAGGGAATTCATAAGTCTTCTTATGCCTGTAAAATTTGAATTGAGTGAGTACTAAAGCCGAGCAGTATAAACCAATGTAAGGAGCTTTGGTTGCTCCTTATTAAATCAGATATGTCTTTGTTGTTTCTTTCCCCACCTGGCACCAGTGGAATGTAGAGGTGTATGACACAGGTGTAAGTGAAGTCAAACTGGCTTTGCAGCAATACAGGCAATCTTAAGTATTTGTTAAGACCTACAGAAAATGTGTTGTTGCAGCTTAGAGGAGCTTAGTTAAGTTTAAGATGGGTTTGAAGACAGATAGTCTCTATTTCTACATAATACAGAATTCAGAGGACTGATAGAGCCTGGACATGAAACCATGAAGTTTTGGGTAAAGCAAGGCATCGGGAGTCAGACCTGTCAGACCCCGTGGCATTGTCCCCAGTGATAAATAAGAAGAGCAAATTCTTGTGCTGTTGACGAGATGACCAAAACACGTTGGACATGCCAGAGCTTTACATCTCAATTGGAAAGGCTAGACCTGGAAGAAGGAGGATGATCAGACATTATCTGATGTCCTTTGTTGTTCAAAGAGGAAAGAGAGGCAGTAGTGAGGGCAGAACTCTGCACAGTTTTTATGGGCTGCTGTGGGTAGGGGAAGTCAGTCATTTAAGATCTAATACATCATATGCATTCCTGCTGCCAATAATAACACAGGATTTTGCTTTAATGGTAGGTGATACTAGAAGTAATTTTCCTGAATAAAATGTTCCATAACATCAAATTACTTACTTTGTGCATGCAAAACTTTAATCTCTCTTGATTAATGCAAACACAAGTTAACATAATAATATTAGGTCCAGATTTTCATCTTGTTAAATACCTGCAAATGTACGTGTAGCTTTTCCACTTGCACTGATTAATGACTTCAGTTCAAGCTTCCTTTAAAAATCTCCACTGGCTTTGCCAATGGATGTGCATATGTACATGGCTGTAACACTTGTGATGCCTTACATCTGTTTCGTATTTGTTCACCTCAACTAATTTAAATTTCCTTAGGAACTGATGCTGGATTTGAGTTAAATCTGCTTGCTATCAAAAGCTGAATGTAATGAATTAGAGGTTGGCTGAATTTGCAGCACATTTCACTAACTAACTGCTTGTCTAACCAGGTCTTACATCATGTTTCTGTAAGGGTAATGTTATGTATGATTTTATACTTTGAGTATAATGTCAGAGTAGATAGAAAACACCATCTTTCCTGAAGCTGGAAGGAATTAGAGTTAAAATCACATGACAAAAACTACTTTTTGATGAGTAGAAGAAGGATGGAAAAACTTCAGACTTGTATTTTATACCTGCTTCAGCCTTTTCCCTAAGCAGTGATGACCATGTAAGGACTGACTTCTCAGTGCTGCATTAACACCAGACCATTCTGATGCTGTGTGTTGGTTTCCATTTAGATGTTATCTGAAAATATTTGAATACCCTGAAGTAGTACAGCCACTTTTACATCCTTTACAGTCACTGTATGTCATGCACTCTGAACAGATGTGTGTTTGCAGGCATGGAGAGCTGTAACAGCTCTATTCATTAACCTCCTGACAGCTAATGGAAAGCAGGAGAGATTTTGCTGGTGTTTGGAGTGTTTTAGTTGCTGTGAGCAATGGTGACACATTGGGGAGGGAGAGTTAGGTGACAGCATCCTCTTCTTTCAGTCAGCCCCTCTGACAGGTGCTTTGCTTTGCTATTTGTTTTTCCCAAGGTTAATGCCGTCTTTCTCAATGTCAGCTTCAGCAGTTCTGAATACGCAGAAATTGTTATCAGGATTGAAAATGTTATCAGGATCATGGCACCTTTATTCTGCACACTTTTTTATTTTCTTCAGTGGGGGGAAGCTCCAAGCAGCAGCAAGGTTACTGGAGCTGTCTGGGAAGAGATTTTGCTTCCCTGTATATCCCAAATAATCACAATATTGGGTTTTACTAGGATTTAAATAAAATTATAAGGATTTAATAGGCTTATAGGAAGCTTGATTCTTGTGGGGAATGATGATGATTGGCTGACTTACTTATTTCTTATGCAGGTGAAGCCTAATCAGGGTTTTTTCTCCCTGCAGTTCTTCCCATACATCCTTCTGCTCGTTGCTATCCTGCTGTATCTACCATGTTTGTTCTGGCGCTTCACTGCAGCACCTCACCTTTCCTCAGACCTGAAATTTATTATGGAAGAACTTGACAAAGCCTATAACAGGGCAATCAAAGCTGCTAATAGCATTCGAAGTGGAGACCCCAGGGACCCTACTGACTTGATTCCAGCTGCTAATGAGAACTTGACACAGAGGTAAGATGTCGGGGCTTGGCTTTCTCTGCTCTTTTCTTCAAGTTCTTAACAGATGTGACATCTGTATGCAGAACTTTATTGCAAAGGTTTGAATGGTGATCTAATACACTTTTAAGTTTGGTTAAAAAAAAAGATGATATCTGAAATGATTACTTTGGCACTTGGAGCTGGAACTTAAAATTTTCTTTTTTCAAAGAAAACATGTAACGAGCTCTTCAGATTACTTATTACCTGAGATGTTTGAATTTCTTAAGTTGCAGTAGGTGTTAAATAGTTTTATTACACCACAGTGTAATAAAACAGAGATACTGCAGCCCTCAGTTCTCCATGTTCCTGACAATCGCTTGCACACTGTCAATTTACTTCTCATCTCCTGTCCTTTAAGATTTATGTCTGAAAAGCTTCTGATCAAAAAAATGATTAAAAAACCCCAAACATCAAAGCCCACAAAAGTGACCCCCTCCGCCTCTGATCAAGTTGGTGCACTGTTCCAACCAGATCCAGTTTCTGCTTTCTTCTAGGTCAGGGTACCTATTTCTCTCTGTATGTGGGGGTACAAACAGTGCAATGGGGACTTAGGTCTCTCCTTTGAAATGTGGAGTTAGGTCTTGACAAGTAATTAGTCTTCTAGTGTTTTATTATTGGAGAAGTGCCTGGGGAGTCTGCTTTTCCACAGGGATTTGTTTACTGCACCTGTTTTTACTGGAAAAGAACAAAAATGTTTTGTTGCCATGTGGGCTATACTTTTTTTTCCGTTTTCCAGTGTTTGAACTCTTTTGTTTCTTAAGCAACTTTTCTGTATTAGAGTGTTTATATTTTTCATTTATCTGCTATTCTAATGGTTTTCTACTGACTTCAATAAAACTGCCCTTGATTTACCTCAGTAAGAGGATGTGAACATGTTGGAGGAGGGTCATCAAGATGATCAGGGGGATGGAACACCTCTCCTACAAATACAGGCTGAGAAAGCTGGGGTTGTTCAGCTTGGAGAAGAGAAGGGTCCTGGGAGAACTTAAAGCACCTTCCACTGCCTAAAAGGGATACACAAAAAAACTGGAGGGAGTTTTAGAGGGGCATGTAGTGACAGGATGTGTGGGAATGGCTTTAAACTGAAAGAAAATAGGTTTAGATTAGACATTAGGAAAAATTCTTTCCTGTGAGGGTGGTGAGGCTGGTGCAGGTTGCCCAGGGAAGTTGTGGATGCCCCATCTCTGGAAGTGCTCAATGTCAGATTAGGTGGGCCTTTGAGCAACCTTGTCTAGTGAAAGGTGTCCCTGTCCATGGCAGAGCATGGGGATTGGCTGGAAATAGATGACGTTTAAAGAACCCTTCTAATGCAAACATATTGTGATTCTATCATTTTAGGAGGGTTTCCAATCTTGTATCTCTTTTAGAGTACTAGGTTTTGTTGATATTTGAGGTACATGAATGCTGCAGCATCTGTTCTACATGATTTGGTGGTTTTTTTCTCTCTTTTTCAGTTTGTGGGAAATATCTGAAAGCTACTTTAAATACCCGATTGTGGAGCAGTACCTGAAGACAAAGAAGAATTCCAAGTGCTTAATAATTAAATACATTACCTGCCGTTTGCTCACACTCGTAATTATTTTCATTGCATGCCTCTATCTGGGCTACTACATTAGTCTCTCCTCTTTGAGTGATGAGTTTCTCTGCACTATCAAAACTGGGATCTTAAAGAATGACACAACTGTTCCAGAAGTGGTTCAGTGCAAGCTTATTGCTGTTGGTGTCTTCAAGGTACTCAGCTATATTAACCTGATAGTCTATCTGCTGGTGATGCCCCTGGTAGTGTATGCAATGTTTGTTCCATGGAGGTGGAATTCAGGTGTTCTCAAAGTGTATGAAATCTTGCCAACTTTTGATGTTCTGAAACTTAAGTCAAAGCATTTTGATGACTTAAGCCTTTACCTCCTCTTTCTTGAGGAAAACGTGAGTGAACTTAAATCATTTAAATGCCTTAAAGTGCTGGAGAACATTGCAGTTTCTGAGAAGTTTGATGTCATGCAGCTTTTGGTAAACCTTGGTACTATTAAGACTGATACCATAGATGGGAAGCCAGGGACCGCTGAGTTGGAGAAGCCTGAAGAAACAACTACAGAAGAGCAGGAAAAAGATGCAACAGAGTTACGAGGTAAGCTGATCTAGAGGTTTATTCCTACCAAAAGCGTATTAATATATTTTGTAAGATAATGGACCTGCTTAGTCCTTGCTATGTTGCCTGCTGTGTAAGTGCTGTAACCTCAGAAGACTGTGGTGGTCTAAGTCAGTGGCACAGCTGAACCCTGAAGTGTCTGTTAGGCTGGTGGTCCTTGCTGACGCCTCTGCTCTGGCACTAAGAGGCTTCAGCTCTTTGAGCTTTAACTGCTTAAGACCCCCAGCACAGTAGGAGAGCTCTAGGTTGGTCTACAGCAGGTTGTGCTTGAAGAAGCTCTGGTGAGAAAGCTGGTGGTTTCAGGACTTTTTTCAAAAATTAGCTCCAAAGTGTAGTAACTGCGGCTTCTGCTTCTATTCAGGCTTTGGCAGAAGTCTTGGGTGAATATAGAAATAAGTCTGATGCTCAGAAATGCTGCTGGCAGAGGAACAGAGAATGTCAAAAGAAGGGAAGTGGGACTGGGGCCAGTGAACATGCTCCTGTTCCTGCTTTCACAGAGAGCAAGGAAGACTGACCGTAAAGTGATTTTTGCCAGAATGGTCCGAGTCAATCTGGATTGGTGCAGTGGTTCTCCGGATATCCCATCAGTTGCAGACATGGTCGGCTTGAGCAATCACTCTTATATAAGATACAGTCTAGGATTCTGTCCAAAAAAATGTGGCATATCTTAATTGTAAAACCAGTTTATTCCTCAAGTGCAGAATTAGAGAAGCCAAATATCCAGGGAGAGGTATAAACCAAAAGTGATGATGCTTTAAAACATTTAGAAGCTTGCCTGAGTACGTGAGCACAATGCTGAGGGCAAGTCAAAGAGCTGTTTCAAAGGCAGGAAGAGAATAAATCTATTTTCTCTTCAGAAAACTATGCCCTGTAAAAAGAAGCATCAGTACCCAGGGGTTAGCTGTTCCTCTGTACTTGGGTCAAGCAGTTGTGGTGGGCTGAGATTTGGAGAAGTCAGATTATACAACAGGAGAATTCAGAACAAACAAGCAGAATTATTTTTGAACCAGAAGAAGCCCTTTTGGCAGCCAGCTCTTGTGCAGCAACTTGGAGTAATTCTGACAGAATATAGTTTTCCTCTCAAATCTGTCCCTTTTTGAAATGACAGGTGTGTTTGGAAGTAAAATATAAGAGCCTAAGGTGGAGGTCTGGGCTCAAGGAGCTGAAAAAGTTAATAGAAAATCTGACTCGTTTTTATCTGAAAGCAGTTTATTTTCATCTCACAAAAAAACTTCAGAGACTTATTTTTGTCCAGAGCAGAACAAAAAACTCATGCTTGAAGCTCTGTTGAAATGCATTGCAGAAAGAAGCTGCTGTTTTCATGACCAGCTCTGGCTGGTGCAGCCCCTCTCCTTCTGCCTGGGGACAGCTGCAGGCTCCACCAGCCATCAGCAAAGCTTCGCCCACAGCTCATCATCTTTTCCTCTGTCCCTTGTGGTGTCAGCATGTTTTAATTAGGGACTGTGTTAACAAACCAGTGGTACACGCTGGCTCTGGGTGAGAGATGTGCAGGGCATCCTGCTGCTGGGTGTGGGGCAGTGGAGGCAGCGCAGGACAGCCGGCAGTGCGGCACGGGCAGGGTTGCAGTTCCTTTGTACCCTAGAAGATGTCGAGTGGTTTGATGGCCCTTTCTCTTCTAAAGCTTTACCCTCTCTTCAGTTCTGACAGACCGTGAGGCGAGTGGCAATGTGAATGCAAGAGAAGACAAGAGACTTCGCCAAAGACTTATAGATTCTTCGTGCTGATGCTTCCCAGCTGCAGGAGCCGGGAGCCCCCTTCTGTGGGAAGGCTCCTCCTCTGCCAATGCTGCCCTCAGTGCAAGGTGCTGCTCTTTGAATGCAACCGTTCTCAATCGCCTGACAGTTCCCTGGAGGCCAAACTGGTTTACAGACTATTTGTTATATAATAATCAGGAGTCATGTGCCTGAAAAAGCATGTTGTACACTTAAGTTATTTATTAGAAAAATCAAACCACACACAAGGAGGAACAAGAACAAAAAAATTCTGTCATGAGTAACAAGTGATGTGCACTGAATGCAGTTGAAGCTGGCAGCTGGACAGAGCTTGCTGCACGCTGTACAGCAATGGGAAATATAACCCTTTAGGTAGCAAAAAGATATGGCCACATTGCATTCTGAAGTGTTGCTCTGCAGCAGTGGCCATCTCAGTTCTGGGGTTTTAAGTAAGGTAACTTTGCACTCTCTGCCCTGGAAAAGGGGGGGCAGGGATGGGGTTTTTTAATGAATCTGGTTAATCTGTACCAGATGGTGGCTGACACTGATACTGGCTGTGTCTTCATGTGAAAAATAGAGGTTACTCTGTTCAGCCTGAGATGTCTTGGTTAGTCATCCCAACATTCATGTCTGGGATTAAGTACTTGACACTGGCAGAAAAGAAACCACGAACAGTTTTAGTGTTGAGAAGGTACTGTAAATATTAGGGATTTTGAATTTTATAAGTATTAATAAATTAATAATGTCTTAACACTTTTTTTACAAAATGCAATGATGTGTAAACTAAATGTTGGTTTAATTTCCATCTCTCAGTTGTTTTGGTCTGAGTGTCTAACAGATCTGCCTTGAAGTTTTGGACTGAAGATCAGTGAAGTTGGTTCTGTTTTTGTAATGGCTTGTCAAAGTTGTTTTGTAATGTTTTTATGTGTGGAATTTTTCTCAATATGTTTGTAGTATCAAATGCAATATTAGTTGTACTGTTTTCCAAACCATGCTTGAGAAGACAAACTAATTTGTATTACAGAAGCATCCAAATGCCTCAGCAGAGCCAAGCACCCAACAGCCAAGGTGAAGATGTAAATACTGTGAAAGGTTGTTCTCCTCCCCATGCATTATGACTATATTTTAATTAAAGATGCTTAAGTGTATTGGAGAGACAAAATAAGGGGGAGTGTTTGTACATTGAAAAACTGTCGTGGTTTGTTATTGAACCATTTGGGGAGAGTAGAATTTAGCTTTAATGTTGTCCCCCCTGCTTGAGACTTCAGCCTTCATTGGGTGTTAAAATGACCTTTGTCTTGAAATGTTAGATGCAAGGTGAGGTGGGTGGGGGGTGAAGAAATGTAGTGGCAGTGTATATCTTTCACAAATGTCATATACTGGCTTATTTTTCTGTATTGTCCATATGAGTGAAATGACTTGCCCATCACCTCCTCCAAGTTGGCTTTTTAAACAAAGGAGGACTTCTTTTGTAGCTAGGTAGGTCTTCCAGTTCCATAGGACTTCAATTTTCCAGTTCCTTTGTGTCACCCACTTTTGTACTCTTGTCTGCTAGCAGTCTCCATTATGGTTGTGGACGAGGGGTAAACAGGAGCGATTGGTGTTACCATTTTTGCACAGAACTCTTTATGTGCTGCCACAGATTTCAGAGATTGTGTCCCTATTTGAATCTGGCTTGTTGAACAAGTGGATCTGAAAGTGCTGCTGTGCTACACTTAGGGCTAGTATTACAAGAACTCTTCAGTTTTTATATGGCTTTCAGCTAAGATGAGCCTTATTTTAAAATAAGTCTTTAAAGCCATAGTTTTATGCTACCTCTGCACAGGACAGCAGCACAGCTGCAATCCTAATGTCTCTTGCATTACCAGCACAAAACAGGGCTTATGTTGGACACTGGTGGTCCAAACTGCTGGATTTTACTGCCATACTTCTGCCACCAAGCCTGTGATCCCTCTGACCTTTCCTAGATTCTGTCTGGCTATGCTGATGTGTTGCTGATGGTCCTTAATATGTAGGCAGTGCAGGTGCACATTGTGCATTGTGTGTCGTGGACACGGAGCTATAGTGCAATACTAAGATTTTGTGATGTGGATGTGTTTGAACTGTTTGATGTAAGTAGAATTCTCAGTCTTTAAAATTCAAAGCTCCTGAAAGCCACATGTTCATGTTTCATCTTGGATATGTACCTAACTTTTTACTAATTCCCCTTTTGTATATAAAAACGACTTGCTGCAGTGAATCTGTTGTTGTTTTGAAGGGTTTAATAAAATGCCTATCAATCCTCCTCGGTTATTAAAATAAAATCAGTTTTGTGAACTACAACAGCCTAAGTGTCTGAAAGTTCAAGGAAGAATCACGTGTTGCTGTAGTGCAATATGTGTGGTCTGATGCTAAACCCTGAGAAAGCATTTTGGTCAGTGGTTATAATTCTGGTCTTTAAATTTTTTTTTCTCTTAAAATTGTCAGAGCAACATGAATTGGTTCAAAATCTGTTTAGCCTTGAAAAAGGTTCAGAAAGTATCAGCACATGATAAATAGCACATCCATTATGTAATTTACTATCTATAAATTGGCCACAGTCTCAGCACATTTGAGCTTTTCACCTGTATCTTCCTGCTTTAAGACGTGTTTCTTAACTGCCCAGCTCCGTTCTACATATGTTGTAGTGGCACTGCTCCTGCTGTGTTTTGCCATTTTCAGAAGATGGGCTGAATTCCAATTTAGGCCTTATGGAAGAGTCCAGCTTTAGCCTCTTTATCACTACACTCTTTCTAGAAACAGCTACATCCATCTGTCCTCTTTTAAGTACTCCAGAAAGTAAAATGGCAATGTCAAGATTCAGGTTTGGTCCATGCCATTCTTTCTTGCCCATTGTCTCTCCACAACTTGGGTATTAATAATCCTCCAAATGCAGGAGAGCTTCGACTAGCTCCTCTGCACACTCTTTGCCTTACAGTGGCTCTTGTGAGATTTAAAACTTGTGATTTAAACTTCAGAGAGAAACTAAAAATATTTATTCCAATAGCAGATGGTGTGCCTCTAAAAGCAGCTGTACCCTGCTGCTTTTCTCCCTCTGGGCATTGTCAGTCACTTGTAGAATAAAGAATATATTTTATGTCCATTTTTTTTCCTTATTGGGAGCAGTTGATGTTTCAATAGTAGCTTTGATGACTAGTTTAGTTCCTAAGCCTAGAGCCCCATTAACAAAGGATGTCCTGGCAGCACTTTGTGAACAGGAAGACGGAAATCGGGTCATGAGTGGTTTTCTGAAGATGGAGGATGTAAGAGGGATTTAACCCCCACATCCTCCACCACCATCTGCTGTTTATGATGGCTTCTGTCTGTCTCAGTTAACACTTTCAAGGAACAAAGCCCCTTGGTGTAAATCATTATTTTTCAGTAATGAATGTCATGTGGCTGATATGAATAATCGAAGTTAAACTTTTGTGCCCTAGTGACTAGTTAGTTATCTAATCTAATCATACCTGTATCATCTGCATTTCCCCTGCAATGTGCACAGCCGACAGGAAGCTTGTCATTCATTACTCTTCACTGAGTTCCCATTAAGAAGTGTAAGCTGGTTTTATGATGCTGGATACTGGCTGGATTTTTAGATTGCCTGAAGGGGAAGACAGCCTTGAAGCCACGCACAGCCCCCTGCTCTAGAAGGGACAGCTGTGAAGCCAAGGGACTGCCATGAAGGCAGGAGTGGGGCAGCTCAGCCATGAGCTAGAGGTGGATGGGGGCACCAGCAGGAGCATGGAGGTGGATGTGGGAATTCAGGAACACTGTGCCACATGAACCTGGGGCGATTGTGAGCTGGATCACCAGTCTCTAACTGCTCAGTCCCTTATCACCCTTTTGAACACGTCCATATTGCATCCAACATCTCATGGAACAGCACTGCACATAGTCTGAAGCGCTGGCTTCCTGCACATCTCTGTTTGCAAAACAATCCCTCAGTCACAGAAAAAAGGAGCTGCTGGTTGAATAAAATACTGCTGAAAGACAAATAATAGATTGTGTCCCAGTGGTCTGGTTCAGTAAAGGCACAGGTGAGTCTGTCACAGAAGGGGGGAAGAGTAAAAGCTGTGTCATTGAAAGAAACTTTTCTAGAAATCTTTTCTTTGAGCACCACTTTGCACAGACCACATGAGAGTGGCACAAATCAAAATCTAGCTGTATGTTAGGGGCAGTTTGTGTGTTTCTGTCATGCAGGCTGCATGGCCAGAATCTCCAGAAGAGTGCTTTCCTCATAATGGAATATTTGACTTAATGTGCTAAATTACTAGTATAATGGTAAAAAGTAATTGCTCCTACTAAACATTAAAAAAGTATATTTCTGAAGTGACACAATGTAATGAAAACATTATGGTTTTATATCATTAAATATTCAAACATGTATTTGGTTCATGTCATGTTATCAACCCTCCCCTGAAGGACCGCAACAAAGAACTCACACTATAACACTATTTAATCTTTTTAGGTAGTAAAATTTGCATCCTCCCTTTTGTTTCTTCAGATTCTTTGATGTGAGTCATCTCAAACCTTTCTATAATCATTGAGATTAACCAAGCATCTTAGTGCAAACGAAATTCCTTACCTATGAATGAACTGCCACCCAAGCCAGGGGCTGCTGAGTTAGTCCCCTTAAGTCAGATTCTCACTTCCCCACAGAGTCTGGGGAAAGTGCTAGGTGCCTTTGAAGGCATTTGAATGGGTAAGCAGTCCAGGGATGAAAACAGCCTGGGTTCACTCTGCTTGTCCTACCTTTGAATTGCTTTAGCTCTTGCACGCTTACAGACTTCATGTACCCAAACCAACAGCAGTGAAATCTCTCAATCAGCAACAAAAGAATTCGGGGTTTTGTTTGCTTTTTCCCTCCAATCTGAGCTAAACTGGGATGAGAGAAATACGTGCTTCTGCACAGCTCAGAACAACGCCTCTGTGCTGGGAGTCTGAGCTGCAGGATGAGAAACAGAGCCTAGGGCTACTGCCTGCTTGTATTGGAATGTGTTTGCACTGCTGAACAGGAATGCCAGGGACCCAGCTCAAGGGTTTGGTCCCTGCTGTCCTCCTTGTTCAAGTGTCAGATCATTCCTGAGCCCTGTCTCAGGACTTCTTCAAGACAAAGATTCTGGGCAAATCACTTCTAGAGCAAAAGGCAGTAGGGATGAAACCATAACAACATGGTCACCACCACCCTACATGTCCCTCCAACATATCCCACCAAGTTTTGTACCTTCAGAGGCTGAGGACGTGCTTTTAGAACAACTGATGCATGTCCTTAGCTTCATATTATTAAAAACTGGTGACTTCTGACAGACCTGTCACATCATAGTGGTTTTAACTGAAAAAAAGCCCACAAAAATTGTAATTATGTCTTAAAATCCACATACCCCTGTGGCCTTAGGGGCTAAGAGTCAAGCACTGTGTACCACCACATATCTGGTCTGCTCTAGATGGACCTAACCCTACGTGCTGCAGAAATAAGGGAGCTGACACCTTAGAGCCAGGAATCATTTTTTAGACATTCAGTTATTTAATTGATGCCCTGGTTTCGTCTGGGATACAGTTACTTTTTTCTTAGTAGCTGGAACAAAGCTGTGTTTTGGAAAATAATATCAATATGAAATATGAAAATAATATCAATAACTGATGTTTTGGTTGTTTCTGATCAGTGCTTACCCTAAGCCAATGAGTTTCCAGTTTCCCAAGCTCTTCCAAAGGGCAGGTGCACAAGAAGCTGGGAGGAAGCATGGCCTGGGCAGCTGACCCAAACTGGCCAAAGGGATATTCCATACCATAGAATGCCATGCTCAGTTTATAAACTGTGGCAGTTGGCCAGGAGGCACTGATTTGTTTTGTAGATAAAGGCAATTTTTCCCCGCTCAGGACATTGTGATGATGACTGGATTCACCTCTGCCTCTCTAAGTATCATTAAATGGCTTTGAGCCTAAGGCAAGAGGTGAGAGGTTTCACCCCACCATGACTAAGAAATCCTTCAAACTTGCAAGCCAGAGGACAGGCTATGGAGGACATTGTACCCAGAAGAAGAAAGGATGGGCCAAAGTACTTCCCCTTTTCTTTAATGCCAGTCCAAACGTTCTCCCAGGCCCACTGTGTGACCTCCAGAAAGAGCAGGGACTGCCCTTCTGTTGGGCTGTGCATGAAGGGTAAAGCAGGGGAGGATCCCATCCTCATTCCCCCGTGGTGGCACAAGGAAGATCAGGAATAAGAGAGCAAACCACCAGCCACCGGCGCTGGACACCGAGGCTGTGGGAAGGCACGGCACTCCCAGCCAAGCCTCCGAGAGCTGTTAGGTGGTGAAGGTGCCTTTGCAGGGGCAGAGTTCTCACAGCCCAGTGGCTTCAACACAAGGCTGGCAGACTGTGTCAGCAGGGAGGTGGCTGTGCTCTCTCACCAGCATTCAAGAGCTTTAGGAATAAGGCAGATGTGAGTAATAGTAATTCTCAGTCTCCTGGGAAACTGCTATTCTAACGCTCTCTCTGTGTGTCCACATGCAGTTTCTAGGTCAGTCTACTTAGAGGACTAAGATATCCCTGGAGCTCTTGAAACAGCTAAGTGCACGCACGGGTCATGGCTCAGTGCTGTGCAGATGCATCTGTTCACATCCAAGAACTGTGCAGCTTCATCTAGCTGTTGCTGAGCCCAGCGTAAGCTCCCTACTCAGTAGCTTCACTTCCTGCAATCTGGAACAATGAGACAAGTCTGTAGCTGGCAATGATGCCATGGTCTTCTAAAGCAATCTGTTAATGACTTCTATGCAGTTCATGGCCAGACTGTTTTAATTGTGGTCTACTCAAGCTGCATCAAAATACATCTTGAAGTTTCACATTCAATATGCAAGTATTTAAGACTCCCCATAATGAAATATTCATAAAATATCCTGAGTTGGAAGGGACCCATCAGGATCGTTCTGGTCCTGCATAGGACACTCCAAGAATCACACCATGTGCCTGAGAGTGTTGTCCAAATGCTCCTTGAACTCTGTCGGGCTTGGTGCTGTGACCTCTTCCCTGGGGAGCCTGTTCCAGTGCCCTCTGGGTTAAGAACCTTTTCCTGATATCCAGACTAAGCCACCCCGGACTCAGCTTCAGGCCATTCCCTGGGGTCCTGTGACTGGTCACCAGAGAGAAGAGATCAGTGCCTGCCCCTCTTCCCCTCATGAGGAAGCTGTAGACCACAATGAGGTGTCCATTCTCTAGGCCGAGGAAACCAAGTGACCTCAGGGTAATGGAGATCAGTAATTTCTCTCCCTTTATGGTATCGAAACATAGACAATGGCATCAACCTTTGTAAAGGGCTTTCAGCTCCAGAGATAAAAACCACATTTTTAACAGCTAGTTTTGGCTAGTTAATATATTCATTAAAGAAATTAAAAGGTTTATGCTTCTCAGAAAACTGTGATTTTGAAATCTCTGGAATCTCCCAGCACTTTTCCTATAAGAAGGGTGGAATTAAATAAAGATAGCTTGGACATGGTGTCTGATATCCTTTGAAAATGCCAGAGAGACAGTGGAATTAATGAAGTTACAGGACATTGCTATATTTTAAGCAGCTGCCTTCTCATCTCCATCAGCTGAGAGGAGAAATTCATCCCACACTGACCGGAGAATAGGCGGGCTGCCCTGCAGTCAGAAACAAAACCAACCAAAGCTGAGGTTCCTTTCTTCTGTGAAGGAGAAATTTGTCATCTTTACCTTGTGTGATCTCAGCGTGCTTCAAAGAATTTTCTTCCTTTTACGTGTAAGAGCAAGAGGCTTTGACTCTGCAATGCACTCTTAGATTTGCCTGTATTCTATGAAATTTCCTGTAATGGATGCAGGTACAAACTTGAGCTATTTGTTGCTTTCCTTTGGATGAGACAGTCTCTGACTTGGGCTACTGCTTGTTATGGCAGAGAAAGCAAAGCATGTGACCCTCCATTTATCTCAGCTACAGTGGTGGCCCTTGCCATTTTTTTGGCTACAACAGGAACTCCTCTATCACAAAACCCCCTATGTAGTGGAATACAGCAGCAGATTTTTCCTGCTGAGCACCACAATGCCTGATGGCAGTGGCTGCTAAGACTTTTCAGACTCATACTGAGGGTGATTGCACCCCTCTGTTTTGCTCTCATGAGATCCCACCTGGAGTGCTGTGTCCAGCTCTGGGGTCCCCAATGTGGGAAGGACATGGGCATGTTGGAGCAAGTGCGAAGGAGGCCATAAACATGATCAGAGTGCTGGAGCACTTCTCCTATGAAGACAAGCTGAAAGAGTTGGTGTTGTTCAGCCTGGAGAAGAGAGGAGAGACATTAGAGCACCTTCCAGTACTAAAAGGGGGCTTATAAGAAGCACTGAGGCAGACTTTCGACACAGGCGTGTACTGATGGGACAAGGGATAATGGCTTTAAACTGAAAGAGGGTAGGTTTAGGTTAGATACCAGGAAGAAATTCTGTGAGGGTGGTGAGGCACTGGCACAGGTTGCCCAGAGAAGCTGTGGATGCCCCATGTCTGAAACTGTTAAAGGCCAGGCTGGATGGAGCTCTGAGCAATCTGGTCTAGTGG